>CM064552.1:22629716-22782216 GCA_032716605.1 Paralithodes platypus | reverse complement strand
TTATCACCTATTTTCCCTGTTATTCCCTAATTCGTTGGTATATTTTTGTGCGCTAACATTAGCAAACTGTGTGGAGCATGTGCTTACGTGCCTAGCGGGTGTGTTACATAACCGAGTGTGTGTATGAGTAGGCTCAGTGTGGCTTGAGGCCTCGTGGAGGGAGGGGTTGCCTCAATTTTCTCCATAATTCATGAATGGGCTGGTCCATCTATATTCGCGATTTTGACCAGAAAAATTATATTTTCACTTGTTTTATTGTTGTTACAGGTTACTATCTTCATAGTGAAGGTAAAATAGGCTCATATGAATAAGTAATAACGATATTTATCGTAAAATGACGATTATAGGCCTGAATGGAGCCAATATGCTCGCCCATGGGGAGCTAGTTCAATACCGTCCCCCCCTCGCCGTTTTTGGGTTAATGGTCGCTCTACTGGTGATCTTCTTTCATATCTTACTAACTCTTGGTCATCCTCCTTTCGGGACTTCGGTGAGACATTTTCTATTGCACTAGACATATCGAAGGCCTTCGATACAGTCTGGCACAAATCTTTAATTTCTAAACTACCCACCTTCGGTTTCTATCCCTCCATCTATGCCTTTGTCTCTAATTTCCTATCCGGCCATTCCATCACTAACTTCCTCATCCTATCAACTCTGGTGTTTCTCAGGGCTCTGTCCTATCTCCTATTCTCTTTCTAATTTTCATAAATGATCTTCTCAACTGTAACTCCAGTCCTATCCATTCATATGCAAATGACTCTATCTTACACTACTCAATTAGTTTTCCAGAACGCCCCAGCCAGCAATCCCTCAAAGTCAAACGTAATGAAGCCATACAACACTTATCTTCTGATCTAACTAATAATTCCAATTGGGGCTGAGAAAACTTTGTTGCCTTTAATGCTTCCAAACCCCAATTTATCCATCTTACTACCTGTCCGGAATGCCCAAAAGATTGTCACTTATACTTCAACAATACAAAAATCAATCCTTCATCTTCTCTCAATATTCAAGGTGTCTCTTTTTATTCTGGTCTCACTTGGAAGGATTATATTACCAGTTTTGCTAAGGCATCCTCCCAGAAGCTGGGTGTGCTCAACTGCCTCAAGGGGTTCTTTACCCCAGCACAGCTTCTTGCTCTGTACAAGGGCACCTTGCATCCTTGTATTGAGTATTGTTTACATGTGTGGGGAGGATCCTCTCACACAGCACTCCTAGACAAAGTAGAAAGGAAGGCCTTTCGCATCATTAATTCCCATCCACTCACCAACTCTCTGCAATCTCTCTCTCTTCGCCGCAATGTTGCATCTCTCGCTATTCTATCGCTACTACAGTAATCAGTGTTCCTCAGAGCTCTCCCAGTGTATACCACCTCCTCTATGTAGGGTACGTGGTACCCGTCTTGCAACATAATACCACCCCTACTCTGTGCAACTCTCCAACCCAAGATTGAAAAGTTACTCTCAGTTTTTCTTCTATTCAACAGCTGAGCTCTGGAACTCTCTCCCAGAATCAGTCTTTCCATCTTCCTATGACTTAAATTGCTTCAAACTCCGTGTGTCCGGGAATGACAGTGTGACCAATAGTTAGCGAAAAGTGAACAATGTAGCGAAATCAGCTAAACTTCAATCTTTGAGGTAACACTGTCAGGGCTCCACGAGTGCTACGTAGTTGTATGTGGTGTCATTGTGTAGCGATTTCCGCCTAGTTTTCGGCACAATACAGTTCCTTTCATGCTGATGGTTGATATAGCAGTCAGAATGGCCTGAAAAGGCCCAAAACGGCCACAGACCCCCCGCTAGACAAGGGTTAAATTTACGACCATGTATGGATACTGTAGGTCGAGGGAAATCAATTGGAGTAAGGTCAAATTAATTTGTACCTATAATTTGGGCTACAGGCGACTTATAAAAGTCAAATATGGGCCATTTTGGCATTTATGGGAGGTCAAGTAAAAATCGAAATCCTATAATAATTGTACAATTTCAATTCTGATGGTACCAATGGATTTAGCAGGTCAAAGTGTACTTGTGATACTGTGGTGTAATTTGATTGATGTTGGGTAGTTTTAGGTATTTTAAAAGGAGCCTAGGGAGGGAAGTTTTTGGCGGGAAAGCGTAAGCGCTTAGCGGCAGTCAAGTTAGCAGGCGCTCGGGGAAGATCTTTTTGTGCAGGTTGTCGGATTTCATTGATGTTGGGTAGTTTTTGGTATTTGAAAAGAAGCCTAAGGAGGGGAGTTTTGGGCGGTAAAGCATAAGCGTTTAGCGGCAGTCAAGTCGGCAGGCGCTAAAAAATCGAAAATCACCTGACAAGTTGCAACATTTTACTGATGGACTAAGCCAATTATGGAAACAAATTTTATTGTTAATGGCAGAATGACTAGCAGGAGATAAAATCTGCGACCATATACTATTATGGAATCTGTAGGTCGAGGGAAATCGATTGATGTAAGGTAAAATTAATTTGAACCTATATTTTGGGCTACAGACAACTTTCAAAAATCAAATGTGGGCCATTTTGGCCTTTTTTGGAAGTTCGTCATAATCGAAATCCTATAAATAATGGTCCGATTTCGATTATGCTGGTACCAATGGATTCAGTGGGTCAAAGTCTACTTGTGATACAAATTTGAACACAATCCATAAATACATACCGCGCCTATGGGTGATTTTTGAGTTTCCAAAATCTAAAAAGAGGCCTCATGGGCATAAAATGTTTCCAAAATGTAAGCAAATTATATACCGTTTGAATCGCAATGCCGTGCAGATTCCAAATATACCCTTCAACATTCAAATTTCGAAAATCGCCCTCAAAGTTTTGCTAAGGCGATTTTGGAAAACATATTATTGATAATGGCAGAATGACTTAGTCGAAAATTATGGCATTTGTAGGTCGAAGGGAATCAATTGGCATAAGGTTTTGAATTTGGACCTATAGTTTGGGCTACAGATGATTTTGAAACATCAAAAATGGACCATTTTGGGCGGATCAAATTGTACTTGTGATACAAATTTGAGCAACATTCATACATAGATACCTCGTATATGGGTGATTTTTTGGTTTCCCAAAATTTTAAACAGCCCTCATGGCCACAAAAAAAAAATATATATATCGAAAAATATAAAATCCATATACCGTTGGAATCGCTGGGACAGAGAACCCACATCTGAGCAGGAGATGCGGGAGCAAGGAGGAACACGCCGAGGTTTGGGAGATAGAGCTGGAGGCCGGGCTGTGAGGGTTTTTACGTTTTACAGTGGGAGGTTGGCGATCTGAGGAGGGAGAATTAATAATGTCAGAACGGCGTTTACTGGAAGAGGGGACAGAATCCATGATACCGTCAGTATCAGTAGAGGGAGCTGGGTGACGAGACAAGGAATGAAGATCAGTTATGGGTTAGGGGGATGCGGTTGTCTTTGTGGTGGAGGTTTCATTAACAGGGGGAGGGTTACCCAATAAATCAAAACGGTTGGAGAGGGGAACAGCGGCAGGAAAAGGAAGGGGTGAATACACCACCGCCTCACTTTCCTCAAGTCGTTGACTACTGGAGGAATCGTGAGTTTTAGGTGCACAGAGTATAGCACTAAGTCTGATCTCTTGAGGAATCCTTAACACCTCTCACTCTCAGTTCTTGCTTAGCTTCCTTTACAGACATGCCTGACCGACTAATGAGAAGCTTTAACTCGGCATTTTACATGTAGAACACACATTGCTTCGAGCGAGCATGGTGTTCAAGGCCACAGTTGACACAATTTGGAGGCCCACAATTCCACCGGGGGGTATGTTTAATGGAGCCACAGAAGGCACACATCTGATCCTTCTGACACCTACCAGATGAGTGACCAAAGGTGGAATAGTTTGAACATTGTAATAGCTTGGGGACATTAGGTCACACTTCCCGTCTTTGTCCCTCGATTCTGACGTCTCGTGGGAGGGAAGGTTCACTAAGCTTTATACGAGCTATGCGGAGAGTATGTCAAAGAGTTAATTTGTCTGGGATAGTATACAGTTCAACATCGTGCACATTAGGATAACGCAAGCGCAACGACGACAGGAGGGTCGATATGTTAGGAAGTCTGTCATGGTCATAAGCAGAGGGCAGAACAAACGTTCCGAGAATGTAGTTAAGATGGTTATGTGTTGTGACAGTAACAGAGACATCGCCGAGGGTAGTAAGTGATAGATGCGTCTCAGATTGGGCACGAGTAGTGGTCCCTACAATCCAATCATTATTATCAGTCTCACGGAATGACAAGTCTGATGTTGCATGCGCCGAGAGAAGAAGGTTCTTTAACTTAGCCCCTCGAGAAGTAGGATTCCGGTCGTATGACGAGGAAATGCGGCCAGTCATTGTCGCCAAAAATGTAATCGAAGTGCCGGAGGGTGGCATTTCGGACAAACTGACATCGAGGTTTCCGTTTTATGATGGAGATTGGAAAGAGGAATGTGAGGCTCCAGAGTTGCAGCGAGCGAGGCGTCGGTAGTGGCAGTACTAACAGTCGGCTGAGATGGTGGAGAGACGTTTTCGGTGGGAGGTGACGGGTAACCAACAATGGTGTCACCCTACAGTTGTTTGCTGGGATCAGTAGTTCGGTCAACGGGTACCGTGGTGGAGCAGGGCGTGCCAAAACAATCTGGCACGCCATGGAGGAGACATAATACCGTACAGGGAGGGCTTTCCTCATCTTGTAGAGGGGAGGGGCATCATCCAGTGAAACGGTAACTGTATGAGATGTCCGAGGGTCATCCGTGTCTGCCGCCGAAGGGGTCACTGTAGAGTCACCAGCGGAGGAGCGAGGAATCAGGGAGAATTCGGAGGAAGTGCATTCTGAACGTGCAAGGTTATCATCACGAGGGGGAGGGGAGCTGGGTAAGGGGAAGAGACAGCATCTGAGGCAAGCAAATTGGGATCATTATTAGTTGTTGGGGGTTGAGATAGGGGAGCTATCCACCCGCCAAAGGCGGCTTTCTAGGCCTTTCCTAGCTGATGCTGAGAGGATTGGGTTCTAGTCATGTGGTGATGGGCTGGTCTATCAGAGTGAGAGTTGAGCGTTCTCTGCCATACCCATAGCTTACTCTGAGTGTTTCTTTTACTCATATATTTTCTAGATCTCAAGTGGCGGCGCCTATTCCGTGGATTGACCTCTCTACTGACCTCTCTCGCTCTCGCCCTCTCTCTCTCTCTCTTTCTCTCTCTCTCTCTCTCTCTCTCTCTCTCTCTCTCTCTCTCTCTCTCTCTCTCAAACATTATGATACGTACATGTGATGCTGGTCCGAGCGCAAAGATACATTATACAATCTCTCTCTCTCTCTCTCTCTCTCTCTCTCTCTCTCTCTCTCTCTCTCTTAAAGATAATGATACATACTATGCTTGTCAAAATGCAAAAAAATACGATATATACATGTATACGACACAATCACTCTCTCTCTCGTTCAACAAATGGGGCCAACAGTCATCAGAATGGGAGGACAACTTAAATCTCAGAAGAAATACACACTTAAGACAAGCAAAATCATCCAGTACATGTAGCGAGCATCAAATGATATCAAGAACCACATATTTAAAGGTCTTCTATGTGAACGCTCGAAGCAAACAAAATAATTTGTCAGAACTAGAGGAACTACTGTTTACAGACAATTTTGATGCAGTCGGTATAACACAGCAGATCTAATAGAAAGCATAATGCAACAGATCTCCAGAAGATCTTAAAAGGTATAACATAGCAAATATAAACAAAGATAAACACAATGAAAACAAAAAGGTATAGCGCGTCTCTAAAAAATGGTATAACACAGCAGATCTCAAAAAGGCATAACACGACAGATCTAAAAAGACATAAGTGTGTTGGTGGTGTAATGGATTAGATGCTTATGTTCTGGGTGTGGTGTCCCGAGTTCGAATCCTGGGAGGATCATATGCTTTCATTAGTTTATTCTAGTGCATTAGGGTTTGTAATGGAGGATTAATGTTAAAGAACAGGGTTTTCCTTAATAACACAGCATATCTAAAAAGGTATAACACAGGCGATATATAAAGGTAAAATAGAAAGGTATAACACAACAGATTTATACACAAACGGCATAACACATCGGATGGCCAACATATATTATATAAAGGTATAACACAGCAGATCTATATAAAAGGTATAACACAGCAGATCTAAACAATAGGTAAAACACAGCAGATCTAAACAAAAGGTATAACACATAAGATCTAAACAAAAGGTATAGCACAGCAGATATAAACAAGAGGTATAACACAGAAGATCTAAACAAAAGGTATAGCACAGCAGATATTAACAAAAGGTATAACACAGCAGATCTAAAACAAAAAGAATAACACAGCCGATATAAACAAAAGATATAACACAGATATAAAACAAAGTTATAACACAGCAGATCTAAAGAAGGTATAACACAGCAGATTTAAACACAAGGTATAACAAAGCACATCTAAACAAAAGGTATAACACAGCAGATCTAAAACAAAAAGTTACAACACAGAGGTATAACAGAGTAGATAAGAAGATGGATGTTGCTCAGAAAAAGATTCGAGCCAGAAATGTTGAGCATAACCCGAAGTTCCGAGCCTTCCGGGCCAAGACTCACGGGGATAAACCCAGGCATGAAGAACGAACGAGAGAGAGAGAGAGAGAGAGAGAGAGAGTTAACTCACTATTCTTGATTGTTTATGTACTATTTATATATAAAACTAAAACTAAAATGGCAAAACTTACAATACCTATACTAGGTTTCATCTCAACTGGCGGTAACTGGCAAAGTTCCCATCAAGATTTCTCCGTTATTTTGAAGATTTTGTAGTGGAAGATGGTGCTAATTTTATGAACTAGGTCTTGATATGGTGCAGAGACATAGTAGTTTCATATTTTTCCAATAAATATCGAGAAAATTGCTGATAAGGGATTCAATTTACCGTCAGATGAAATTAAATCGAGTATAGTTAACACCTGAGCGTGTGAACAACAATACACAATATATTGCTTGTATTTCTGAACAACTAAGTTAAGGGGGGTCACCAGCTTTTTTATCGTTCTCTCCTTTTCTCTCTTTCCCTGGCTTGTATCCATTCGGCCCCATTCAGCCAACTGTGTTAAGACGTTTATCCCCATCCAGGTGTCGAATTCTTCCTGGCGAACGATAGCAAGCCAGCATTGTATGGAAAAATCCGGTTTCGCCGGAGAAATTTTTCTATTGAAAAATGTACAAATTTAGCTTGCTGTCATAACAAATATATATATATATATATGCTGGCTCACTACCGCTCGCCAGGAAAATATTGACACCTGGAGAGAAAGAGAAAAAAAGCGAGATGGGCTCCCTTAACTCCCTTCGCAGCGCCTGATACCGAACGACTATTGTGGGAATGAGTGGTGTTTACATAGAGTATATGGATTAGCATTCCCATCGATAAAGCTAATGACATTTTTCAAGTCATTTCGTCCATTAACCCTTAACTGGCGGCACCCGGCTATTGTCGAGTTAAATAAATGTGGCCTATGTGGCGGGTCCCGGCTATTGTCGAGTGCAATTTTGAGCACGTAATGTGCTCTGAGAGAGAGCGGAGCAGTGGGAGGAGCGTAGGTTACCTCATGACCGCTCACCACGGTGGCCGTGGAGCTACTGAGCTGTACTCCTTTGTACTCCACCCTCTCTCACTCGTTTCACACGTAATAATGTAAGAAAATTACCGTATTTTACCGATTTTGCCCTTCGGTTGCACGATCGTTGCAAGACAACCAGCCATCGTAGAAGGATGGTTCTGGTGTCATTGGAAAGCTGAATTAACGCCCTTTCAGGGATGCATACTTGTATTACGCTCTGGCTCTTGTTTATGCATGAAAACGAACACGGAAACAAGCTCGTTTACGGTAAAACCCCCCGCTGGGTGGCACATCAAATATACTCCTCCCCCCGCTCTTAAGGTGTTAAGGGGATTTTTTTTCTGGACCCCCTTCTGTCTCATGTTTATCCCCATTAGTTTTAACATTTTAGGACGTTTGCCCCATTAGTTTGGTTATTTTAAGAGCTTTCCCTATATTTCTTTTATTAATATCAAGACCTTTTGTGCCATTTAGGTGTAATTTTTATTGTTTTCCTGGCAAACGATAGCAAGCCTGTGATTTAGGAGGAACGGGCCTTTGGCCGGCACATTATTGTACCGAAAACAATGTAGGCTACATATTTTTATCTTATTTAAAAATAGGAGTGAAAGTCTCTCCTTATTCCATCTCTGGCCGTACCCACATGCAACATTTTCTACCCCCTTAACCCATACAGTACCGGTTACGTCCTTTTCATTATATTCTGGCAACTATTAGATGATTTTATTCAGCTTAGAAAGGCCGGGTACCAATAAAAATGCTACGGGCTATCTCAATTCATCCTTGCAGCTACCATATATCCATCCTAAGCTTGATAAAATCGTCTAAATGTAGCTGAAATAAAATAAAAGAGACGTCGCTGGTACAGTAAGGGTTAACATGCTTCTCTCTACCTCTAAGAGACGTCGCTGGTACAGTAAGGGTTAACATGCTTCTCTCTACCTCTAAGAGACGTCGCTGGTACAGTAAGGGTTAACATGCTTCTCTCTACCTCTAAGAGACGTCGCTGGTACAGTAAGGGTTAACATGCTTCTCTCTACCTCTAAGAGACGTCGCTGGTACAGTAAAGGTTAACATGCTTCTCTCTACCTCTAAGAGACGTCGCTGGTACAGTAAGGGTTAACATGCTTCTCTCTACCTCTAAGAGACGTCGCTGGTACAGTAAGGGTTAACATGCTTCTCTCTACCTCTAAGAGACGTCGCTGGTACAGTAAGGGTTAACATGCTTCTCTCTACCTCTAAGAGACGTCGCTGGTACAGTAAGGGTTAACATGCTTCTCTCTACCTCAAAGAGACGTCGCTGGTACAGTAAGGGTTAACATGCTTCTCTCTACCTCTAAGAGACGTCGCTGGTACAGTAAGGGTTAACATGCTTCTCTCTACCTCTAAGCCTAAGGGGAGAATTTATTGATGAATTTTATACATATATATATATATATATATATATATATATATATATATATACAGCATATATATATATATATACAGTATATATATACAGTATATATATCCTCAAATTTCCTCCCAAGACCTCTATCAAGCTTAAAATATACCCCCATGACTCTTTTCGAGATAAATTTGTAATTTTTTGCTAGATAAATGCCCCGGCCAAAAGCCGTTTCCTATTAAATTGCAGGCTCGCTATCGTTCGCCAGGTAAAATATCAACACCTAAATGGCACGAAAGCTCGCAAAATTGACAAATAAATTAGGACAAAAGACCTTAAAATAGCCAAACTAATGGAAGTAACGTCTTAAAATGTCAAAACTAATGGGGCTAAACATGAGGGAGAAGGGGGTCCAGAAAAAAAAACCTAAAGATGCCTTTCACACTTGATTACACATATTACCGACCCCACCTTGTATAGTTAGTTATGGTGATTGGTTATCTTCCTCTAGGCTATATTTACATGCAATCATAAGGGTCCTTGTTATTGGGGATAGCTTTACTCTGATGTTTATTAACAGTATTTAAACAACTAGGGTGACACATCAAACTTGTCTTATTCTCCTGATATTGCTCCTTATGTATATTTTGTTCACCAATCAAATCTACTCCTAAACTCAATTAATAAAATCAACAAATACATGTGGCAATCCAAGGACTCGAACCTAGGATACTCACACCGTAATTCCGCGCATGAATACCAATCCCAATCCACAACTAGAGGGGCGCTCATACCTCCGCCTACCTTAGCGGAGGTATACGCTCTACCGATTGTATCATAAGTGGAATAACTTCTTCCTTGGCACATAGCTTTGTGAGATATCTTGCTTACAGACAGAAAAACAAACAGAGGCAAAAATATAATCTCCGTCAACGTTGACGGATGTAACAAAATATACCACCCAATAATTTCTGTCGTTCTGCAAAGTAAGCACATAAACAATATATAGTATATAAGAAATTTCCTCACTCAGTTGATTCTAGAATGATGATACAAAATAAAAATTGCTCCTCGGGGAAAGAAAAAAATAAATAAATGAAATGCAGCGCAAGAAACATTGCAGTCTCGCCTTCGTTTCCCTTGAAATCATATTCTGACCTTGACCTCCAGCAAGAAGACAAAATACCAAACAACAAATACAAACCAATCAGAAGCGAAACACACGCACGTGTATGTATGATTCTCGGCGACGTGTGCCTTGCTAGCGGACCCAGAAACGAAGTGTAATGTGTTTCACCCTTTTAGAACTGTGACGCATATTTCCATTGTCTTACGGCTATTATTAGACGATTTTATTCAGCTTTAAAAACTCCAGATATCAAAAGACACAATATACAGTATATCAGTTAACTCTTTGATAACCATATATCTTCCTAAGTTTAAGAAAAGCGTCCAAGAATAGTCCAAATAAAATGAGAGCCTGTGTCACGGTATATTGAAAGGGTTAATTTAGCAGTGGGGCCTTTCTTGTTTCTGGCGGGGTGACGGAGCAGTATCAATAATGCACAACCAGGTCGGCTGTTGAAACTTGCAAGAGGAAGAGGAGGAAGGCTGGAGCTGCAGGTGGTTGTGGTGGTGGTGCTGGCAATATATATCCTTTGCTACACCCGCCCAGGACAACTTTTAGAGATTTGATTTTTGTATATACTACGTGTATATATATATATATTTTGTATATACTACGTGTATATATATATATATATTTTGTTTTCTATGTGAGTGAGGGAGGCAAAAGGCAGAACTGCCTGTAGCGAGTGCCTCCCCCAGAGTTGAAGGAGTGACAGGGCCAAAATCAAGGGACGTTCGAGCCAAAATGCCTGGACACACGGAGTTTGAAGCAATTTAAGTCATAGTAAGAGGGAAAGACTGATTCTGGGAGAGAATTCCAGAGCTAAGCTGTTGAACAGAAGAAAGTCTGAGAGTAATGTTTCACTCTTGGGTTAGAGAGTTACACAGAGTAGGGGTGGGATTGTGTTGCAAGACGAATACCACGTGCCCTAGGTAGAGGAGGTGGTATACACTGGGAGAGCTCTGAAGAACACTGATTATTATAGTAGCGATAGAATAGCGAGAGAGATGCAACATTGCGGCGGAGAGAGAGAGATTGCAGAGAGTTGGTGAGTGGACGGGAGTTAATGATACGAAAGGCCTTTCTTTCTACTTTGTTTAGGAGTGTGGTGTGAGAGGATCCTCCCCACACATATGAACAATACTCAATACAAGGATGCACAGTGCCCCTGTACAGAGCAAGAAGCTGTGCAGGGGTAAAGAACCCCTTAAGGCGGTTGAGCACACCCATGCTTCTGGGACCCTGCCTTAGCAAGACTGGTAATATTGTCCTTCCAAGTGAGAGCAGAAGAAAAAAGAGACACCCAAGAATATTGAGAGAAGATGAAAGATTGATTTTTGTATTATTGAAGAATATGGGGTAGTCCGCTAGGAGTTCCGGACGGGTTGATAGATGGAGAAATTGGGTTTTGGAAGCATTAAAGCCAACAAGGTTTTCTCTGCCCCAATTGGAAATAGTAGTTAGATCAGATGATAAGTGTTCTATGGCTTCATTTCATTTGTCTTTGATGGATTGATGGCGGGGGCATTCTGGAAAACTAATTGAGTAGTGTAAGGTAGAGTCTTCTGTGTATGAATGGATGGGACTGGAGGTACAGTTGAGAAGATCATTTATGAAAATTAGAAAGAGAATAGGAGATAGGACAGAGCCCTGAGGAACACCGGAGTTGATAGGATGAGGAAGTGAGCAATGGCCATCCACAACCACAGCTATGGAACGGCCGGAAAGGAAATAAGAGACAAAGGCACAGATGGAGGGATAAAACCGAAGGAGGGTAGTTTAGAAATTAAAGATTTGTGCCAGACTCTATCGAAGGCTTTCGATATGTCTAGTGCAATAGAAAACGTCTCACCGAAATCCCGAAAGGAGGATAACCAAGAGTTAGTAAGATATGAAAGATCACCAGTAGAGCGACCCTTGGCGATCTGAGAGTAGATTATGGGAAGAGAAATGCTTAAGAAATTTGGAAGCAAGAATAGTTTCAAAAACTTTAGAGACACAAGAGATGAGAGCAATTGGACGATAGTTGGAGGGTTGAGAGCGGTCACCCTTCTTTGGTACAGGTTGAATGAGAGCAAACTTCCAGCATGAAGGGAAGACGTTAGAGCAGAGACAGAGACGAAAGAGTTTGCCTAGGCAGGGAGTCATCACGAAAGCACAGTTTTTTAATATAACAGGAAGAACACCGTCCGGACCATACGCCTTCGTAGTATTAAGCCCAGAGAGGGTAGAAAAGTACATCTTTAGAAGAGATTAGGATATTAGGCATACGTAGGGGAGAGGGAGGAATAGCAGCGGAATTATCCAAGGTAGAGTTTCTAGCAAAAGTTTGAGCGAAGAATTCAGCTTTGTCAGAGGACAAAATACGTGTCAGAGCACGAAAGGTTCTAATAACTGTCTTCGTGGTGCGATGCATAAGGTGTTGATTTTCGGTGTGAGCATCCTGGATTCGAATCCACGGACTGCCACATGTGTTTGTAAATTTCATTAATCGATTTTAGGAGTATAGTTGGTTGTTGGAAGGAACATAATAATTGAGAACAAAATGGGGTGAAATATTTTAAAATCGCCAAACTAATGGAAGTCTTAAAATATCATAACTAATTGGATTAAGCAAAACGGAGAAGGAAGTCCAGAAAAAGCAACAACCTCCTCCTTAATCGGACACAGAACTGTCAGCCACTCAGATCAAAGTAGGATTGGAGCCAAAAACTACCAAGTGCAAGCCCGCCAGGTGAAAGCATATATATATATATATATATATATATATATATATATATATATATATATATATATATATTTATATATAATATATATATATATTATATAATATATATATATATATATATATATATACAGTATATATAATGAGAGAGAGAGAGAGAGAGAGAGAGAGAGAGAGAGCGAGAGCGAGAGCGAGAGCGAGAGCGAGAGCGAGAGCGAGAGCGAGAGCAAGAGCGAGAGAGAGAGCGAGAGGGAGCCAGAGCCAGACTAGTGTTCAAGGTGATATCTTAACTGTGCCACACCTCGCCTACTATAGCAACACTCGGAGTATTTGGTGCCATGGGTGAGGTAGGCGCTTTTTATGGGCCCCATTCTCCCTCATGTTTGGCATTTTAGTTTTGAATTTTTAAGATGTTCGTTCCTTTAGTTTGGTGATTTCGAGACCTTTTGCCTCATTTCTGTGGCTTATTAACACCTTTCGTGCCATTTAGTTGTCGATTTTTTCCATGGCGAGCGATAGCGAGCCTGTAATTTCAGAAGGAATCGGCCTTCTGCTGGGAATTTTTTCTACCGAAAAATGGAACAAATTTATCTTGAAAGGAGGTCTAGGGAGCGGTATTTTAATATTGATGGAGGTCTAGCGAGGAAGCTAAAAAAATAATAAATGTACAGCATGGACCAAAAAGAGACAAGCACTAAACCCCTTAACCCCTTGCAGCACGATGATACCTTTTTGTCCTTTATTCCGGCTAAAAAGACGATTTTATGCAGTCTAAAAAGGACCTATAGTATTCAGAGGGTTTATTGAAATCGCACGTACCCCTTTGAGTCCTGAGGGTAGATTATAAGCTAAAAAATCTTTTAAGGAGAGATGGGCGTATATATTTGCTTATTGGTTTATCTTTTAATCATGTTTTAGCTTCCTCCCTAAACCTCCATCAACTTGTAAAAAACACCCCTTACCCCCTCTTCGAGATAAATTTGTAAATTTTGGGTAGAAAAATTTCCCGGCCGAAGGTCGGTTACTCATAAAATGACAGGCTCGCTATTACTCGCCATGAAAAAATTGACACCTAAATGGCACGAAAGGTCTTAATAGTGTCAAAGAAATGGGGCGCAAAGTCTTAAAATCGTCGAACTAATTGGCAGAACGTTTAAAAAAACAAAAACGAAAAACAATGGGGCTAAACACGAGGGAGAAGGGGGCCAGAAAAACCAGCCCATCCCCATCTTAATGGGAACCATAATATGTTAAAAGTTATGTTATCGTGTTGAAGGGGTTGAGAAGATTTGATTGAATTTTATTTACGTGACGTTTTGCATTAACTCTTTCAGTACAGAGGGACGCATTCTGTTATTTTATTCTGGCTATTATTAGACGATTTTACGAAGTTTAGGAGGGACCTCTAGGTTGTCAAAGCCAACTCGATTAAGCCTTGGACTCCTATACATCCTTCCTAAGGTGAATGAAAGTATATATATATATATATATACAAATTACACCCCCAAGATCCTCCTTCGAGATAAATTTGTATACATTTCGGTAAAAAAATGTCCCAGCCGAAGCTCGGTATCTCATGCATTACAGGCTCGCCAGGAATAAAATGGATACCTATATGACAGGAAAGGTCTTAATATTTAAAAAAGAAATATGGCGAAAGGTCATATATATAATTAAATTAATGGGAAAAACGTCTTATAATATCAAAACAAATGGTGCTAAACATGAGGGAGAAAGGGGTCCAAACAAAAACCTCCCCTTAATCTTTTCATTTCCTTCCCCTCTACATCATTCTTGTTAGCCTTTGTACACCTTCCTTACATTCTTTTTTATCTCAACCTATTCCTTTTTTTTCTATTTTCAGTCTTTCATTTACCTGCTTTTTCTCCTCCTTGTTCGCTTTTCCCGTATTTATTCTGTTCTTCTCTTTCACTTCTTATTCCCCCTTACTCATTCTGCTACTTTTCTTCCTTAAATTACCATATTGTTCTCTTCCTAGTTCTCTTCCTTCATATGTATTCTTTTCTTCTCTCTCCTCCTCCTCTCCTACTTCCTTACTCATTCTGGTCTTCCCTCTCCTCCTCTCATTCGCCTTCATACCGTCCATTTCTGTTTCCTTTATTTACCCATTCTTCCTCTTTACTCATTCTGGTCTTCTCTCTCCTCCTTCTCCCATTTATTCGCCTGTACACCGTTTTACCATTTTTCTTATCTTCCTTAATATTATACCAGATTTTCCTCCTCCTCTTCCTCATTACAAATTCTCTCTCTCTCTCTCTTTTTTGTTCTTCTATCCTTTCCTTCAACTTTCCTTTTCTATTGGGTATGCCATTTCTACTAGAATTAAATCCTGACCACCTCGTTTGGATCGTAAGGTTTGTGTGGACAGCGTATATATGTAAATATATGTACAACTCTCTCTCTCTCACCGTCCTCCATTTCCGTCTTCTCCTCTTTCTTCTCCTTCTCCTCCTCTTCGTGTTCTCCCCCCTCTTCTCTTCCTCCTCCACCTATTGTCCCCTTCTTCTACCGCTCTGTTATCCCTTCAGGGGAGAAGGTCGATTGTTTGGTCCCCCTTCTTCCTCATGGTTAGCCCCATTAGTTTTAGTTTTCAATTATAAGACGTTCGGCCCATTAGTTTGGCGATTAAAATATATTTCGCCCCCTTCCCATTCTTGGGGATGGTTTTTAAGCTTGATGGAGGTCAAAGGAGGAAACTAAAAATAGGATAAGAAGATTCTTACCCTTGATTATTTAAGCTTATCTCTCTCACTCTCTCTCTCTCTCTCTCTCTCTCTCTCTCTCTCTCTCTCTCTCTCTCTCTCTACGCATTACTCCTACGCTTTACTTTCCTCTGTGTATCTCCACATTTTCGCCTCCTAAATCAAAAGTTTACATTTACTCAATGACGCCATCGAAGATCAGCAGGTAGAAACACTAAGGATTAATGGCTTATGTCTAGCCATCAATCAAACGAATCGGACACAAAATTGCGTAAATGTGCTACGTGTGGGCTCGCCTATTGAAGGGGAATTATTTGTTTTTTCTTCTGTGCAGCAATATCTTGTTGTAATGGCAGTTCAGGAAATTGAATGTAAATGGAATAGTACTGGTATCGACATAAGAATAGTGCTTACGTTGTTAATTTTTGTTAGGTATATTAACCTATCTCTGTCACCCACCTGCACACATACACCTACACTCACACACATTTCAAACACCCACACCCACACTCACCTACCCACACCCACATTCACTCACATCCACACTCACCCAAATCCACACTCGTCCCCACCCACACCCACACTCACCCTCACGCCCACATTCACTCACATCCACACTCACCCACGTCCACACTCATCCCCACCCACACCCACATTAACTCACATCCACACTCACCCACACCCACACCCACATTCACTCACATCCACACTCACCCACTTCCACACTCATCCCCACCCACACCCATACTCACCCACATCCACATTTCAAACACCCACACACACATTCACCTACACCCACCCACACCCACACACATACCCAGCAATATCTGCTTGTAATGGTAGTGCACGAAATTGAAGCCAAATGGAATAAGACTGGCTTCGACAAGGGAATGGTTCTTACCCTCTGATTCTTTAAGCTTTTCTCTCTCTCTCTCTCTCTCTCTCTCTCTCTCTCTCTCTCTCTCTCTCTCTCTCTCTCTCTCTCTCTCTCTCTCTCTCTCTCTCTCTCTCTCTCTCTCTCTCTCTCTCTCTCTCTCTCTCTCTCTCTCTCTTTCTCTTTCTCTCACACACACACACACACATAATATAGTTGATAATCTCAGTGCCAGAAACGGAAGCCATACGGAAAAAAAAAATACATTGGTACCGACAAAGGAATAATGATTATGTTATTTCTTTGAGGTTCTGTTTCTCTCACATACCCACACACACTAGGAGAGAGAGAGAGAGAGAGAGAGAGAGAGAGAGAGAGAGAGAGAGAGAGAGAGAGAGAGAGAGAGAGAGAGAGAGAGAGAGAGAGACAGAGAGAGAGTGTGTGTGTGAGAGTGAGAGTGAGTGAGGGTGAGTTAATAAAGAAAGAACAAAAATGTGTCCTTTTAATTTTCGTAGCGTACTGTTATTTTTGTGCCACGCTCCTAAGCACGTGATATATTCTGATTGCTATTCCCGGACTGGGAATGTGCAGTTATCTTCAACTAAGGAGCTCTCGACTGGGCGAGGACTTACCTTATTTCCCCAAATTACCACATAAATAACACGCAAATAGACATAAAACACAACGAAAGATTACACAGGTTTTTATTCTCAACAACTAGGGAATATGGGCATCAAAATAGTATGTTGGTAATGGCCAATTTTGGCTTATAAATTAGACAATAATTAAATAAGATTAAATGCAGACAAGCGGTCTTAGCACAATAGTATCGTCCTTAAAAGCTAACAGAGTATGCGACAAATTATTATAGCAATACGAATTGATTCAAGAATACACAATGAATAAGAATAATTTTAATAACTGGCTCGAGATAAATGAAGGACGTACTGATTTTAGGTAACGATATGAGAATAAACACAGATAACAAGACTATGCTCTTAGAGCAACGAAATTAGTCAAAGATAAAATGAACACAATATTCACAAACTTATTACACACAGTCTAAATGAAGTGACTGAAAAGCACTTTAACTCTGCATTTAGATTTCACTAGTTTTATATGATCCCAAGTGATAGTAAACGTCTAAACGCAGATCTGCACGACAATTCTCGGATGACGTGTAAGGTGCATGTATCAATTAATATAGTAACATTATATGTATATCAATTCTCCTGTGAGTCAAGGGAGCCCAGACCCGAAGAAATATATATACAGTATACGTTACCACCGGTGTAGGATAGGCGTGTATTGTTTCCCAACAAACGGGACAATGGTTAGCAAAAGATATGGAAACGGAAATTACGTTTCTGGAGAAGTTTACGTTAAATTAAATAAGAGAACTTGGCATATCTGTGCCTAAACCCGCACAATAATCACTGTTACAACTACTAAACGGAGAGAGACACTTAAAGGAGTCAGTTTAGATGAGGGCCTGTAGAACGAGTTGAGACACTGGTTTGAAGTTAAGTTCCGAGACGTCTGGGCACAACGTCAGGTAAGGAGATAGGGCACACGTCACTTATGTCACTCTCACACTTACGGGCTAGGTTCTGGGCCGAATAACTTCAATATTTTCTTTACTTGATCACTCTCTCTCTTCATCTTCTGGCTGGCTCTTGGACACTCATTCACACTGTACCTGTGGATTTTGTCTAACTTTTCCCTTACTTTAAGATCAACAAAAGTCTTTCCAGGAGTAAGATGTTATGCTGGCCAGCTTGCCAGAATGCACTCGTAACTCGCTAGCACTCGCCAGGGCAGTGAAATGGGCTACAATAATCGTAGAACGATGTTCTTTCTTTCATAGAGTTCATGTTGTCGCAGACAGATCAGTGGTGGTCTTTATTCTTGTCTGTGACACTTGGAAGTGTTTTATATCATTGATAGAATATAAGATGCATTATGTGAAGTTGTAGGGAGAAAGAGAGCGAGCAGCGTGGTGGTAATATGTGCGTGTGTATTTACGTGTGCCTCCCTCGCTCGGAGGAGTTTCCCACGCTCGTGATTGGCCGGCGTGCCTGACGCGTCATATGATGTCTGCTCCTCATGACGTAGTCGTCTGTGATTGGGTGCTGCTGCCTTTGTTAGTGCTGGGTGGCTCCTGCCCGCGTTTCTCCTGCAGAGCTTGGCACAGCGTGCTTGGTCCTACATGTCCTTTGCAATCTGTCCCCCCATCTAACCCCCTGTACTACTATTTCTCTCTCTGAACTTCTTCTTTTTCATACTTCTCATCTTTATTCAATTACTTATCCCTTCTGGTTCTGCATACGACTTCCATAGTCGGCCAGTCGTATTACCAGCACCAGTTCTCCATATATGTTTGCACTAGCTTTAGGGATTATTAGAGTCATAGTCAAATGGTATCATAGTATTGGGGTGCTTCTAATTATTAAGTTGTTCTTTCTTACTATTTAATGCTAGACAGTGGAGGGTATCTTTGGTCGTTGTCTGAGTTATGTATGTGGCAAGTCAGAGCCTGTACAACATCGACGAAGCTAGGTAGCCTGTAACCCTTGTACAAATTTTTCCTTTGCGAGTGTAGCAGTATACAGGTGAAGGGCTTTTGCCTACTCTTACCTGTATGCTTGCTACCTCATTTTGTTGACCTTTGGGGAGCGCCAGGGCAAGACCAGATACTAGAGATCTTGACTTACCAAGAGAGCCTCCAAGTCACTTAACGTAACATAAGGGAAATCTGTTCAAGGGGAGACAGTAGGCTACGAGCATGCTTGCGCTATGCCTAGTTTCCTGATACCTTTTATGCCACTGCTAGACTTTATTAGTGAGAAAGACAGTATTGTGTTTATTAACTTTCATTGTGTATGCTTTAGGAATTATTCACGCCTTATTTTAGCCTAGGTTGATGCATAGTGCACAACCCAGTTTGGCTATTACGTTGGCTAAGGAAGTACTGTTTTTGAGTGGTTATTATTAGTGCTGTCACAGAGTTGTTGCACTCCCTTGTTATATATATGTATCCTACTTATTGGTGTATTTAAGATACACGCTTTGGTGTACTGCCCCTGCATTATTTCTGTTCTATATTAACGAGCATCTTAGAGCATCAGACCTTTTCAGAAGATTCCTTATCTGATTGCTGTAGGACTAGACTTCCAGTGTTTTCATAGAGCATTGAAGAGTTTAGTGTTGAGTACAGACTCACACTAAAGTTAATGTAAGCATATTTTCCTTTATTAAATCTTATGACAGTTTATTCAAGCATTGTTATTACTTTAGAGCATTTTCGTAATGTAAGTACTCCTGTTGTGAGTTGGCTTTGCCGTCATCGGAAAGCCTTTGTAGAAGTGCACTAAAACCCAGTTAATTGATACCCCGTTATCCAGTAGATTAACTCTGGAGGGTTTTAAGTGTTTTGTTCACCGGCGTAATAGTTCGAGGGTTTGGAATTAGCGTACCGTTGTAATAGATATAACAAATGGCCGTTGTTGCAGATATAGCCTATCATCTAGTCCATTATTAAGTGCCCTTGTTTATTTCGTAGTGCCGGTCGTAACAAAGAGGAAAGCTAAACTTGTTAGTAGGGGTACTTTGCGAACGATCACACACGGGCTTAACTTCGTCTTTAGTACTGGATAAAGTAGGGCAAGAATGAGACTGTTCAGAAAGCTTGTGGGGCTCCTCACAACAAGTATTGTTTTGTAAGACAATTCCGGCCTTAGAGTGTTGGGACAGATTCGTATTCAAAACACTGAGTTCATTAGGCGATATTACAGATCTTGGAGGATCGCAATAACTCATAAACTTCTGAGTTGCGTCTGAATTGTTATATAGAGCAATTGCTCGACCGGTACTCGAACCTAGTAGATTCAGTGTTCCTCGGCCTCCAGCGTTATAACTGGGTGAATCTAGACACCTAAATTGTCTATTACAACAAGCCTCAGTGTTTGTAACTGTACTTTCTACCCTAGGACTACTTGGAAAGGATTCAAAAGTTGAATCTAAGCCAGCAGGCTGAATGCTTGCCGATGGGTTGGTCAGCGTGAGTAGTGTCTTGTTTTTCTGAGGTGTCCTGTACATGGAAACTCCGGGTATCAAGGGCACGGTAGACATCGTGGTTTTTCTTACTGTAGGAGAGCAAGATGCACTAGTTGCAGCTGGTATTTCTGGTCGGCCTGTTAGTCGTGCATGGGGTGGAAGTGGTTGGGCGTATGTGGGCAGCTCGGTGGCGGAGATATGAGTGGTAGAGTTGGCCTGCATTTTCCCCAAGTCACGTAGGTTATTTCGACTCCCTTGATTATGATGATTTGGTCTGTGAGCAACTCCTGGGTATTTTTCTTGGATGAATATTCTGGAGGCCTTGTTATAACTGCAACTGGATTGACTGGTTTGCAGTGTAGCTCGTCTATGGAGGCTTTGAAGGGTATAGGGGGTCTTGGGCATCGGCGTCCACATGGAGATTGTATTTTTGCTTTTTATGTGGGGTGCGAGGTGAAATATCCTGTTTCTTGTTGTTTCTCCGGGTGCACGCCTTTGGGTCGGATGTGTGGGCGGACTTTTACATAGCTTGGGCGTGAATTGCAGTAGTGGTGAGGGAAAAGGTGTTTTCGGATGAATCGGCAGACATTTGTTTGTGCGGATTAGAATGGTTTCCCCTATCTGCCGTGTGTTCTATGGGGCTTATCCCTGACACATTTTCTCGAGTTTTGAGTTGGTGATGTTGTTGTCCTTTGTCATTGCCGGTGTTGTGCTCTCTTATGCTCGCAATCCGTAATGCCGAGGCTGGATCGCCTTCTGAGATGATGGGTGGCTGAGGACAAGGTGGTGGCTTATTCTCTTCCCGTCGCATCTTAGTTATCTAATTTTCCTGCTCTGAAGTTATTTTCCCTTTCCCTATAATACAAGTTATGACCGGCTACGGGATGACTGACTATGGTCCCAGGTTTACATTGGGTGAGTGGAGGTTTGTATTCATTTATTTATTTATCTATTTACTTTTTATTTTGTGTTTCCTCCCTAGACCTCCATCAAGCTTAAAATAATACTCCGAAGAGCCCTGTATGAGATAAATTTGTGCATTTATCCGTAGCTAGGCCGAAGGCCGATTCCTCCTAAATTGTAGCTTGCTATCGCTCGCCAGGAAAAAAATCGACACCTAAATGACACGAAAGGCCCTGTCACTCTTTCAACTCTGGGGGAGGCACTCGCTACAGGCAGTTCTGCCTTTTGTCTCCCTCACTCACATAGAAAACAAAATAATCGCGAAGCTTAAGAATGTCTGAAAATCTAAAAAATAATGGGGCTAAACGTGAGGGAGAAGGGGTTCAGAAACTCACCCTTTTAGAAAAAAAACTGTACTGAAAGACCTCGGGAATAACTTTTGGGTGAAGCCTAGTGAATAGTTAGTGGAAAGTCGTACGGAAGCCGCTGCTGAGCTCCAGAATCTACCGGTAAAATGTGGAACCAACCTGGATAACCTCTTCAATCCTCGGAGGGCAGGCGGTTCTATTCATTCTTACCTCCCTTCGAGATACGATTGCGCATTTCTCTTCTGTTTTCTGGCTATTATTCGACGATTGTGTTCAGATTAGGAAGATGTTGAACTCAGAGGGTTATTCGAGACCATCTTTACCCTTATCATTCCTACAAATCCTTCCAAAGCTGTATACAATCGTATAATGATAGCCAGAATAAACTGTCAAAATGCGTCATAATCTTTAAAGAGTTAATCATGAAGTTGAATTGATTATCTCGGTGTGAGTATATTTTTTACCAGGTTGAAAGCTGAAACTTATTGGCATATCAGTTTGACAAGGGGTGAACTGATTGCATAGTTTCAAATGCAATTCCAATTTGTATAAGGAGTGCACTAAATACACCGATATGACAAACACAGTTTACATAACATCATGTAAGTAAATATCCGAATACTGCATAGGCATCGGCAGCATAGAGAAACAAGGTCAACAACAACAATTCAAGGAAAAAGGACGACAGCAATAACGTTGTCCCAACAAGAAAGCCTCGGCTAAAGTCCCCCTAGAGAGTACCCCAACTACCAGAGATGAATATGTATGTGTGTATATATGTGTATGTGTGTGAATGGGAGCGTGGGCCGCCTTGTGTAAGTCCTCCCACATTAATTAAAAGGTAGTGTGGTAAAAAGAGGATGGCCCTTAATCCCAGGTAATATTTAGAGTGTTTAATTGGGGTGGTGCGGCGGGTTCCTACGTATTTCCCTGGAGTTAGTGGGATTTATGACGGCACCACGGGGGTAACAGGGGGGAGGGGGGGTGAGAGTGAGAGTGGAAGATTGGGTGAGAGTGGAAGAGAGGGGGGGGGGGGGGGGGGGGAGATTGGAAGAGAGGGGGAGAGTGTGGAGGTGGTGGGTGAGTGGGAGAGAGAGGGAAGGGGCAAGGGGTGATTGGGTGAGAGTGGAAGAGAGGGGGAGTGGTGGTGGGGGGAGAGTGGAAGAGAGGGGGAGTGGTGGTGGGGGAGATTGGAAGAGAGGGGGAGTGGTGGTGGGGGGAGATTGGAAGAGAGGGGGAGTGGTGGTGGGAGGGTGTGGAGGTGGTGGGTGAGTGGGAGTACAAAGGAGTACAAAGGAAATCAAGCAACAACAGATCTAGTGACCCTTCTAGGCTGCTTGTCCTCCAAAACACTGAGGATCAAGTGTCCAAACAGTGGTTTAGAGTGGGTAAGGGAACACTGGAAAGGGAACTACTGCCCTGGAACTAATGTCCGTGGCAGGATTAGGAAGTTAGTAGGGGACAGATGGGTTAGTAACTGAGGGGGGGATAAAATAAAGTTATTCATTTACAAACGCAGTCAGTCACGGGTTTGATGCGAGATATTTGTCTAAGAGGAGTTTAAATGAATCAACGGTGTTGCAGTCTATAACGTCTCGGGGAAGCCCATTCCCCAAGTTGACAACTCGATTGAAGAAGAAATTCTTAGATTCGTGTGAGTTAAAAGATTTACCAATAATTTTGCAACCGTTTCCCCGCGTGTAATTAGATTGGTCGATAGTGAAGTACTTACTACAGTTCATATTGTCGATGCCTTTGATGATTTTGAACACTTGAATTAAGTCACCTCTTAATCTGCGCTGGGTTAAAGGAAATAGATTTAATTCTCTAAGACGCTCTTCGTATGGTTTGTTCTTTAGGCTTGGTATCATTTTGGTAACTCTACGTTGAACTCGTTCTAGCTTGTTTATATCTTTTTGGTAATAAGGGCACCAGGATTGAACGCAGTATTCCAGAAGAGGGCGGACTAAGGAATTGTAAAGGGTTAGGATAACTTCTTTGGATTTATGCTCAAATGACCTGCCTATAAAGCCAATTATTTTGTTTGCCTTCTTAACAACTTCTGAACATTGTTGACTCGGTTTTAGGTTACTCGATATTGTTACTCCCAGATCGGTTTCTCTGTTTACATTCTTAAGCTGAGTGCCATTCATCGAATAGTTTGCTTTCTCATTTAGGTATCCGATATGTAGTACTTTACATTTATCCGCATTGAAACTCATTTGCCAAATTTGGGCCCAACATGACAATTTATCTAGATTGTGTTGCATATCGTCAACTTGTTCTTTCGAGAGTATGCTATTTGCAATTTTTGTATCGTCAGCAAATTTTGAGATTGTACAGGTGAGACCCTCATCTATGTCGTTGATGTAAATTAGAAAGATAATTGGTCCTAGTACCGATCCCTGGGGTACCCCGCTACTTACATTGGTCCATTTAGATGCCTTACCGTTTATGACTACTCTTTGCTTTCTGTCGCTGAGCCAATTTTCTATCCATTTCAACACACTGTCTTGTATTCCATGCGCTTTTAGTTTTAGCAGTAAACGTTTGTGGGGAACTTTGTCAAAGGCCTTTTGAAAATCAAGGTATATAATATCTACAGCTTTACTCTCATCGTAGAGGTTGAGGATATCGTGGAAGAAGTCTAAGAGGTTTGTTAAACAGGAACGATTTTTACGAAAGCCATGTTGAGTATCTTTAAGTAAGTTATTTGCCTCTAAGTGATTTACGAGTCTGTCTCTTATGACCGTTTCTAGCATTTTACATACAATTGAGGTTAAGCTAATTGGACGATAGTTACTGGGTAGGGATTTGCTGCCTTTTTTTAATATCGGTGTTACGTTGGCTAGCTTCCACTGATCAGGCATAGTCCCAGACTGCAAGGATTCATTGAATAGCAATGTCAGTGGTTTGGAGAGCTCATCCTTAGCTTCCTTTAGAACTCTAGGCGAGATTGTATCAGGTCCAGGCGTTTTATTTACCTTGAGTTTATCTAAACAATTCAATACTTCTCTCTCTGTAACGGTGATATTGCTTAGAACATCTGAATTATCAATCTGAATCGGCGATGGTGTAGGGATATCACTGAGGTCTTCGGTTGTAAAAACTAATGCAAAGAAGGTATTGAGGGCATTACTCATTTGTACTTCGTCTTTGGTGTATTCTCCATTTTCATCGACTAACGGTCCAACAGTTGAAGTAACTACTTTTTTCTTTCTGATATAACTATAGAATTTTTCGGGTTTGTTTTACTTTGATTCGCAACATGTAACTCCAGGGTCTTTTTACTTTGCTTAATTCACTTTTTGGCTTTGCGTCGTAGCTCTACAAATTTCACCTGTTCTTCGTCGTTTTGTGAGGATTTTAATCTATCATTAGCAAATTTTTTAGCAAGCAGACAGTCTGAAATATCTTTATTCCACCATTTGGGCTTACCATTATGGCCTGGACGCCGTATTTTCGATGGTATGCAGTCTTGCACTGCCTTAAGGTAAATGGTTGTGAAACACTCCCAAGATGTATTTATGTCGTTATTGTTAGTCAGAAAGCTCCAGTCAGTTTCTTTAAGCTTTGATTTAAGTTTATGAAAATTTGCTTTCTTGAAATTAGGGACTTTCTCAATGCTGCTATTTGATTTGTTACTAGTAAACTTTAAAGTGAAAGTTATCGTACGATGGTCGCTGCTCCTGAATTCATCACCAACATTCAAATTCTCTATTAATTCTTCTTTTGTTGCGAGTACAAGGTCAAGCACATTATTACCACGGGTCGGAGATTGTACAAATTCAAAAAGTGAACTCTCTTGCAAGTTAGCATAGAGGTCGTGTCCAGAGTGTGAAGTAAGAATATCGCCCCATTTAGTCACGGGTAAGTTGAAATTGCCAAGAATTACGGTATCTTGTATGTTATTTTTTTCTGCAATTTGTTCATAAATTTCACTGTCAGTTTGCACTGATTGAGCTGGGGGTCTGTATACTAAAGCTAGTGTTATTTTAGTTCCTCGTTTATTATTTAATAGTACGTAAGATATGTCTATATTTGCAATTTGAGGTTTTGACATTAAGACGGGATTAAGACTTTCCTTTATAAAAAACAGAACTCCTCCTCCATTTCTATTGATCCGACTTTTCTCAAACATTGTATAACCAGGAAGCGTATATTCGGGTAAAAAGTCTCTGTCTTCCGTATTTAACCAAGATTCTGTAATACCGATTATATCATAATGTTCTGTAAACACGATTTCCTCTAGATCTGAACTTTATTGCGTATGCTACGAGCATTTACATAAAACACCTTAAGAGTATTAGAGTTGGATGTTACCGATTGTGCATTGTCTGAATTTTCAGTTCGTATTTGACTTACACTACCCTGCCTGGGTACCCCCGGTTGACCCCGTTTTTTGGACGGAAATCCTTGACTGCATCGTTCAGCAGACGACCAAGACGTGCAGCTCCTACTTCATTGAGATGTACACCATCTCCTGAAAACAAAGATTTATCATAGTAAAAATGATCCCACGTGTCGACAAAGCCGATGTCCTCCTCCCTGCAGAGTTTGGCTAGTCGGCGATTTGTACTGGTAGCTATGTTGTAGAATCGGTTTTCTACATCAATCCGGGGAACAATTCCTGAAATTAAGATTCTATTAGATTTTTCCTTGAAGGACCTGATCAGCCGCCGGTACTTGCAAAGTAGTTCCTCTGACCGCGTCCGTTGGACATCGTTAGATCCAACGTGGATGACATACGTAGTGCTTGCGGGGGCGAGCCTGGAAACCTCTTCCACAGCCGCAACAATGTCGTCCACGCCGCCACCTGGGATACAGAATCGCTTTCTGGTCCTGGGTGCTCTGGCGCAGAACTTGGTTAATTGGCCACGGACCATGGAGTCGCCCACAAGCCGAACTTCTTCCGTTTCCTCTTCCTCGTCAATAGCAAGAATTTTGAAGCGGTTTTGGCATGTTGTCGGAGAGTTGTGGGAGAGAGAGGGAGGGGAGAAGAGATGATTGGGTGAGAGGGGGAGTGGTGGTTGGGGGAGAGTGGAAGAGAGGGGGAGTGGTGGTGGGGGGAGATTGGAAGAGAGGGGGAGTGGTGGTGGAAGGGTATGGAGGTGGTGGGTGAGAGAGGGGGTGGAGTTGGTGATGGAAGGAGAGAGTAGTGGAATGGAAAAAGAGCTGGGGAGACCTAGTGGGTGGAGGGATTGGAGAATTGGTGGTGTGTGGAGAAAGGGATTGGATGAAAGTCGGAGAGAGAAGGGGGAGGGAGTGTATGATGGAGGATAAAGAAGAGAGGTGGGGGGGTCGGAGGGACTGGTGGTTGGAAGAGAAGGGAGTGGTAAGTGGAGTGGAGGGAGTACTGAATAGAGAGGAAGAAGTGGTAGGTGAAGGGAATACGGTACTATATAAGAGCTGGTGTGTAGAGAGAAAATAATGGGTGCAAAGAATAGTGGATGGGAGTGGTAGGAAGTGATAAATGGTAGGGAGTGAAATATACTAGGGAGTGATTGTAACACAGAAGAGGGGGGATGGAAGTTAATGGAAGGAAGGAAGGAAGGAAGGGCTGCCACGAAAGTACTGATGGGGAAGAAAGAGAGGCCATGGGGAAAGAAACATGCACATATAACTTCTGGCGTTATGTACACCATTTTTCCTGCTACCTTTCAATGACAATATGAATTTTAAATTGGGAAATAGCTTCAATAAATAGGCCCCATTTATGTGTACTTAAGATTTTCAGAGACAGAGAGAGTGTGTGAGTAAGAATGAGAATGTGCATGTGTGTGTGTGTGTGTGTGTGGGAGAGAGAGAGAGAGAGAGAGAGAGAGAGAGAGAGAGAGAGAGAGAGAGAGAGAGAGAGAGAGAGAGAGAGAGAGAGAGAGAAGAAAAAGAGCAAGATATAACTCAAAGCTAGAATAATGACGGTGGGACTAGACTTTTGATTAGCTTCCTCAACTATCGGACATTTTTGCATTAGAGAGAGAAGGAAGTTTATTTAAGTTTCTGTTGCACTTGTGTTAGATTATTGTTGGATTTCCATGGAAGTTTGTCAGCGGAAAACACACACATCATGAGTTTCCTCGGTCTCTCACACACACACGCATACATGCTTCTCACACACTCTCTCTCTCTCTCTCTCTTGACAGAAATCTTCAAATAAATCACTAGCAAATGGAGAAGTTCCTGATAACTGGAAACTGGCCAATGTGACCCCGATATTTAACAAAGTGGATCATGAGTGTCCCAAGAATTATCGGCCAATTAGCTTGACTTCTATCATAGTAAAATTCTTAAAAGGGATACTAGTAGACAAGATAATTGACTACCTAGAGATCCACAATTTAATTACAGTTTTCCAACATGGATTCAAGCGACACCGATCATGTCTTACCAATTTGCTGGAATTTGTCCACGAAATGCTGATTGAGCATGACAGAAGTAGAGCCATAGACATTTTTTACTTAGATTTTCAAAACACTTTTGACAAAGTGCCTTATTGCAGGCTGATGTCAAAAGTGAGTGCACTAGGTATCAATACAGAGGTCACAAAAAGGATAAACAGTTGGCTAACAGGTAGACATCAACGATTGGTAATCAATGGTGTTTCTTCTGAGTGAACTCCAGTCACTTCTGGAGTTCCACAGGGGTCTGTCCTTGGCCAACTTTTGTTTATCATATATGTCAGTGACATCGATATTGGTCTGTTGAGTGCGATCTGCAAGTTTGCAGATGACATAAAGCTTGGAATGAATGTAAAGAACCCTAAAGGGGTTGAACAGCTCAGACTGGGCCTCAACAGACTGGGGGAATGGTCGGAGACATGGCAGATGCATCTACAATGGAAAAGTGCAAGGTGATGCATATCGGCCAAGCAAACCCCAAGTCAAGCTTTGGGTTGTGGAGGAGAAAGTGTAAATTCATGGGCGCTCTCAGCTGCCCTAGTTCTACGGGGAAAGATGTGGAGAGGCGGCACAATTGAAGCAAGTTCCTCGGAACAATTGCTGTGAAAATATCTGTAGAATAATGCAAGGGATGCAACGTTTCTTCGTATGGATAATGTAGGAAGGTCCTGTGTGATTGCAAGGTTATTGATTAATCTAATAGCTTTATTTTTTATTTTGTCCAAATGCCTCAATGCAACCACTCCACTTCCACCCCACAGAGGTGAACAGTAATCCATCTGAGAACGCACATGACTTTTATATATCACGGCCAACTGCTCGTCAGTGAAGAATTCTCGAACTCTGTACAGGAGTCCCAATTTTTTAGAGGCATTCTTAGCAATGCTTCTAACATAATGTGTCCAGCTCAAGTTAGTAGTTAATGTTACACCGAGAATGTCAATACTAGGGGAAGTGGGAATATTTACATCATTAAAAAATATATGGGAGTCAGTGAGATTCTGTCGGTTAGAAAATTGAATGTACTTGGTTTTCTGTGCATTAAAGGAAACTAGATTCTTTTGTCCCCATTCATTAATTCTAGAAAGGTCCTGGTTCAGAGAAATTGCAGTGTTTATTTTTGAATTTATAAGATCGGGTTGGGTGAAAGAATTGGTAAATGTGAAAGAACTGTGGAGTGTTGAGTCATCTGCGTAGGCATGTATTGGATTATGAGTGGTAGATATGAGATCATTGATATGAATGAGGAACAGAATTGGGGCCAAAACTGATCCCTGGGGATCACCAGCATTTATTGAGTGAAATTGAGAATAAAGGCCATCTACCATTACACATATTTTTCTGTTATGAAGATAAGAAGAAATTAGTGGAACTAATGATGCAAGGCCGTAGTGTGACATCTTCGACAATAAGGATTGATGCCAGACTCTATCAAATGCCTTTGATATATCCAGTGCTATTGTATGTGTTTCACCATGTTGGTCTGTAGCTTGGTTGATTTGATGCGTAAGAAGGCAAAGCATGTCTGCAGTTGATCGACATCGTCTAAAACCATATTGCCTATCACTGATTAATTTATTATTCTCAAGATGCTTAATTATGTGATTATTTAATATAATTTCAAAGACTTTACCAAGAGTAGAAGTTATAGCTATTGGTCTGTAGTTTGATGGATCTGAAGAGGCACCTTTTTTAGGAACTGGATGGATGTTTGCTTCTCTCCAGGGTACTGGGAAGCATGAGGTATGAGTACACAGACGGATTTTTTTTGCCAATACAGGAGCGAGCACTAAGGACCAATTCTTAAGTACTATTGGAGGAATTTCATCTGGACCAGGAGCCTTATCTACTGAGAGATTCCGCAAAATAGTTTTGACATGTCTGGTGTGGATCTTAAGTGAGGGAATTTCAGGCGAATTAAAATTAAGTACAGGGACATCTTGATGTATTTCATCTAAGGTTGAGTTGGTGGAGAAAATATCCGCAAGAAGGTTAAGTTTACCTCGTGGGTCACTTACAAGATTGCCAGTCGGAGATTTTAATGGTGGAATGGATGAAGCAGTAGTGAAGTTGGATTTAAATGAGTTAAGAGTAGACCAAAATATTTTGTTATCATTTGGATTATTAGAAGTTTATTTGCCTGCTTGTGGAGAAAGTTTGATTTAGTTAGGTTTAATACAGTTTTGGCATGATTTCTGATGTTTCTAAAGTAATTAAAGGCTTCATGTGTTTTTGATCTTGTGTATGCATTGTAGGCTATTGCTTTTTGTTCAGTTACTCTAGCACAATTATGGTCAAACCATTTAGGTGAATTAGATCTTTTACTGTACTTTTGATGAGGAATAAAAGTGTCCATTCCAATTTTTACAAAATCTTGTATGTGGCTCAAGGTGGAGAGTGCATCATTAGAAAGGAAAGAGGTCCAGGGAATATCAATAAAGAAACCTTGAAGACCCTCCCAGTCTGCCCTATCGTAATGCCATTTAGTCACCAAAACAGGTTCAGAGTGGGAAGGTGTGGTAGGTGATAGACAGGTGGCCTGTATCAGACACTGATCAGAAGATCCAAGCGGGGACCTCACTGTAACATCATAATTTTCTGAATTGGTTGTTAAAAATAAGTCCAGTAGGTGGGAATTATGATTAGGATTATCTGGTACACGGGTGGGTTGGTTAACTAGTTGAGTGAGATTAAATGAGTCTGCAAATAGCTCACATTCAAGACCAGCATCATCAGTCCTGGCTGAATGAGTGAGCCATTCAACATTATGGACATTAAAATCACCCAACACAGTGATTTCAGAAGTGCATTTAAGTTGAGGACACTGAGTTGTGAGGACAGAGAATCAAAAAGACTTTGCTCTGGAGGAGTATTTGGGGAACGGTAGATGCAACATATGTATTTAAATTTACCAGCAGAAATTAATTTGTATATAGAATAATCAAAATAGGGACAATTGAAACTAGTAACCTCCTCCAGGGCAATTTCAGATTTTGCGAAGCAACATACACCTCCTTTAGGTCTGAAATTTTGGAGCAGTTGATAACCTGGAAAATTAAATCTAGACGTGTCAGATGTGGATGTTACTTGAGTCTCTGTCAAAAAAAGGAGAGTAGGGGATTCTGCTTGAAGAAATTGGTGTACAGAATTGATGTTAGAGTGAAGTCCCCTTATATTGCTAAAGAAAAAGCTGCACCGACGAGCAGCTTTGGGACGTTGCAATGCTCTTGACACAGTCGCATGATGACGACCGGGAGGGCCCTGAAAAGCTATTCGCTATTGGGAATGCCTCTGGAAGTGACTGACTTGGAAAAGGATTTGGATGTTCTGATTAGCAGTGACCAAGCAGTACATTGAAATAGAGACGAAAGGTCAGAAATCATTGGGCTATAATAAGAGGCAATTTAAGTATAGAAATAAGGAAATAGTCCTCACACTTTACAACGCTCTGATAGGGCCTCTTCTGGAGTATGCTGTTCAATTCTGGTCTCCAGCACTCAGGAAAAATATAGAGCGACTAGAAAGAGTACAAGCTAGGGCTACAAAGCATATTCCATAGATTAAATGACTGAGCTATGAGGACCAGTTGAGAACTCTTGATCTCTTTCCGTTAGAGACACGCAATGTACGAGGTCAGCTCATTGAAGTTTTTAAAATACTTAATGGGATTGACAATGTAGATTATAGCAAAATTATTAGCCTCAATATGAATACAACACGCAACCATGGCTGGAAATTAGAGTTGAAAAGATTTAATACAAGTAATTTTGGAAAAAATTTCACATGTGAGATATGTTCTACCTGGAACAAACTTCCCTCAGAAATTGTAAGCAGTTCTTCCGTAGAGCAGTTCAAGAAGAGCGCATAAAGTATTTTGCACACTGTAATGAGTGTAATGCACTAAATAGTCTCTCTCTTTCTACTTCGAGTATCTCCCCGGAATGGACTGGAAGGTCTCTGAAATACTAACTATTCCTTGTAACTCTTTGTAACTCTCTCTTTCTCTAATGCTTAACCTGTTTATGTAGCAATTAAGAATAATGTCGCTGAAATTGTAAAAAAAATATAGAATGATCGAAATCTCTCTCTCTCTCTCTCTCTCTCTCCATATTATTTACTTTTGTGGTTTCCAATTCCCTTTTCCACGTGGGAATCAGGGTTGGCTGCTCAATTACTAACCGATCATTAATAAACCTAATGATGGATTTGGAGGATCCTTAATTATGAAGGGAGGGGAGGCTGAGTTGTCCATACTATATGATATGAGAGAGAGAGAGAGAGAGAGAGAGAGAGAGAGAGAGAGAGAGAGAGAGACGGAGAGAGAGAGAGAGAGAGAGAGAGAGAGACAACTACTCTATAAGAGCTGTCACTATACTGTACTGTAGTCTTTTTGTTTTCAGCTGACGATAAATTCAATCCCATAGCAGCTAATGTCTCAATAAATAATGACAAAATGTAAAACTACTATGTCTCTGTATCATATAAATATAAGGTATTCATAATTATCAACATATTTCGTTAGATAATATTAGTAATAGCCAAGTAATCAAGGTGAAGACATCGAAGTTTACCGCCAGCTGAAAATAAACAGACTATAGTATAAATCTACTTGATGTACCGGTCTACTGGTTGAGCTGTTCCGGAACCAAGAGATGCAAACATACCCTGTTCCAAATAAGTAGTCCAAAAATAGTGAATCCTAACCTTTATAACTAAAAAAAAGTGCTAGTGTAGCTGGGCTGTCAATTTCCAACCCTATCCCCAGGCTCACACTTCCCAAATGGTCGATTTATTAGCTCGATTACTCTAATCAATTGCAAGTTGTAGAGGTTAATGTTCAAGAGTTTTGGACTACTTATTTGGAACAGGGTATAGCACTTAAACAGTAAGTCTATCATTCATTATGACGAGTCTAGAAATTGTGATCCCTAGCCTCTTGTAACTCAGGGAGGGCTCGAAAAAATGGGCTACATATATCCTCGCCTATTTACTGTTTGACTCATCCCAAATAGTAGAAATATCAGCGCAATTACAGTCTAATCATTAGAAATATTGACCATTAAAATCTATTATTCCAAAAAGAAAGAAGGCGGGTGCCCAAACCCGAAAGGAGTACAAAGGAGTAGAAATTAAATCAAGCAACAACAGTCCTAGTGACCCTTCTAGGCTGCTTGTCCTCCAAAACACTGAAGATCAAGTGTCCAAACAGTGGTTTAGAGGGGGTAAGGGAACATTGGAAAGGGAACTACTGCCCTGGAACTAATGTCCGTGGCAGGATTAGGAAGTTAGTATGGGACAGATGGGTTAGTAACTGAGGGGGGGATAAAATAAAGTTATTCATTTACAAACGCAGTCAGTCGCGGGTTTGATGTGTTACGACTGAGGTTTAAATATATCAGGGTTCTTATTCATTGGACTAGTAATGGCATAAATGCTACAACGGAAAGCGCTAGATCCAACCTCTGATGTATATTCCCAGTGAACAAAGAACACAAATACTCTCCAGAGTTCTATATGCAATAATAGGTTATCAAACTCTCAATAAATGTGCGTCTACTCTAGGCTTAATGTTATGTGAAAACAGCCTATTACTGCCTATAACCGAAGGTGCTTGGTTATGGTATGCAAAGTAAGGTGGTAAGAGAAGTTACAGCTTACGTTACTTTAATCAATAAATATCAGGCACTCCTGCATGAAAGAAAGTGCACTAAAGTCCTTCAACACCAACAAGGAATCTTCTTTAAATGTTAGATGCTATCAAGATGCTCGAATCGGAAATGGAACCCAAAAAGGCAGGCAGCGGAACAATGCTCGTGCAGGCTATGCCCACAAAAGGCAGGATATATAATGCAGTCGGAGCCAAGAATATCCTAAACGCTACAACAATAATAATAATCGCCACGACAATGCAGTATTCCTATCAACAAAAAGAGCCTAAGTCGTTTGTGTCTCAATACATCAAACTAGGCTGCGAAATGCTTGTGTAATCATAAACGGGTATGCATAATAAGAGTAATTGGTTTAATATACTTAAGGTCTACTATGACTGATAAAGTCTAGCTAGAGTCAATGATACGAGATACTGGTGCGCATGGCATGCCGCATAGCCTAGTGCAAATCTCAAGTCTGTGCGTCAAGTATTACGTTATAGTGAAGGGTAGCTCTCTTGAGAAACCTTAATACCGAAGTATTAAGCGTTCTCCTGGCGTACCTCAAAGACAAACAACCGAGCTTAGAACAGTGCAGAATGGTATAGGCAAAAAGCCCTCATTCGTGCATGCTCCACTCTCAATGGCACACAGACTAGAATTTACCCAATCAACTCCAGTTCTCAGGTATGTCGTGCAGCTTTTAACTAAAGCCAGCACCCATCGGAAACAATACCTTATAATATCAGACTCCTAGTCTAGCATTATCTAATCCAGCAGAACACTAATAATTATAGGAAGTGGTACTGAACAATATGGATGCCAACCAATGCTTCGTGATCAACTTATCTTAACAACTAAAATACATGGGTTATGTGAGACCTTAACGCACAATACAACTGGCCAGCATGAAGCTGAATATGCAGAGTTAACCAGACGGGGTATGATATCAATAACAGGTGGTGAAAGATATGGGAAATGAGAGAGATAGGCAGAGGAAAAGGTTCTCAGGTGCAGTGAGGGGGACAGATATAAAAGGGATAAGAAGGATGCGTTCTAGAGACCAGATCTGAGGGAGAGAGAGGCAAGGGAGCTGTATATATACTGGCACTAGCTTGGACCTCGTGGGCAGGGCGGTATCAAGTCCTCCAGCCAATCCCCAGGAGGCCAGCCAGCCATGACGTCATCGAGCATGGTAAAAAACACTGCGCGCCTCCTCTCACTCTGTTCTACTCTCTCTCTCTCTCTCTCTCTCTCTCTCTCTCTCTCTCTCTCTCTCTCTCTCTCTCTCTCTCTCTCTCTCTCTCTCTCAAATCCTATCATTCCTACTAATGATAAAACTTATACTTTGCAATTAAATATATAAAGCCTTGACATGGGCGAAAACAAAGAGCCTTTCTGGACTGCGCATGACACAAGCTTTCATATGAAATAAAGCACACAATAATACATCAACTGTAGCCACATCCACTGCCCTGGCGATCCTAGCGAGTCACCGTAGGACAAGCCATGCGGTTCTAACGGAGTGGTTAACGTCACATATGCGAGATATTTGTCTAAGCGGAGTTTAAATGAATCAACGGTGCTGCAGTCTATAACGTCTCGGGGAAGCCCATTCCACAAGTTGACAACTCGATTGAAGAAGAAATTCTTAGATTCGTGTGAGTTAAAAGATTTACCAATAATATTGCAACCGTTTCCCCATGTGTAATTAGATTGGTCGATAGTGAAGTACTTACTACAGTTCATATTGTCGATGCCTTTGATGATTTTGAACACTTGAATTAAGTCACCTCTTAATCTGCGTTGGGTTAAAGGAAATAGATTTAATTCTCTAAGACGCTCTTTGTATGGTTTGTTCTTTAAGCTAGGTATCATTTTGGTAACTCTACGTTGAACTCGTTCTAGTTTGTTTATATCTTTTTGGTAATAAGGGCACCCGGATTGAATGCAGTATTCCAGAAGAGGGCGGACTAAGGAATTGTAAAGGGTTAGGATAACTTCTTTGGATTTATGCTCAAATGACCTGCCTATAAAGCCAATTATTTTGTTTGCCTTCTTAACAACTTCTGAACATTGTTGACTCGGTTTTAGGTTACTCGATATAGTTACTCCCAGATCGGTTTCTCTGTTTACATTCTTAAGCTGAGTGCCATTCATCGAATAGTTTGCTTTCTCATTTAGGTATCCGATATGTAGTACTTTACATTTATCCGCATTGAAACTCATTTGCCAAATTTGGGCCCAACATGACAATTTATCTAGATTGTGTTGCATATTGTCAACTTGTTCTTTTGAGAGTACGCTATTTGCAATTTTTGTATCAGCAAATTTTGAGATTGTACAGGTGAGACCCTCATCTATGTCGTTGATATAAATTAGAAAGATAATTGGTCCTAGTACCGATCCCTGGGGTACCCCGCTACTTACATTGGTCCATTTAGAAGCCTTACCGTTTATGACTACTCTTTGCTTTCTGTCGCTGAGCCAATTTTCTATCCATTTCAACACACCGTCTTGTATTTCATGCGCTTTTAGTTTTAGCAGTAAACGTTTGTGGGGAACTTTGTCAAAGGCCTTTTGAAAATCAAGGTATATAATATCAACAGCTTTACTCTCATCGTAGAGGTACAAAGGAGTACAAAGGAAATCAAGCAACAACAGATCTAGTGACCCTTCTAGGTTGCTTGTCCTCCAAAACACTGAGGATCAAGTGTCCAAACAGTGGTTTAGAGTGGGTAAGGGAACATTGGAAAGGGAATTACTGCCCGGGAACTAATGTCCGTGGCAGGATTAGGAAGTTAGTAGGGGACAGATGGGTTAGTAACTGAGGGGGGGATAAAATAAAGTTATTCATTTACAAACGCAGTCAGTCGCGGGTTTGATGCGAGATATTTGTCTAGGCGGAGTTTAAATGAATCAACGGTGATGCAGTCTATAACGTTTCGGGGAAGCCCATTCCACAAGTTGACAACTCGATTGAAGAAGAAATTCTTAGATTCGTGTGAGTTAAAAGATTTACCAATAATTTTGCAACCGTTTCCCTGCGTGTAATTAGATTGGTCGATTGTGAAGTACTTACTACAGTTCATATTGTCGATGCCTTTGATGATTTTGAACACTTGAATTAAGTCACCTCTTAATCTGCGCTGGGTTAAAGGAAATAGATTTAATTCTCTAAGACGCTCTTCGTATGGTTTGTTCTTTAGGCTAGGTATCATTTTGGTAACTCTGCGTTGAACTCGTTCTAGCTTGTTTATATCTTTTTGGTAATAAGGGCACCAGGATTGAACGCAGTATTCCAGAAGAGGGCGGACTAATGAATTGTAAAGGGTTAGGATAACTTCTTTGGATTTATGCTCAAATGACCTGCCTATAAAGCCAATTATTTTGTTTGCCTTCTTAACAACTTCTGAACATTGTTGACTCGGTTTTAGGTTACTCGATATTGTTACTCCCAGATCGGTTTCTCTGTTTACATTCTTAAGCTGAGTGCCATTCATCGAATAGTTTGCTTTCTCATTTAGGTATCCGATATGTAGTACTTTACATTTATCCGCATTGAAACTCATTTGCCAAATTTGGGCCCAACATGACAATTTATCTAGATTGTGTTGCATATCGTCAACTTGTTCTTTTGAGAGTACGCTATTTGCAATTTTTGTATCGTCAGCAAATTTTGATATTGTACAGGTGAGACCCTCATCTATGTCGTTGATGTAAATTAGAAAGATAATTGGTCCTAGTACCGATCCCTGGGGTACCCCGCTACTTACATTGGTCCATTTTGATGCCTTACCGTTTATGACTACTCTTTGCTTTCTGTCGCTGAGCCAATTTTCTATCCATTTCAACACACCGTCTTGTATTCCATGCGCTTTTAGTTTTAGCAGTAAACGTTTGTGGGGAACTTTGTCAAAGGCCTTTTGAAAATCAAGGTATATAATATCTACAGCTTTACTCTCATCGTAGAGGTTGAGGATATCGTGGAAGAAGTCTAAGAGGTTTGTTAAACAGGAACGTTTTTTTACGAAAGCCGTGTTGAGTATCTTTAAGTAAGTTATTTGCCTCTAAGTGATTTACGAGTCTGTCTCTTATGACCGTTTCTAGCATTTTACATACAATTGAGGTTAAGCTAATTGGACGATAGTTACTTGGTAGGGATTTGCTGCCTTTTTTGAATATCGGTGTTACGTTGGCTAGCTTCCACTGATCAGGCATAGTCCCAGACTGCAAGGATTCATTGAATAGCAATGTCAGTGGTTTGGAGAGCTCATCCTTAGCTTCCTTTAGAACTCTAGGCGAGATTGTATCAGGTCCAGGCGTTTTATTTACCTTGAGTTTATCTAAATAATTCAATACTTCTCTCTCTGTAATGGTGATATTGCTTAGAACATCTGAATGATCAATCTGAATCGGAAATGGTGTAGGGATATCATAGCGGTTGTAAAAACTGATGCAAAGAAGGTATTGAGGGCATTACTCATTTGTACTTCGTCTTTGGTGTATTCTCCATTTTCATCGACTAACGGTCCAACAGTTGAAGTAACTACCTTTTTCTTTCTGATATAACTATAGAATTCTTTCGGGTTTGTTTTACTTTGATTCGGAACATGTAACTCCAGGGTCATTTTACTTTGCTTAATTTACTTTTTGGCTTTGCGTCGTAGCTCTACAAATTTCACCCATTCTTCGTCATTTTGTGAGGATTTTAATCTATCATTAGCAAATTGTTTAGCAAGCAGACAGTCTGATATATCTTTATTCCACCATTTGGGCTTATCATTATGTCCTGGATACCGTATTTTCGATGGTATGCAGTCTTGCACTGCCTTAAGGTAAGTGGTTGTGAAACACTCCCAAGATGTATTTATGTCGTTATTGTTAGTCAGAAAGCTCCAGTCAGTTTCTTTAAGCTTTGATTTAAGTTTATGAAAATTTGCTTTCTTGAAATTAGAGACTTTCTCAATGCTGCTATTTGATTTGTTACTAGTAAACTTTAAAGTGAAAGTTATCGTACGATGGTCGCTGTTACTGAATTCATCACCAACATTCAAATTCTCTATTAATTCTTCTTTTGTTGCGAGTACAAGGTCAAGCACATTATTACCACGGGTCGGAGATTGTACAAATTGAAAAAGTGAACTCTCTTGCAAGTTAGCATAGAAGTCGTGTCCAGAGTGTGAAGTAAGAATATCGCCCGAGAGGGAGTAGTTGGAATATAGAAAAGAAACAAAAATAGAGCTACAGAGGTTAGGGTTCTAGCTTTCTGACCTACTTAAAGTGAATGCACTATAGTCAAGTTATTTTTAAGTCCTGAGAAGTATGGGGTCAGCATTTCTAAACTTGTAATAATAAATAAACGATAGGTGTTGAGATTAAAGTTAGTTTTTATTAAAGTGTGATTGACGCAGGTTATACTCCTTTTGATGTACTGTACGAATGACATACAAAGACGCGTGTTCGTCTGTCTCGACAGATAAAATATAGGCCATCCTGAGTAGTATGATCCCTGTGATAATAGTGGCCCGGATTTTCTAGACAATAAGGAAGAGGGTTGGGGGGTTGGAGTAAAGTTTATATACCTACTATACCTTGTTCGTTACAGGTAGACCAAAAACTCTGGATCCAACCTCTCAAAACTAAAAAAAGAACTTCAGTAATTGAGCTATTATTTATACCATTTGGGAAGAGTCAGCCTGAGAATAGATGTGAACATTTACAGCCCATTTCGTCTAGCCCTTTTTGAGTTACAGAGGTTAGGAGTTACGATTTTTGTAATACCTACAATGAATGGACTTCGAAGTCCCATTTACTTTAGGTTGGAATGTGTGTGAAACGCCTGACAGAGCTAATCGAAATGTGCGAATATATCACCATCAGACGATAAATTTGTATAGTCTTCCGGTGACAATATTAGCCTCCTTGACTGTTGAGACTATAATGGGTTTGTCTGAACTGTGTATGGTAATATGGCAGATATAAATAGCTTTCCCGTGACAATATTCAAGCCCCTTGAGTGTCTGAAGTGTGTATGACAGATATAAATAGCCTTCCCGTGACAATAGTGGCCTCCCCTTGAGTGTCTGAAGTGTGTATACCAGATATAAATAGCCTTCCCGTGACAATATTAGCTACTTGAGTGTCTGAAGTGTGTATGGCAGATATAAATAGCCTTCCTGTGACAATATCAGAGCCCCCTGACTGTCTGAAGTGTGTATAACAGTTATGTATAGCCTTCCTGTGACAATATTAGCCCCCTTGAGTGTATGAAGTATATGACAGATATAAATATCCTTCCCGTGACAATATCAGAGCCCCTTGAGTGTCTGAAGTGTGTATAACAGTTATGTATAGCCTTCCTGTGACAATATTAACCCCCTTGAGTGTATGAAGTATATGACAGATATAAATATCCTTCCCGTGACAATATTAGAGCCCCTTGAGTGTCTGAAGTGTGTATGACAGATATAAATATCCATTCCGTGACAATATCAGAGCCCCTTAAGTGTATGACAGATATAAATATCCATCCCGTGACAATATCAGAGCCCCTTAAGTGTCTGAAGTGTGTATGACAGATATAAATATCCATTCCGTGACAATATCAGAGCCCCTTAAGTGTATGACAGATATAAATAGCCTTCCCGTGACAATATTAGAGCCCCTTGAGTGTCTGAAGTGTGTATGACAGATATAAATAGCCTTCCCGTGACAATATCAGAGCCCCTTGAATGTCTGAAGTGTGTATGACAGATATAAATAGCCTTCCCGTGACAATATTAGAGCCCCTTGAGTGTCTGAAGTGTGTATGACAGATATTTAAACATCCTTCCCGTGACAATATTAGCCTTCCCTTGAGTGTTGGGACTATAATGGGTTTGGGTGAAGTGTGTGCATGCAGTAAAGTTGACCCCGGGCCGGAGTACAAAGGCTGGAGTCCCATCGCAACCTCGTCAAGTTTGCCCGGTTCATTATCCCGTGTTGACTGACGCTAATGAATCCTAAACACACCGCTCAAAAAAAAAAAAAAAAAAAATCACCAACCTTACTTTTGTTTTAATGAGGGGAGAATTAAGAGTCGGTTCACCTTTTTTTCCCCAAGGTATTTTTCACAGTTCGGCTACGTTGACGTGAAAAGATTCCCGCTTATTTTTGTTTTCTGGCCACAAGCAGCGAGAGAGAAAGAGAGAGAGAGAGAGAGAGAGAGAGAGAGAGAGAGAGAGAGAGAGAGAGAGAGAGAGAGAGAGAGAGAGAGAGAGAGAGAGAGAGAGAGAGAGAGAGAGAGAGAGAGAGAGAGGGGGGGGGGGGCCATTGGGCTCGATGCTTACTTAAACTGTTATGCAAATAGTATGGTAATTTAAAGGATATATCCATACAAAATGTATTTGAGAATAATGCATTAAACCCAATCATTTACTGTATAAAGGGCACTTTTTGTGAGAATTCTGTCTGTTTGTTCACGAACTACTCCCTCAGTTTTCAAGATGGAGAGCCGATACTTGGCATGTATACTAAAGGGGTGCCAGAATAAGTTTCAAGCGGAAAAGGGGGGTGGTGGGGTTGAACCCCCAAATCCCTCAGTTGTCAAGATGGAGAGCCTATACTTGGCATGCATGCTAAGGGGATGCCAGAATAGGTTTTAAGCGGAGGGAAGGGGGGGGGGGGGGGGGAGGCGTCTCGATTTTCCTCTGGGCAGCGCCGGGTACCTCAGCTAGTAATACATACGAGGGAAAACGAGTGATATATATTACCAATCAATACATAAGGGAAAGCTATGGAGCTTTACAACAGTGAAGAATACTATTAAGGGGAGGTATTTAGTGAGTTTCCTAGACTTCCATCAAGCTTGAAATTACACCCCCATGACCCCCTTTCAAGATAAATTTGTACATTTTTCGGTAGAAAAATTTCCCGGCCGAAGGCCGGTTCCTCTTAAATTACAGGCTAGCTATCGCTTGCCAGGAAAAAAATCGACACCTAAATGGGACGAAAGGTCTTAAAAGTGACATAAATGGGGTGAAAGTTCTTAAAATCCGGCGAAAGTCTTAAAATCTCATAAGCAATGGGGCTAAACATGAGAGAGAAAGGGATCCAGAAAACAATCCCTCAAGTGGAAATCCCCCCTTAAGCACACTGTGAAAAGTGAGACATAACATTATATATTGTAGAGCAATGTCATACAGGAAGACAACATATAGCAAACTCTCTCTCTTTCTCACAATTATGACAAAAGAGGTAGCTAGGGCCCCACAATTGGGCTGAAATTTACCAGACCTATAGAAAAGGTACGTAACATTATTCTTATTCGAAAATTTCGAAGATTCGATCGTAACACATACAACAGGCTTTTTAATCCAGTATGTTATGGACCATTAATCCAGTATGTTATGGACCATTAATCCAGTATGTTATGGACCATTAATCCAGTATGTTATGGACCATTAATCCAGTATGTTATGGACCATTAATCCAGTATGTTATGGACCATTAATCCAGTATGTTATGGACCATTAATCCAGTATGTTATGGACCATTAATCCAGTATGTTATGGACCATTAATCCAGTATGTTATGGACCATTAATCCAGTATGTTATGGACCATTTTTATATACATAACTTTGGTTTTAAAAATATGAAAAATCAATGTCTAAAAATATACTTTTTTACCTTTTGGTAATGTATACATTATCATGTGTAGGTTGACTATTCACAAACACATTACTTTCTAGTGAGGAGTGCAATGAAAATTATATTATGGATGTTATCAGAATTTGTTGTTTACAGGCTTTCCAAAAATACCTGACTGTAATAATGGCTCTGTGTGATCAAAATATTAAGTGAAGATCTTGTTGAAGAACTTGTAATTAAAAGCACGATTATTCTCAATTTACTCAACACTCAAAATATAGTTCAGGTAAAAATAAAAACAATGCCAAAAGGAACTTCTCTAATTTGTCTCGTTAACTAGGCCAATAACTGACTTGGCTTTAAACAAAATATAGCTAGAGGGTCTCTCACAGACAGACACTAAAGATGGCTCTCTCTCTCTCTCTCTCTCTCGCTCGCTCTCGCTCTCTCTCTCTCTCTCTCTCTCTCTCTCTCTCTCTCTCTCTCTCTCTCTCTCTCTCTCTCTCTCTCTCTCTCTCTCTCTCTCTCTCTCTCTCTCTCTCTCTCTCTATCATCACCAACTTCCCCGACCCACTTCGTTTGCTGAACCCTCCTCTTGGAAATAGTTCTGGCGATAAAAGTAAGTTACCCAAGAAAAACCTGACCGAGATGAGAGAAGGAGAAAGAAGAAAGAGAATGGGTAAAAAGAGAGGAGTATGAAGAGAGTAGAAGAGACAAAATTAACGGAAGAAAATAAAACGGCATAAAATTGCAGCTGATAAATTGACCAGTTAGAAAAAGAAACAGGGAAAGATAGAAACTGGAAGACAGAAAACAGAGACGACATAATAATAAAAACATTAACGTAATTGGATAAGATAAGAGAGATAACAGAATAATCAGAAAAATGGACATTACAAAAAGAGTAAAGAAAGGAAAAGGAGGTTCGAAAAAGATATTATGGAAGCCGAAGAAGATAATAATGGACGTAAGAAAAGTAAATTGGAAATGTAGAAAGGGAAGAAGAGAGAACTGGAAACACTACGTACTGAAAATAAATAAAAGACAAAGACAAAATATTTAACAGAAAATAATAAAGATATATGGAAGGCTTGGAACAAGAAACGAAACACATAAATTAGCAAGGTTAAATGGAATGAGAAGAGTAAACTAAAGATAATTGGCATAGCAAGACAAAGAGATGATGCAGGAGGAGAAACGAATATGAAACAGAGAAAGGAGACAAATGTCAACAAAGAAGAATGTGTAAATAAAGATGATTAGTAAAACAAAAATAAAATATATAAGAAAATATATAATATAAACAGAAAGAGCATGCACAAGGTTTGGATAAAGAACTTGTGGGAGAAAACAGAATCGTAAAGAAACATTATTTTGTAAAAATATAATTGAAAAGAAAGAAAAGAAGATGGAAAAAATGCAATGGTAAAAATATTTGAAAAAAAATGAGAGACACAGTGTAGAGGAATCCGAAACATGACCTTTTTGTAAATAGAAAAGTAACAATGGCTGGAATAGCCTAATATTTAAGTTTTAAAAAGGGAAAAAGGGAGAGATAAGTGAAATACAAACATAATTACGTGAAGGTGTATGTAAATTAGAACACTATATTATTAATGTGTTTAGGTGTGCTCAAAATTAAATACATTTTCTGAAAAACACTATTAATGCGTACCATTTTTGTTGCATTGCAAATTGTATATACTGTATAAATAAGTGTTTTAATCGTTTATGCGCTCTAAAGTTGTTATGCCGGGTTATAATATATTTTAACCCTTTATCTGGTCTTCACTAAAATCCAATTCTGGATTTATAGACTCCAAATATCCTCAACAGGAACACATCGAACACGTTCTTAATCACAATTAGGTACTCAATTAGGTGCTACAGAACACAATCACAACACGCATGTAAATTATACACATTTAGTTTATTCAAAGGCAAAAATTTATGGATGGGATTCCGTCTTGTGATTTATAATAAGTACGGGATTCCTCAATACGTGCCATAATCATATTAATTTGAAAATCACGGATATAGCGAGATCTGAAGTGTGGATTGAGAGTTAACTTAACTATTAGGCTATAAGGAATAGCAAGCAAACGGTAGAATGCATTTGATCATACGTATCAGTCTCTAATCAACAATATACAAGACAATAATAATATTATAGTATTATAGGGGAATATGCAATTATAGAATGGACATGGTTACATATAGACTCAACCCTTGATAATAATATTTATGTGAGTTGAGTGTCTAACGTATAATATTCTTGAAAGTAAATTAAAGTAAAGATGAAATCTCCAAACACGTATAAATGATCAGGTTTAAGTAAAAGGGGGAACGCACGAGGATTTCAATTTCAACATTTGCTCACGGGTGGCGAGTGGCGCGCAGGTAGTTTAAAGACTACCGCTTAAGATAAAAACTTAACCCGATAGGTAAATTAGGTCATTCTAGGTACTGCGGTATTGAAAATAATATTTATTCATAGTGCGACTATATACTTGGTATTTGGAGTATTCGACTGAAGTTAAAAGGAAAGGGATGTTGAATTGTTTTTACAATTTATTATATACTTTGATTAATTATATGAGAAAATTATTATGTGTACATATAATTCACTAACGATTATATGCGATAATAATCTCTCGGGTCGAGGAATTCAGATTTAATAATTTACCTCTACTGATGAATAATCAAATGTTTAATATCCCTTGAATGGAATCAATCAAATATATAGTTAACGTAACTAAAGTAGTTAACTAATATAAAGCAACGTGTAATTAAAATTAGCGTGTACGAATGATTAGTATAATACTAATAATAGGGAAATGGCGCACACAACGAAATTGTACTCATGGAAATACCTAATAAGGCATAAAAGGAGGTCTGAACGAGTTAACAGATTCCTATAAAGAATACATAACAAATTTACGTTGTATACGGACTGATGAATAATTAGATAATGGATCTATGCAAGACTAGAATTCCTAGACGAGAAGAATCGAAATTACTGTATCTACATCAATAAGGTAGTGAACAAATATACGGTTCATAGAATAAACAAATTAACACTTAATATCAATAAGTGTAACTTAAGTTCTCTCGAAGAAATTAGATTAATTAATCAACGGTACATCTTCTTATAAGAGAGGGAACTGAGATATAAAGAATATGAAATTGAGCGTAGGTTCTAGGTAAAAGTATGATTCAAAAAGGGAATAAATACACGGAATACACTTCAACTTCAACTTGTAACATACATAATAGAATGGACATATACAAGGGAAATCTGTGAGTATTTGGCTAAGTAAATAATTAACACGAGTATGTAACGTATGCGTAGGACGTTCTCAGAGTTATAGAGATAATATTAACAATTAGATCTTGGACACAGATCTATATAACAATAAATATATGTTCTGAAGGATTAACACATACGCAATAATTAAGGATCTTGAGCACAGATCTATATAACGTTTAGCACTTCAATCTTCACATATTTTACCTTACCTTCACAACAATAATCACAACGTAAGATACTCAGAGACACTTAGGGTAATTTAGGAGGGTAGGGGTTCGAGAGTAAGTCTGGCCGACGTGGAACGTAGATTCACTGGTCAGGACTTCAGGAGGCGCTGGTTCTCACAATCAGGACTTCAGGATCCGGACGTCAGAGGGAACACAACAGGGCTCATCGTATTCTCTAGGAAGGGGGGAGGGGGAGACAATTTTCCACTGCTGTTAGATGCTCCGTGCTTTTCAGCCTTAAAAAAACATCACCCCAATGGATGTTTGCTTTTCCCTACCTTGTTCTTAATTTCAGTGAGACTATGTTCAAGTTATTTCTTAGCTTTAACTTACAGGAACTCAATGTTAAAAGGGTATAGGGAGTCGTTGTGATACAGTTGGTGAGGTTAATACTTGATTAACTTAAACATACATGATAGGTATTATTGGATACATAATGATAATAGGTATTATATTTAATACTCGGGTGAGAGTCACTGAGCCTAGAAAAGATATAATCGTAACTCTGGTGATTATGTTATAATTAAGGTTTATTGTTGATCCTCTGGATAACTCAGTTCTTCTTTATCTTCTCACTGTGGTTGATAGTTATGCGGGACGATAACATATTACAGGACATACTATGTCCACTTATCCCGATAGCACTCGGGTCCTTGGTGTTGCATTTGCATTAACATGTGCTCATCATAATGCAAATCTGGTGGCTGGGCGAGTGACGGTTGGTGATTGGTGGAGAGAGTTTGAGAGCTGGATGGTGATTGGTTCCAACTCTTACCATTTTGTCTGGGTGACTGATATAGATGACCCTGCTCCCTGGTATTTAGAGCATGAGAAATTCCTGGTAATACGGGGTACTCTTCTGTTTCTTGGTTCTCCTTCCTGTTCACCTGTAGGTTAGCCATCCTACAGGTTTTATTCCACCCCGTTACTTCAAAAGTTAATACATAAGCCGAAGAAGACTGATTGTGTGTATAATTGTTGTTACAATTCCGCGATTACAGGTTTACAGTATAGGAAATCCCTAGTGAAAAAGATGGATATGTTTGGCGTGGAAGTGACAGAAAATCCTGGGAGAGATGGTGTGATCGTCAGGTCAGGTGAAGGTAGTAGTAGTGTCGTAGTAGCATGGATTATTCTCAAGGACAGTTGACAGTTTTTTCTTCAGAACCTTTAATTCTGCATCTCTCTCTCTCTCTCTCTCTCTCTCTCTCTCTCTCTCTCTCTCTCTCTCTCTCTTTCTCTCTCTCTCTCTCTCTCCAAGGGAGGTGGTCGACAATAATTCTATTGATACGTTTAAGAAAAGACTGGACGATCAACTAATGAAGATTGGATTAATATTAATTAATCAGTAGGCATGTGTAATTCCTCTTTTAAACGATTTTTTTCCTTATACTATATAAAAACTTTCCTTGTGGGCATTTCCTGACCCATAAGGTTACACTTCATCCTATTTTCCGGTACGTTTTTTTTTAGCCGGAGAGTGGGGAGAGATCCTTCTACTTAACTGTCCTATTCTTCCACTATAAACTGTCCCTGTCTATTAGTATTAAAGCTGGACCACCTAGTTGGGAGTGCAATGTCTGTGTGGTCTGAATATATGTGTAACTCTGTGTAACTAACTATCTCTCTCTCTCTCACACACACACGCACACACACACACTGTCTTGCATCCCATGGAAGCTGGTGTAGAGCGATTAATCCACGTACAACTCGGCCTAAAACAACTTCTTCTTGCGCTCCAGAATGTGATGTAAACGATCCTGTACTGTTGGGTGTGCCAGACTCAGGCCGGGATCTCTCAGTGACAAGTTAGGGTAGTAACTCTACGCGGAATCCTCATTAGTCAACAGCTACACAAAAAAGGGGAAGGAGAAAGATAGTTGTTCATAATAGTAGACAATTAGATACCTACATTATTTTTGTTAATATAACTGTCTTGTTATTATAACTGTCTTGATAGCCTAATGCATAGTGTGCGGAATTTCTGTGTGAGTAAACTTGGTTCGAGTCATTACTTTCATTGATTTCATTAGTTTATTATTATTATTGGTATTATCAACTGTGCGAAGCAGAGTGGTATCGCGCACACAGATTCCACCCGTATACTGTGCACCACCATACAGCTTGTTTGTCGTCGCCGTCGTCCGTCGTCGTCCGTCGTCGTCCGTCGTCGTCGTCGTCGTCGTCCGTCTGTCTGTCCGGAAACTCCTTCTAGACCGTTCGATGGATTTTCACCAAATTTCACAGGTATATTCATTTGGTCAATGCGAAGGTCAGTCAAAAATAAATATTCCATTTAACCTAAAGGTTAAGGTCAAAGGTCAAGGTTAAAAATAAGGTAAATATTTCATATTTTTTAGTTCTTAGTCAAATGTCTTAATTTTCACTATACAAGTTACTGGTAACTTATATATCGTATTGACAACATTTTAGGTAAATATTCTTAAGGGTAAGGTCAAGGGTCAAAATAGGTTTTTCACTAGTATTTCTTATACTAACTTTTAGATTCTAATTAGGCTTACCATGTATATTCGGAATACCTAGGCCAAGGTCATACAAGAAACTATATAATTCCATATGAAAGGTCGAGGTCACAGGTAAAGGTCAAATAAAAGGTCAATATGCTATTTTCTTTACTTTTCATGCAAACTTCACATAATTTGGTGAGATTGTTGCCCTTCAAATGAAAAGGAAAATATTACATTTGGATACACATATCATAAAGGTCAAGATAAAGGTCAAAGGTCAAGGTAAACTATTCTATTAATATATATGAAACGAACCGATGGTTTTTAATGAAATTAGTCATGCTTATTTGATTTTATAGGGCAATGTTAATACAAAAAAAAAAAAAAAAATATCCTACATAAAGGTCCAGGTCACAGGTCAAGGTCAAAGGTCAACTTTTACTATTTATTTTACTTTTTACTCAAATATCTTCATTTTCACTATGCAAGTTACTGGTAAGCTTGATATTGTATTGCCCAGATTTTAGATAAATATTCTAAAAGGTAAGGTCAAAGATCAAGGTCAAAGGTCAAATTACGGTTTCTACTAGTATTTCTTATACTAACTGTTAGATTCTCACTAGGCTTACCTTGTATATTCGGAATACCTAGGCCAAGGTCATGCAAGAAACTATACAATTCCACATGAAGGTCAAGGTCACAGGTCAAGGTCAAATAAAAGGTCATATTGCTGTTCTTTACTTTTCATGCAAACTTCACAAAATTTGGCGAGATAATTGCACTTTAAGTGAAAAGGAAAATAGTAAATGTCGAGACATATAAAGGTCAAGATATAGGTCAAAGGTCAAAGTCAACTATTCTATTGATATATATGAAACTAACTGATGAGTTTTAATGAAATTATGCATGCTTATTTGATTTTCATGGGCAATGTCAATGCAAACAAAAATGTACTCTTACATAAAGGTCAAGGCCACAGGTCAAGATCAAAGGTCAACTTTGTTAGGTACTCCAATATATCCAACTATTACTCCGTGAATTACTTAACCCCCTTTATATACCTACACCCAACTACCTATTATCACTATTATCTCCGCATTTTTGGTATATATAAGCAGTTGGCCGTGATATATAAAAGTCATGTGCGTTCTCAGATGGATTACTGTTCACCTCTGTGGGGTGGAAGTGGAGTGGTTGCATTGAGGCAGTTGGACAAAATTCAAAATAAAGCTATTAGATTAATCAATAACCCTGCAATCACACAGGACCTTCCTACATTATCCATACGAAGAAACGTTGCATCCCTTGCATTATTCTACAGATATTTTCACAGCAATTGTTCCGAGGAACTTGCTTCAATTGTGCCGCCTCTCCACATCTTTCCCCGTAGAACTAGGGCAGCTGAGAGCGCCCATGAATTTACACTTTCTCCTCCACAATGCAGAACTTCTGCTTATCAGAATTCATTTATCCCCAGAGCTACTACTCTTTGGAATTCACTTCCCTCGAATTGCTTTCCACAATCTTACAATCTACAAATGATTAAATCCAGTTGTTACAAACATTTTATGAATGGAGGATGCCTTTAGGCACATGGACCTTTTTGTTTTATCTGTGTTTTTCCTTCCTCCGTTCATTGTCTTTAAAAAAAAAAAAAAAAAAAAAAAAATCTGCTTACCACTTGGCAAATTTACTTAGCATATAGGAAATATCTCGTAAACACTAGAGTAAATATTTAAAGTATATCTCACTATAATAACCTTAATACAACTACTCATATTAGTAAACATAGTATTTCTTACATCGACTGTACATGATGGAGGCAAGTGGTACTGGCGCCTAGAATCTGAGGGTTAAGTAGACGTCATCTACCTAGTCAGCATTCCCAAGATCTCACAATAGAGTTGGTTACAACGTGACCGCTCTGATGGAAAGTTACCCAGAACAGGTCACATTGGAAACCACACCTTATTACGTCATTATCGACAGGTACAAGGATTGGACGTGATCTACACGTGAATGATAATGAGTGGTTTTACGTCATAAAGAGGGGCGTAACCCAACATAATATAAGGTGGATATCCAGAGAGCGAGGGCAGGAAAGGCAAAGACCCCCGGCTACCTCATCGAAGGGTCAGAGGTTAGCTCTGTGTGTGATAAACAGACTATATACCATACTTGAATTAATCGTACTGTTACGAATACTTATACAATCAATATATTAGTGTACTTCTGAATAAGTCTTAAGATATCTTTCATTATACTATTGTTAATTATTCTCAAGTTTCATTTACCTAATTCTAACATTAATTTGAGTTATCTAATTAATCCCAGGGTAAGCCTGCGATGGTGGCAGCTTTTATATAGGAGAATTGATACCATTATTAACCCTATTCTCCTCCACATTACATGGTGTGCAAGCGAGTGGTCCTTTTTACAACAGAGGCTACACTCACGTGTCGATTAATTGACCGCTAAAGCTACTAAAAGTATTTTATTCAAGGCAATGGAGTCTGTATAAATATATATAATTCACACACGGCGGGCTGAAACACTTGTACATCTGGCAAGTTTCTCTCCCTGCCCGCAACGCTCCCACACAACTTCGGAGCTGGTCGCAAATTCGTCAAAATATTCTGGCGGCTGAAGCAGGGAATCCTCAACTTTGTCTGACGGAGGAGGAGTCTACATGGACAAGGTACCGACGTGTGGTGTAATTGGCCATACATAGGAGTTTGAGTGACAGTGGTTTGAGGCCGAATTCTGGACGTCGCCGGCAGTGAAAACACCCAAGCTCCACCACTGCTAAGTCAAAACAATTCTCTTCAGCCTAGCCAACCACAGAGGCACTGCAAGGCAGTTGTATCTTGCCTGTGTTTGAGTGAGGATACGAAACAGCCAGGCGTGACATTGAAGAGGTAACGTGTTACTGGAGGTCTTAAGTGTATCTTTCTATCCATAACATTATACCAATCTTAATTCAATGCATTCATTCAATTGTGTAATTCAATTTTTTTATCACTGTCTTTTAATTAATTAATTAATTTGTGCATTTGTAATTTGGGTGTAGTTAGATTCAGGATTTATTGTGCGGTGTTTTTACAGGAATTATTTACTATATATATGGGAGGATTTTATATATTATATGTTTATCAAGTGAAATTTCCACATGTCATTTAGACGTCTGCTTCAGAAAAATCCCAAGGTTCCGGCTCTCACAGTTGGACCAGAATGACCTAATATTACAGAGGGTAGCGATTTTCGGACGATTATTGGAGTTAATTTGATAATCATTTTTCAGAGATTGAGTCTCAAGCAAATCCGGCTTCTTCTGGACTTCCACCTTTGTACCAAAATGTTAATCAAAGTGTGTTGAGAAACGGGACTTTCCGAGGTACGACCCCCACCTATGTGGAACCATTGCCTAATATAGTAATTCCCACACCTCCCGAAGAGAACGTCATTATGTCTGGTAACGAACCCCAGGCTTTTAATTTAAGTGTGACCCATGGTCAGGCCGTCAAACATTTCACTGGGTTGGAAGAACACAGAAATATTTTCTCAGTTTTGGATGATGTAGAGACGGAAATTGCAGCAAAGGGTATTACTCAGGAGAAGGCCAATATTTACATTTTTCGCTTGAAAATTGACAAGGGGAATACTCCAGCTGGGTACCTTTTGGCTTGCGATGACCTCATAAATGACTTACGATGAGTTCAGGCTAGAATTCCTAGAGAAGTTTGGGTCGTCAGCTAAGGGGAAATTTGCGAAATTCCATGATTTCGCCGATCAGCTATTGAAGTAAAAGAAAAATCTGTCGGTAGATACATTATTGGCGCAGTATTCACAGTTCGCGAATTGTATGTCGCATGATCTAGTTCATCACTCCTGGTTTTAGGACGGTAATATAACAATAGAACAGCTGAGCAAGTTACTGGGGTATGTTATGTTAGGTAGTGCCTTACCAGACACCGTGAAAACGATCGCACGACGTATCGAGTTCCCTCCAACGATGTCTCTCAATAAATTGTCAAAGGAACTTAGGAAGTCTTGTGATACTAGCGGTATAACCACCGAGCAAATTCAGTTCTCGTGTGCTGCCGTTAGGATTTCCCTACCTGTTTCCCCAGCTCAACCTGGGCCTAAACAGAATCTCCCTAAACAGAGTCAACCACATAAGAACTCTCAACCACATAGAAATCCTCAGCAGTTCTCCTCAAACAGTTCTTTTCCCAAATTCCATAAACCCGCACAGGTAAGTCAGAGTAGACAGAGTTACAGCTCTCAAACATGGAACCATCAATCGCCTCGTTATCAGAGGAATGGTGATCGACCGCAGGCCGCAAGCGGAGGCTGTCAGGGCGCGCAGAGACCTGCGATAATGGCTACCGGCGCATCTGGTCAACACAGGGATGTTATGTGTTTTTATTGTGGTATGCGGGGGCACATTGTTCCTCGTTGTAACATCAAGGCCAAAGAGCTATATGAATATACGGTAGGTAGGCAACCTTTCTGTAGTAGATGCAAGAATAACGACCATAGGACCGGAAATTGCCCGGAAGTGAAGGTCGATACGGACGATTGGAAGGCGAGTCACCCTAGATCGGGGGAAGCCTACGACCGCTCCCAAGCAAACGTAACGTAAAACATCAATGTACACAAACTCCGGAATTTCCTACGGTAATGATAAGTGCCCTTATGCATTCAACTGACTCGTTAATTTTGAAGTCAAGTGTCAATAATACAGATATAAGTGTTTTAATTGATACGGGTTCTCCTGTGAACCTAATGTCTAGCTCTGTCTTTAACAAATTGAATCATGATGATTCGTTTAAACTTGACTTCCCCGATGGTAATCTTCAGTGTGTTTCAGGGGATAATATTTCAATATTGGGGGTTACATACTTACCGTTAGCATTGCATGAGGACTTGGATTTAATGATGGAGAAAGTGTACGTTGTTCAGGGTTTAAACATCTCTTCGGACCTTCTATTGGGTTTTAAAATTATGAGGGTACGTACATTTATTTTGAGTCTAGAGATGAATGGTGTATCTATTGATGGTACTTTCATTGAGGCGTCATCTAGCTTCCCAGGGAGTTTACAATTTGTATCAAGGGGTGTACGTAAGGTCGTTGTGGAGAGCAGTAAATCTCTTCAAGGGAAACATCGTACATCTGGTCGGAAGATCGGAGGCGGTCAACGCAGGCACAGCACGGGATCACCTCCGCTCTTCCCGCCGTCGAGATTAAACTGCATGATTATTTAGAACAATCTATGGGGGATTCTGATATTCTCATTCTCTGTAATACTATTATTGAACCGCATTCTGCGAAGGTTGTTAATGTTTATGCGAACAATCTTAAGAGTACAGTAAATTCTATTGTATTATTACCCGATTCCTCAGCGATCAAGGGTATTACGTTCGCTCAAGCGTTACATGAGGTGAATGATGTAACGGGAAGAAATTGTACTTTCCCTTTTGGTATATGTTGTAAGGTTTGACTTAACTGTAAGACTTTTTCCCCTTCATTCACTCTTCCCTATATTTAAGGGAAATGTATCATTTAAGAAGGGTTAAGTAACCCTTGTCTATGTAAAGAGGGATTTAGCCTAGATCAGGAGGAGAACTAATATTCTCAGATCTATCTAAAATACTTTCAAGCCTAATTTATCCTTTTACCCCCTTTTGTTATCCCATGTAAAAATCCTTCCTTTTCGAATTTAGAGTAATGCCCCCTTGTGTAAAAAGACCGCCAACTCCTACCCAAGCGACGCCACCCTTTGTGGTCACCCTCCCCTTTTTTGGCGGGATCCCTGGCACTGGCCCTCGGCCCCTCACTGTCGTGACCCCAGGCCTACGAGAGAGACACCTACCTAACCCCCAGTCTCTGTCATCATTCCCCGCTTCTTCTCCGGACTTAGGCTTCCTTTCCCTCCATTCAGAGGTTCGTAATTAAGGTTTATAGTGTTATAAGGTATTGCTTATTCAGTTAAGTAAGTACTAGGTGTGTAATGTAGGAGATATTACTATGATTGACAAATTCGTGAACTCGAGCCTACCATCGGGTTGGTCGACAGGCACCCCTCACCTGCCAAGTGCCTACAACCATTCAAATTCCCCCATTATCATTGTGTTCAGTAAAACTTAAGTCTGTGCACCTTTGCTAAGTGGTATTCTGATATTTTAGACTTTGTTATTCCAAATTAACGTCAAATTAACTTTGTGTGTAATAATTTCAGTCAGAGGGACGCCATTTGATGGCCTTCCAATTCTTGTGTTTTTCCATAATTCCCGACCAAACTTAGGCTAGCCTATTTTGCTAGTTTGTCTTTCACCGTTTTACATAATCCTGAGGTAGTGCGAGAAGACCAGTTAAGAGTAGAATTGAGGACGAAGTTGATTAAAATGCTTTTGAAGCTTGACCGCCATTTTAGGATTTAGACCATCTCGCATTTCGGAGAGACGACCAGGTTGAGTAAATTACTAATGTAGCAGTTGTATTGTATGTTTAGAACTTGTTCATTACTTTGAGTTTATAAAACCATGCATTTTGGTAAATATGATTGTATTTTAACGTGTAAATCAGGAAAGGACATTCGTTTGAGATCGTGTCCTTGAGTTTTGTTTACCTTTCGTGTCTCCGACGTTCCAAAGTTAGGCCTATTCAGATAAGTATTTATAACTAACGTCTCCTAGGCCTGGTTATTGTTCATTTTAAATGTTTTTACTGGGTTATAGTGTAAAGAGTTACTTGTTATCTGGATTTAGAGGTCCTCATTTCCCAACCCCAGTACTGTCAAATTTCGGACCCCCATTGGGTCGGGTTTATTTCAGATGATTATTTGTTCTTACCTATTGTTACTTAAAGTTAACTTGTGAAAAGGCCGTTTAGGTATGGGTACTTGCTGAATTATTAGGGTAGGTTATATGATTTTACATTTTTAATTAGCCTAGGCTACCTAACTTTCACCTAATTGGAAGTACAGTAGGCTATTATTAATTATTGTGCTTTTTGAATGTGTTATGAATATTGATTGCTATGATATAATTATGTTTGACATGGTCTAATGAACAGAGTTGCCTTGCAAGGGATGGAACGCTGTAGTGAGATTCTGGGCAGCTGATTTCAGGGGATAAGTTACTCGAGTTACAGTAGAAATTACGTTTAGCTTTGTTTGAGCCTTGTGTAGCACCCTCCGTGTCGGGCAGTGCAACCTGTTAAGTTTGACCCTGACAATTACCTTTGATTTATGCTATTATTGTATTGATTTGACTCCATAGATATGCTGTGTAATTAGGTATTCCCAATTGTGTGTAGAGTACTGCTGAGTAACATATGTACCTGTACTTAATGAGAGGATCTTTGGATGCCTTAAGAGATTATTTCGGTACAGTACTGTAATGTCATAATTTGATCTGTCATTGTATTTCTGTACTTATATTAGCTCATCTATTTTTATACGTTAATAGGAATCCATGTATTTTTATATGTTTATATTAACCTATATTTTGTATATGTATTTGTTTTAGTATTACTGTGTACCGTAATTAGGATATTGATTAACCCCATTATTAAGGGTTAGCTATATGTCAACCGTGGGTTAAGAATGCATTCAACTACCCAGGGAACCAGTTTGGGACGGAGTTGATGTGATGCTGAATTGCTGATGGCGGAGAATCGGAGATTCACCCCTCCCATTGGCTGAGTGCAGGATGCTGAACTCGTGTACTGTACGAGGGTTCAAGGACCGCAGGAAGACGTATGATTACCCCCTATACCCCAGGATACGGTAGGCCGAAGAGACGTAAAGGCAAGCCTGGCCGATACCGGTATCTAGCGGAATTGGGATGTATAATACTGAGAGGAAGGGGGTGGATACAGACAGCAATATTAGAGTCCTACTCCTAGGTTAAGAGACTGTCCCAGTACGGTAATGGATTGGTCCCAGGTTAATGGTATAGAGATAATTAGATACGGACCATACGGTACCAAGGTTAAGAGTTGTAAACGGTAAAATGTTCCTTCTATTAATATCAAGCTTAAGATTACTGCAATATGTTTGTATCTATCCTCCCGTACCTATCTGGATCTAAATGTGTTGTCAGGATGGTAAATCGGAGCCGTCAGTATTAAATTGGTCTAAGAGTACCAGTAGCCTAACCGAGAGTTAAAGTCTTGTCAGCCTACATTGAAGGTGAAGTTCTTGATTGGTCTTTGCTAGCCTCCGATTTATCCTACTGTCCTAATGTACCTGAATAATGAGCATGAATCACGATGGCATAAAGAATAAGAAAACCATGGGGACGGCCAGTTCACCTGAAGGTGGGCGATCAAATAATTTGAATGAATTACCGTTCCCAAAAACATCCTTATGTGATATCTAGAAAGTAGAGAATATGCTAGGTCTCAGTGGGGTTTTTGTGGTTCTTTGGTCTTATCATCGTGTCGGATTTGCAGCCTTTCCCCTTCCTCGAAGGATGTTGGATGTGGGTCAACCAAGCAGGGTTGTCCTCTCGTTAATTAGAATGCAATAACGGGTTTGTCGTCATCATCTCTTCCTTTCTATCCTTGAGTACCTATTTTCCACCTTCGCAGCTTAATCTATTCTTCTTCTGTCTCTCCCTCCCTCTCTCTCTCTTGTTGGCAGCAGAAGAAGGGAAGTGAGGAAGTAGGAGAGATACTCCAACTGATACCCCCCCCCCCCCGTTACAATGACACCAATGTTTTCTAAACTCTCATTTTAAATGCCACAAATGGCTTAATGAAATTATATGCGGATACGAAGTTATGTAATGCTTCCTGTGTACCTTGTAAATTTGAAGAAATTAATTCTCTTCCCGTGGCATCAGTGCGCACAGGGAACTCTCCTGGTATGGATGATAGAATGCGTAAGATGTACGAGGATTTACAAGGTACCGACTTTCCTGAGGCTCAGGGTCCGCTTAAGGCGTTATTGAGTGAATTTAATGAGTCAGTACATTTGAAAGGGGACGCTATGGGGTTTACTGACATTATAGACCATAAAATTGTGTTGAGTGACAAGGATCAGAAGCCCGTTTACCTGCCTATGTATTGCTTATCGCACAGTCAACGGGAATTGACTGATAAACATGTTTCAGATTTACTTTTCAGGACGTAATTCAACCATCAACGTCACTTTGGCGATCGCCTCTTTTCTTAGTACCGAAGAAGGCGAAGGGGGAGTTTAGAGTCGTGGTAGACTTTATAAAACTTAATACCATTACGGAGACCGATCATTTTCATATGCCGGCGATACCGGAAATTCTTGCTAGTTTGGGAACGAATAACAAGGTATTCTCTACCCTCGATCTTTCGAGTGGGTTTTATCAAATTGGGTTATCACCGGAATCAAGACAATATGCGGCATTTAATTCTCCCTCCGGTACTTTCGAGTACAAACGTCTACCCATGGGCCTTAAAAATTCACCAGCGATTTTTCAGAGATTAATGAATAATGTATTGGCAGGATTGATCGGTCACAATGTTTATGTATATATAGACGATATTATCATTTTGTCTAGAACGGTAGAGGAACATCTTATCGCATTGAGAAATATCCTTTCTAAATTAAATGAGGCAGACTTAAAAATTAAAATCAGTAAATGGGAATTCTTTAAAAAGAAACCGTCAATTTTGGGGCATGAATTAACTCCGGACGGGATAAATACCACTGCTCAATTAACAAATTCTATCACTAAATTTCCTACGCCCACTAACGTAAAACAGTTAAGGCCATTTTTGGGCCTATCAGGCTACTATAGGGCATTTATAAGAAACTACGCTAGTATCGCGAAGCCTCTATATATTTTACTCAAGAAGGATGCAGAATTTTTGTGGGGAGTTGAACAAGAGGGTTCTTTTGCTGAATTAAAGGCGAGCTTAACATCTCGACCGACCCTTGCTTTCCCTGATTTTAATAAACCTTTCTATAATAATTCCGATGCATCATATACTGGGTTCGGGACTGTTCTTATGCAGTATGACGATAGGAATCTCTTACGGCCGTTAGGATTCGCTAGCCGTTCTTTAAAACCTGCAGAACAGAATTATTGTGTTACCGATTTAGAAGGTGCAGCGCTAATTTGGGCGTTAAATATTTGTTGTGAGGTAATATATGGTTATGATGTAACTGTTTGGACAGACCATAAGCCTCTAATTAACTTGTTTGATGATAAACTTCTCACGGGTAGACGTCCCAGGTGGAAGTTAACATTAGCATCATACAATCCTACATTATTGTACGTTGAAGGCAAGCTCAACACAGTTGCCGATGCGTTATCAAGGAATCCTGTTTGTTTAGTGTCAGTTAACGCACTGTTGTGCAGTAAAAGTATTGCGTTAGACCAGCTTAAAGATAGTTATTGGGGTAAAGTCATTCTTGCTTTAGAATCGGGTGATTTTAGCGGCAATGTCCCTAGTCATCCCGACTTGGCAGGTTTTGATTATTCTAATTTTGTAATGCATGAAGGGTGTTTGTACAGAAAGAGGGATTTAAATGACAGAGTAATTTTGAAACTCGTCATTCCAGATTCGCAAATTTGTACTTTATTACCTATTTTACATGAACATGATACAATTGGGCATCCGGGAGAGCTTCGATGTTTGACACAAGCCCAGAGAAATTATTATTGGCGGACGATGAAAAAGGATATAGATAGATATATTGACTGTTGCTCTACATGTACCACTATTAAGCCTAAGTTGAGCCCGGAAGTAAAAATCGGGGAATATCCGATTCCGGCGTATCCTTTCAATGTGGTTGCTATAGATTTATTGAAACTTCCACTGACTGACGCCGGAAATCAATACATTATGCTCACTATTTGTCAATTTTCACGGTATGTAGTGTTATCAGTGTTGCAGGATAAAGAGGCGAAATCGGTCGCTAATAATTTTTTAGCGGACGTCGTGTGTAAATTGTCCTAATACAATTATAACTGATAATGGTACAGAATTTTGTAATTCTAATATGACGAAACTATGCGATGAATATAATATAGATCATGTTACTGTTTGTCCTCATTCACCCCAGTCTAATGGCTTGGCGGAACGCGCTAATCAATCTCTTATCCGTGCTCTTCGCGGCTTATTATTGGATCGTCATACAAGTACTTGGGATTCAGTTTTACATTTTGCAGAATAAACACTCAATTGTTCGATAAATTCCTCAATTGCGGATTTACCTTATTTTATTGTCTTTGGTAGAGATATGAGACTTCCTCATAATTCGTTAGTTCAGTCTAATTCTCCTGTTTATAACTGCGATAATTACGTGTTGTATCACTTGAATAATTTTCGGTCTATTTATAAGACTTTACGCAGTTCTCTTTCGAAATCAAAGGAAGACATGATGGACGTAGCGAATAAACGTAAAAGGGATGTTAATATTGTTGTAGGGGATCTTGTTTATTTGAGGGAATTTTACGCCAAAGATAAATTACAACCTGTTTTCGAGGGTCCTTACCGCGTAATTTCAGTCGACAAGAATAGTACTGTTATAATACACTTAGAAAAGGGCGTTGAGAAAAGGGCTCATATGAATAATTTGAAACGTGTTATACGCAATTTACCTGGTTATGAAGATATTTCTGTTGACCACAAACCGATGAGTCCGAGGAATGTTAGCGGACGTAAACGGCCTAAAAAGACAAATGGTGCTCATAAATATAATTTACGACCGAGTAATATTGTTTTTGTTAAAGAGGAAAGTAATTGTGTTGCTCAATGGTGGGTTGACAGTTTGGGAATTAATTTGGATTAATTTTACATGTACATTTTTAGTCACCATAATTTGTTTGTTTGGTTCCTCAGATGGGTGTCGTAGGAAGGATTGTGGGGCGCTTCTTGGTATTATGGATACTGGGATGGTTGGCTGGACAGCTACGCACTGTCGCCGCTAGCGCAGACAATCCTACCAATCTCACTAGGTCGGGTATGATTATGAGACCTAAGGGTAAAGTTGTAATAGTGTCCGATGTGGTAGGATCTTACGTGGATATGACATACTTAACTAAGATTAAACAGGGATGTGGTAGTGTTTCGGAGGATGTAACTAGAACGAGGGAAAAGTTGGACGAGCTTCAAGTTTTGACTAGGCACTCTAATACTCAGACTGTGGATTTATTTCATTTGATGCGCTGGAAATTGTCTGTTGTGCAGTCTGAGGTTGACCATGTTTTTCGTAATGCAGAACCTGACTCTCACTCGCCGTAAACGGGGTTTGATTAATGAAGATGGTAAACTACTTGGGGGTTTGTTTAGCCTCGTTACTGAGGAGGACCTTCAATCTGTTGAGAGTAAAATTGAGGATCTTTCTATATATTTGGAGAAACAGAACAAGATTATGTCTACGAACAACATGAATTTGCAAAACATGGTGACAACCATTACTGATATGAGTACATTTCTTAATGATGTACAAGGCTCACTAAATGCATTGGAGAGTAACGTAACGTTCTTTGAGGAGCTCGTCATGGTATCCACTCGTATTGACACTTTCCATATTGTATCTACTATTTTGGGGAAGGATTTTGAACGCTATATGCATGCTTTAGTTCACGCGGAGAACGGGCTAGTGACGTCTGACTTGCTTTCCTTGGCTGACTTATACAAGTTGCTGAAATTGGCAAATAGGGAATTTGATTTGGTACCTTTGGTGAGTCACTCTGAATTAGAATCTTATTACCATTTTCTCGAGGTGTATGTGAGTCACGGTAAATTTCTTATTTTGATCCCTTTTGCTTCTGACATGAATTTGTCTTGGACTGAAATTATACCTTTTCCGGTAAAATTTCATAATTCCTTGCTCACTATTAATTTCCCTGCCGAGAATTTGCTAGTTTCGAAAGGGAAGTATGCAGATGATTACTATTCGTTACTGAGTTCCTCCACTGTTCATGCGTTGTGTCACACGGCTCTCGGTTTGTTTACTATTTGCCCAGCGTCTGCCGTTCCTTTACTGCCAATGAAGTCTAACAAATGCGTTCAAGCTATTATTGGCAATGCCGACATCCTGGATAACTGTACTTTCACTCCGGTTCGGTTTCACCCATTTTTTCTTGTTCACGTAATTAATACTAATTTTCTTTTTTTTGTGAATGCTTCAGAACTACTGATTACTTGCCCGGACCGTGCACCCTTTCATAAATCATGTATTGGACAAGTTTATGTAAAGGACTCGTGTCTGTTGGTTTCATCTCATCTTACTCTTTATCCATCATTCACTCACATGCTTTCCTTCACAGAACAGGATATTCTGTTTGCTAGCATTCCGTCTGAAGTAAACATTACAAACAACTTTTCATTTCCCAAGATAATTTCGCGTTAAATTGAAACTTTGGAGCTCATTAACACATCCATGGATACGTTGTCATTCATGCATTTCGTTCGCCCTGAGTATATCTACCCTCTGCCACTGTTCACTGGTCTTGTCGTGCTTATTTTCATTATAATTTTCCTTGTAATTTCCAAGAACATTGAGGGTAGGTTGACAAGGATTGAGATTATTGAAAATGTTAGACCATATATTGTTTTCATTATGTGTAAGGCAGTAGAGGCCTGTAAACAGACCTGTGGTATTTTTTTTGGTACGATTCCGTGTTTAACTTACTTTGCATACATTTTATTTGTATAATAAAATTGTTCTTTTTCAGGTTTGCTATTTTTCAGCAATTTGTTTTTGTATATCTTCTATGCAATTTTTATTGCGTATATAACTATTTTGCAAATTTAATTTGTTATTGCATATTGCATATTATCAGATTGGTTTAATTTTCTTTCCTTGTTATTCCATGTTGAAAACCCGTTTTCAAAAATATTTCCTATCTCTTTCTTTTCCTTAGTATAAGCTCCAACGTAGTATTTATCTATATTGAAAATTAGTTGCACTCTACATCTACAAATTCATCACAATGTTATCAATGTTGAAATCTAGTATTATAACTCTTGAAACACGAGTTATCAATTTTAATTTAAGTGTTAACTTGGACTATAACCTACTATTTATTGTATTCATATTTCAGAACAACTAATGACTGGATACAATTTCGATCAAAGACATTGATTAAGTGGTGTAGTAATTGGTGGATCCTATCGAAAGGATGATGAACTTTCTCTACATTGCTTCAATTATGTTCGATTTGCTCTTATGTCTTTGTTGTTTGGGATATGTGTACACTTATATATATATATAAGCTCTTTATATTGTTCTTATGTAAATTTTTCTTCCAGATTCTTCTTAATTTTAAATTCCTTTTTATATAATGGATTTACAAACTTATTTTTTTTTACAAAAAAATCACAAAACTAGAAAATGTATTCTTAATACTATAGTCACTTTCTATTATATTTTATTTGGGAGTAATTTCAGTGGTAGAAATTATATATCTTATCTTTACGGGGGGCGTGTTAGGTACTCCAATATATCCAACTATTACTCCGTGAATTACTTAAACACTAGAGTACATATTTAAAGTATATCTCACTACAATAACCTTAATACAACTACTCATATTAGTAAACACAGTATTTCTTACATCGACTGTACATGATGGAGGCAAGTGGTACTGGCGCCTAGAATCTGAGGTTTAAGTAGACGTCAGCTACCTAGTCAGCATTCCCAAGATCTCACAATTGAGTTGGTTACAACGTGACCGCTCTGATGGAAAGTTACCCAGAACAGGTCACGTTGGAAACCACACCTTATTGCGTCATTATCGACAGGTACTAGGATTGGTCGTGATGTACACGTGAATGATAATGAGTGGTTTTACGTCATAAAGAGGGGCGTAACCCAACATAATATAAGGTGGATATCCAGAGAGCGAGGGCAGGAAAGGCAGAGACCCCCGGCTCGTTCATCGAAGGGTCAGAGGTTAGCTCTGTGTGTGATAAACAGACTATATACCATACTTGAATTAATCGTACTGTTACGAATACTTATACAAACAGTATATTAGTGTACTTCTGAATAAGTCTTAAGATATCTTTCATTATACTATTGTTAATTATTCTCAAGTTTCATTAACCTAATTCTAACATTAATTTGAGTTATATAATTAATCCCAGGGTAAGCCTGCAATGGTTATATAGGAAAATTGATACCATTATTAACCCTATTTTCCTCCACATTACAACTTTTATTATTTATTAAAAAAGATTACTCAAATTTTGGAAAACTGGCTGTGTTATGGCTTATTACTTAAATATTAGATATATCAAATTTCACATGAATATTGTAATAGTTAAGGTGAGAGGTCAAGGTCAAAACAAGAGTATTTATCATTTTCCCTAAACTCCTCCTAGACTGTTTAATGTATTGTCACCAAATTATACAGGCAAATTCAGTTGGTCAATGCGACGACCATCCAGATATATGTATTTTATTTTAAGTCAAAGGTCAATGGTCAAGGTCACAGTATATGATCCCTATTTGTAAAAAAATAAGTTTGTCTACAAATTACACCATAGTCATAATGCTAGTTAATACGAACATTGCTGTTAAGCTAACTAAATCCTTGATAAGAAATTCTAAGGTAGAAAGTCAAGGTCAAAGGTCGAAATATGATCTTTACTAGTATTACCTATTTAATGCAAGATTCTTATTAGGCATATCATGCATATTCGGAATGCCTAGACCAAGGTCATACAGGAATAAACATAATTCCATTTGATAGGTCAAGGTCACAGGTCAACATCAAATATAAGGTCAATATGCAAATTGCTTTACTAATCAAGTACATTTCACAAAATTTGTTGAGACAGTTGTGCTTTAAGGGAAAATTAAAATATTAACATTTCAGATATCATGAAGGTCAAGATGAAGGGCAAAGGTCAAGGTCAACTGTTCTTATAATAAGCCTACCTCTGAAACTATCTGATGCTCTTAATGAAATTTGACACATTTATTTGATTTTCTAAGGTTACATCAAAGCAAACGAAAATATAATCCTACATAAAGGTCAAGGTAACAGGCCAAGGTCAAAAGTTAACCTTCATCATAAAAATATACTAAATTGTTGATAAGCTGACAACTTTTAGTTGCATTTTACTTAGATAACATATATCAATCATATATAGCCTATTTTTTTTTTTGTTATGTGATTGAGGGAGGCAAAAGGCATAACTGCCTATAGCGAGTGCCTCCCCCATAGTTGAAAGAGTGACAGGGCCAAAATCAAGCGACGTTCGAGCCAAAATGAAGTATATACCGTATTATAATACTTAAGGTTAAAGGTCAAGGTCAAATAACAAAAGAAGAGTGTTAATAATTTTCTTTAAACTCTTCCTAGACTATTTAACCCTTTCTGTACCGGTGACGTATTTTGTATTGTATTCTAGCTATAATAAAACAACTTTGTGGAGCTTATGAAGGATCTGTGGTAGTAAAAAGGGTTAATTAAGATAGTTGAAAGCCTGCTAATTGTATGGAGGCCCTTCATAAACTAAATAAAATCATCTTAATATCCAGTATGAAATTAAACCGACAGAACTGTACTGAACGGGTTACGTATCGTCACCAAATTGTGCTGGCAAATTCAGTTGGTCAATGCAATGCTTGTCCAAATTTTGTGTTTTTATTTTTCAAAGGTCAATGTGAATGGTGAAGGTCACAGATTATGGTCTCTATTTCTTTCTTTTATATATTTCGAATTTTGAATTGCACCATATTCAAAATGCTACAAAATTGTGTTGCGCTGACCTTATTATAGATAAATATTCCAATTGTTAAGATGCAATGTGATCATAAATGCAATTATATATATACTGTATATATACTCCCAGGCGGACATGAACCACCACCAGTCAGGACGAGTGTCTATACTTTAATCCACTACACACAAGTATCCTCTATCACGATGTGGTATAGTGGATTAAAGTATAGGTACTTGTTCTGACTGTCGGTGGTTTAAGTCCGGCTGTGAGTATAAAAACATTTAACATGTACAGTATATATACTGTATATAAACCGATTTTACCTAAGAGATTCAATACTACTTGCAGAATTATATGTCGCAGAGTTGCGTATGCATTTTTTGATATGGTAATGCGAAAACTGCGCACCTACTTTATTATCATTATTATTATGAACTCTGCGAAGCAGAGTGGTATCGCGCACACAGATCCCACCCGTATACTGTGCACCACCATTCAGCTTGTCTGTCGTCGTCGCCGTCTGTCTGTCTGTCCGGAAACTCCTCCTAGACCGTTCAATGGATTTTTACCAAATTTCACAGGTATATCCATTTGGTCAATGCGATGGTCAATCAAAAATAAATTTTCCATTTAACTTAAAGGCTAAGGTCGAAGGTCAAGGTTAAAAATAAGGTAAATATTTCATATTATTTAGTTTTTACTCAATTGTGTTCATTTTCACTATAGAAGTTACAGCTAACGTTGATATCGTATTGACCAGATCTTAGATAAATATTCTAAAGGGTAAGGTCAAAGGTCAAGGTCAAAGGTCAAAATAAGTTTTTCACTAGTATTTCTTATACTAACTTAGATTCTCTCTAGGCTTACCATGTACAGTATATTCGGAATACCTAGGCCAAGGTCATACATGAAACTATACAATTCCATATGAAAGTTCAAGGTCACAGGTCAAGGTCAAATAAAAGGTCAATATGCTATTTTCTTTACTTTTCATGCAAACTTCACACAATTTGGTGAGATAGTTCCACTTTAAATGAAAAGGAAAATTATACATTTGAACACACATATGATAAAGGTCAAAGGTCAAGGTCAACTATTCTATTAATATATATGAAACTATCTGATGGATTTTAATGAAATTAGGCATGCTTATTTGATTTTCAGGGGGCAATGTCAATGAAAACAAAACAACTACTCCTACTTAAAGGTTAAAGTCACAGGTCAAGGTCAAAGGTCAGCTTTTACAATTTATTTTACTGTTTACTCAAATATCTTAATTTTCACTAGGCCTATACAAGTTACTGATAACCTTGATATCAGGTTGCCCAAATTTTAGATAAATATTCTTAAAGGAAAGGTCAAAGATCAAGGTCAAAGGTCAAAATAAGTTTTTCACTAGTATTTCTTATATTAACCCACTGAACCCCAGCGACGACAACGTGTCGTCGGCAATGTATGTAACGCTAGACCCCAGCGACGACAACGTGTCGTCACTGGTACTCCGGTCCCAATTACTCCGGTCCTATGGCACCTAGAGGGCTCAGATTTGTATGGAAACTGTGTAAGTATCCCACGCAATCTTGGCGATGGTTGAAAACTCTCAAAGTCCAACCGCGTGCGCGTGAGTGCGCAAAAACATGTTTTTTGGGTGTTTTTACCTTCAATTCTTTACTCTTCTAAAATCCGTTTTCGGGGACTCCGTAGGACCAATTTTTTACCTTTTTGATAGTTTTTTTTTTTTTTTTTCCTTCATTCCTAACCCATTTGCTATTGTTTCTGAAAAAAAAAAAAAAAATCAAATCCTGCCGGTCCCTGGTGGTACATTTATTTATAACTAGCTGGGGCTCAGTGGGTTAACTGTTTGATTCTCACTAGGCTTATCATGTATATTCGGAATAGCTAGGCCAATGTCATACAAGGAAGTATACAATGCCATATGTAAGTTCAAGGTCAAAGGTCAAGGTGAAATAAAAGGTCAAAATGTTATTTTCTTTACTTTTCATGCAAACTTCACAAAATTAGGTGAGATAGTTGCACATTAAATGCAAAGGAATATACTATATTTTGACATAAAGGTCAATATAAAGGTCAAAGGTCATGGTCAACGATTCTATTAATATATATGAAACTAATGTGATGGATTTTAATGAAATTAGGCATGCTTATTTGATTTTCCTAGGCAATGTCAATAAAACAAAATATGTACTCTCACATAAAGGTCAAGGTCAAAGGTCAACTTTTACTATATATTTTTGGTTTTTACTCAAATATCTTAATTTTCACCATACAAGTAACTGGTAACTTTGATATCGTATTACACAATTTTTAGATAGCCTACATATTCTAAAGGGTAAGGTCAAAGATCAAGGTCAAAGGTCAAAATAAGTTTCTCACTAGTATTTCTTATATTAACTGTTTGATTCTCACTAGGCTTATCATGTATATTCGGAATACCTAGGCCAAGGTCATACAAGAAAGCATACAATTTCATGTGAAAGGTCAAGGTCAAGGTCACAGGTCAAGGTCAAATGAAAGGTCAATATCCTATTGTCTTTACTTTTCATGTAAACTTAACAGAATTTGGTGAGATAGTTGCACTTTATATCTAAAGGAAAATAATATATTTTGAGACATATAAAGATCAAGATAAAGGTAAAAGGTCATGGTCAACTATTGTATTTATATATATGAAACTAACTGATGGGTTTTAATGAAATTATGCATGCTTATTTGATTTACATAGGCAATGTCAATGCAAACATAAATGTACTCTTACATAAAGATCAAGGTCAAAGGTAAAGGTCAAAGGTCAACTATTATTATTATTTAAAAAAAAAATACTCAAATTTAGGAAAACTACCTGTATTAGTTGCTTATTACTTAAATAACATATATCAAATTTCACTTAAATATTTTAATAGTTAAGGTCAGAGGTTAAGGTTAAAAACAAGAGTGTTTGTCATATTCCCTAAACTCCTCCTAGACTGTTTAATGTATTGTCTCCCAATTGTACAGGCAAATTCAGTTGGTCGATGCGACGACCATCCAATTATATGTATTATATTCTTAGTCAAAAGTCAAAGGTCAAGGTCACAGTATATGATCACTATTTGTAATCTACTGTATAAGTTTGTATACGAATTACACCATATTCATAATGCTAGTTAATACAAACATTGGTGTTACGCTAATTCCTCGATAAGAATTTCTAAGGTCAAAGGTCAAGGTGAAAGGTCAAGGTTAATGATCCAAATATGATTATTGCTAGTATTTCCTATATAATGTAAGATTCTCACTAAGCATATCATGCATAGGCCTAATCGGAATTCCTAGGCCAAGGTCATACAAGATTATTCATAATTTCATTTAATAGGTCAAGGTCATAGGTCAAAGTCAAATATAAGGTCAATATGCTAATTTATTGACTTCATGTGAACTTCACAATTTTTTTTGATACAGTTGTGCTTTATATGAAAATTAGAATGTTACATTTCCAGACATCATGGAGGTCAAGATAAAGGTCATGGTCAGCCACTCCTTTAATCTTCTGGAAGTAGTCAATGATTTTTGATGAAGTTTGGCACACTTATTTGATTTTCCAGGGTTACATCAATGCAAGCAAAAAATATAATCCTACATAAAGGTCAAGGACACAGGTCAGAGTCAAACGTCAACCTTCATCATAAAAAATACTCAAATTTTGGTAAGCTGACTGTTAGTTGCGTGTTACATGAATAACATATATATATATATATATATATATATATATATATATATATATATATAGAGAGAGAGAGATTTCATATACAAATATTCTAATACTTAAGACCAAAGGTCAAGGTCAAAGATCAAAAAAAGTGTTAATCAATTTCCCAAACTTTTACTAGACTGTTTAACCCTTTCTGTACTGGAGATATCTTTTGTTTATCATATTCTAGCTTTAATTAGACGATTTAATGGAGCTTTATGCCCCTTTCAAACTGATGCGACTTCTCACGATTTTCATCACCGACACCAATAAATTGGCAAATTCGTGACATGTCGCAACAAAATCTTAACCCCTCAATCGTTTGACTCGCAAGGCCTCGCAAGGGCCCTCGCGGGTCATCGCAAATGTTCGGATTGTTCAAAATTTTGGACGAGGACTCACGAGTGTTCGTAGCCCTCACAAGCATCGTCGAACATCGCAGAGGGATCTGCGAGGCCCTCGGAGATCATCGGCGACATCGGCGAGACATCGCGGAGGGTTTCGCACAAAAAAAAACTTTGCAACGCTGCACGGCGGCTCGCCGATGCTCTCAGATGTTCTGAGAACATCGACGATGCACAAGAGTCATCGGCGATTTCCTCGTCAATTAGTCGTCGACGTGCGCACGAGTACTCGCTGAGAGTATACCCGCCAGGGGCATGAGAAGGGCCTTGCGACGTCGCAGAATGCTCAAGACACACCTCGCCGAGGCCAAAGAGCACCTTCGGTGAGGTGGGTAAAAAAAAAATTATTAGGCCTATAGTGAACCTGTCCACCCTTTTTTCTATACATCTCTCGTGGAGGGTTCACCTGTTTTTGTTTTTCTTTCTCTCTTTTTCTCTCTTTCTCTGGTTTGTATCCATTCAGCCCCATTCAGCCAACTGTTTTAAGACGTTTATCCCCATCCAAGTATCGATATCTTCCTGGCAAGCGATAGCAAACCAGCATTATATGGAGAAATCCGGCTTCGCCGAAGACATTTTTCTATCGAAAAATGTACAAAGTTAGCTTGCTCTCAAAACAAATATATATATATGTTGGCTCGCTACCGTTCACCAGGAAAATATTGAAACCTGGATGGGGGTAAACGTCTTAAAACAGTAGGCTGAACGGGGCCAAACGGATACAAGGCAAAGAGAGAGGGAGAGAAAGAGAAAAGAAAAAAAAAGCGAGGTGGGCTCAATTAAGCCGTAACGTAAACATTGAGCCCACCTCGCTTTTTTTGTTTTCTCTTTCTCTCCCTCTCTCTTTGCCTTGTATCCGTTCGGCCCCATTCAGCCTACTGTTTTAAGACGTTTACCCCCATCCAGGTTTCAATATTTTCCTGGTAAGCGGTAGCGAGCCAACATATATATTTTTTGTTTTGAGAGCAAGCTAAATTTGTACATTATTTGATAGAACAATGTCTCCGGCGAAGCCGGTCATTGCCAATCTCCGAATTAAGGGGAGATGGGTCGTTTTTCTGGTCCCCTTTCTTCCTCATGGTTAACCCCATTAGTTTTCATATTTTATGACGTTCGGCCCATTAGTTTGGCGATATTAAGGCATTTCACCCCAATTCGTTGTCAATATTAAGACTTTTCGTGTCATTTAGGCATCGAGTTTTTCCTGGCTAGCGATAGCGAGCCTGTACTTTTTGAGGGACCGGCCTTCGGCCAGGATATTTTTCTATCGAAAAATGTACAAATTGATCTTGAAGGAGGGTGTTGGGGGATGCTTTATATGCTTGATGGCGGTCTAGGGATGAAACTAAATAAATCATAAACAAATATATAAATGACCAAATATTACGGAAATGGACCGTTTGTTTGGTCATTCATTCCTTTATTTTTAGTTTCCTCACTAGACCTCCATCAAACTTAAAACAAAAAACTCTAGACCCACCTTCAAGATAAATTTGTACATTTTCGACGAGTTGGGTTGGGTATGAGGGGGGATCTGTTTGGTGTGGGCCAATCGGCGCTCTGCAGACCCCGTAATCTTGTGTCGATCTCTGACCGTTTTGGTGAGGTCAGTCCTCAAGGCATTAGTGAGTTGGGTCTATACTTAGGCCTTGTAATTGGGGCTGGGTGTGACAGGGATCTGCCTTGTGTGGGCCGATTGGCTTTCTGCAGACTCCCATTTTCTTATGTTCTTATGTTTGTGCCATGCAATATATGCAAAAAGTTTTCGGATAATCTCGCCGAGGTATTCGCCGAACCATCGCTTAATTCGCCGAAGACGTCGCAGAACATACACCGAGGATTCGTTCATCCTTCGCATTATTTCGCAATATTTTATTCAAATGTGACAGTTCTCGCCGAGGTCATCGGCGAACCATCGCTCAATTTGCCGATGATATCGCATAATGTCGCCGATTACGTCTTACCCATCGGCGACATCGTCGCCGAGTGTAAACTTGTCAACTTTTTTAACGGTCAAAATCGTTGACGTCGCACAAATTTGTTGCGAATTGACAAGACTACGTCCTCGGCGACGAAAATCGTATGAAATCGCATCAGTGGGAAAGGGGCATAAAGGGATTGTGTTACTTTATTTATTACAGAGAGAGAGAGAGAGTTAAGAAAACCTAGACTAATGACTTTTCAGATAAAGCTCATCTTCAATGAAGAACATGCTGCACTTATTAATTGTTCTAACACTCGTCTCAAATGACTGTTCAACATTTCGAAATAATAATAGTCTTGTTTTATGGAACTATTTACTTAGATATAAGTTTATTAGAAACTATTAGAATGTTTGCTGGTAGCGATTGATGAATAATCGTACTTGTGAATCAGTTTTAAGAAATATTATAATGGACACTTCCAAATACTACTATAAACATAATATTATATAAACAATCAGAATAGCATCACATAAGCATATTTTGTCTTTCATTTTAGTTTGCTCCCTAGACCTCCATAAAGCTTAAAATAACACCCCCAAGGTACCCATTCGAGAACAAATTTGTGCATTTTTCGGTAGAAAAATTTCCCAGCTGAATGCCGCTGGCCAGGAAAAAATCAACAACCTAAAGGGCACGAAAGGTATTGACATTGACATTGACAAAGAAATGGAGCCAAAGGTCTTAAAATCGGCAAATTAATGGGGATAAACACGAGGGAGAAGGGGTCCAGAATATATATATAAATAAATATATATATATATATATATATATATATATATATATATATATATATATATATATATATATTGAAATATACACAATATGGGTGACCACTCTTGTTGGCAGTGTTGTGCAGTTTTTATCATGGCGCTACAAATAAACACAAACAATAATAGTATATCCCTGAGGCCCTCTCCGAACAGTTGCAAGTGAATGGTCAACAAATATTTAAAACAATCCTCTACTATATTTCTCGTTTTCCCTTCCTCGCTGAGAATAAAAAGTGTTTGAAATTAACCCCTTGAAGATTATGACGCAATTTGACGGGTCAATCTGGCTATCATTAAATTATTATATACAATTTAGAGAGGATCTGTGTGAATTATAGGGGTAAAGACGATTTCAATTAACCCTCTAAATTCAATATACGGTATCCTTCTTCATCTGAATATAATCGTCTAGTATAGCCAGAAAACGAAACAAAATTGTAATATTTTCTTGAAAGGGTTAACGGATATATTCATATTATCACCAACTCACCAATTAACTTCCAAATATATTTAATTGATGAAATCAATGTGTAATAGATCATGCCCGGTGCCAATTGCAATAGTAATCCTGTCCAGATCGCCAATTGTAATAGATCATAAGACTAATAGGTTACTGTAACACTTGCCCATTATCTAGGAAATAAACCTATAATTGATAGTGTCGTTACTTTAGATCAAAAATAGACAAATATCCCTTGTGAAATTATGGCAACAAAAGTCCCAGAACATGCTATACATTTATATCTATACTGACTCGATGCAGTAATATATTTGAAAAGAAAATTGCAGTTCCCAGCTTGCGGGATAATAGAGTACACGGATTTATTGTAATGATAGGTATATATTGATAATAATTATATTCTTAAAGTTAGTAAGAATTAAAGAAACAAACATTCCTACTAAAATGGTTTTATTGAATAGCGACACTGAAATTGCATTAATCAAAGAGACAATTTCATTCACACACTCAGCCACTCAATCTAACCCACTTATCTAATCCACTTACCTAAATACAATTACCCAGTATTATAACTACCCCTAAGATTACCCCAAATCATTATACTGATTACTGCTTGTCACACGAAATCTCACATCAACCAACCCTTTAGTCTACTGTGTTACTGAAATCGTCTAGCCCAGCAAATGACGTCATGATCGAATAAGGTACGAGATTTTCCCACACTCACAGTACCCGCCAATCACACTCATCACTCTCTCTCTCTCTCTCACCTCCTCACCTCGGTTACGTGACTCGCTAGACTAATGAGAGTTGTCTAATTAAAGGGTCTCAAAACGGGCAGTACGACAAGTCCTAGGGAGTCAAGCCGACCATCCTCTAGCGGTAGCCATCACCCTCTGTGGGGTTAAGATGCTACGGCATCACTCACACATCCGCACACATCCACACACACGTGACTCGCTAGACTAATGAGAGTTGTCTAATTAAAGAGTCTCAAAACGGGCAGTACGACAAGCCCTTCAAGCCGACAATCCTCTAGCGGTAACCTCACCCTCTGTGGGGTTAAGCGTTACGGCGTCACTCACCACACCCGCACACATCCACACACACCCCTGGCCACGTGCATAGCTAAATCAGTGGGATATCGCCGCAGGAGAACAATGTCGCCCTGGGCATCCCTAGCCTTTAGCAAGCCCTCTGTGGGGTCATGCTTACACCTGCCATTCTCGGCCATAGCATAAGCTAATTCGGTCGGCCTCACAACCTTGGCCATGTGCATGGTCTGGCTCAGTCCTGGTGACTGGCCAACGCACACAAGCACACCACCACACATCACTCTCACTACCACACATCACTCTGGATATCTCAATCAACGTTGACACTTGTCTAACTGAATTGGACTCACCTGATTATGGTTGAATTAGGGCACGAGGTGCCCTCGCAGCACTGCCGACCCATTCATCGCGGGCACAACAAAATTGGACTATCTCGTTGGGGTCGGGCAGGAGAAGAATAAGGCCTGTCCTGGGCATTCCTGCCCCCTTTATAACCTCGGTTTTCCCCTCCCCCATCACATTTTGAATTTGGTGCCAATGAAAAGACTGGACACTCCCTATGACCACGCCTACAACATGAACGCACACACACATGTACGCGTAACGGCGGCCTACCCACGCTCACAAGCAAGAACGCACACACGCACACATGTACGCGAGGCGCCTAGCGGTACACAGGCCTATGCCCGTACCTCTACCCCTCACATCTCCCTTTCTCTACAGCTGTTCCCGCCTCCCCAATTTTTCCCGCGCTCGAGAAATATACCTAACCCTATAGTATATAATCATAGTCACGGTCTGACCCGTGACATTCCCCCCTACTAACATTGATTTTGCTCTGCTAAAATCACTCAGGTGTCATTCATAGTGTCTTCCATACTGTAGTGTGAGTCTAACCTGTCGCTGGTGCATTAAATGATCACCCTTGAGTAGAAAAACCCCTTTGCATTTACGTTAAAATTTCTACTGAAAGGGGAAAACTCCTGAGGTCTCATTCACGGCCAGCGACATAAACCTGGTGGTTAACCCACTTATTTTTACAGTGAAAACTAGTGGCTTTGCCCACTCATTTACAATGAACACACAATTAAGCTCAGCTAATGTCATGTAAAAAGAGATGTTGTGAGACACGGTTTAAATGAGGTATGTGAAGAAACAATGTAAAAAAAAAATCGGCTCAACTCTATGGACTGCTGGGTATAAACATTTGTTTTGACTTGATGAGGGATCCTTGGGCGTAGTTTCTTGAGGGCCAGGATTCCTGCCGTGGGTTCTCCAATCTCCCGACGAACGCCTGGCTGACTCAGTACCTGTATAAAATTTGGAAGCGGCAGAATAAAAGCGAACAAACAACATTTCATCCCCTCCCTTCCCGTATTATATATCACGCTACTTATTGTTGACTCCCTCTATCATCAGTCTCCCCGCTATTTAACCCGACTTACGCCCCAGACCTCATTCAACGATGGCCTTCCCGAGTTTTCACCTGATGCTGGCTAGCAATATGCACTGTTGCTCTTCACCACAGCACCCAGACTCTCCGCGAGACTAAGCCGCGCCCCTGGCGACATCTGGCACCACCACACACATCCCACACTTTTCCCCAGTTTAAGCAGCATCGAGCCTCCTCTGACGCTCTCTCTCTGTCTCCTCTAACTTTTCCTATGGTCTTCCCTTTCTATCCCAACCCTTGCTGCTACGCAATCCCTCACTTATTTAGAATTCGTCCTATCCAATGCTCGTTCCTCCCTCTCCCTCTTGTCCTTGACAAGGAACAACAGATATTTAAGAGAGGAATAGAACAATCAAAGAAAACAAACAAATCTGGCCCGACACACAACTGACCCATATAACTGAAACTGTCTAGATTTATGATACCGGAATAAGAGAAACAACAACGACTCGGCCGGATTACAAACACTTCCCTCTATCCTTAAACGATCGATCACAGCACTTGCGTATGATGAACGAATTTAAAGGAAACTATTCCACATAACACCTACTGCCTAAGATTTATGACACCAGAATAAGAGAAACAACAACGACTCGGTCGGATTACAACACTTCCCTCTATCCTTAAACGATCGATCACAGCACTTGCGTATGACGAACGAAATTAAAGGAAACTATTCACATGGCATAACATCACAGCGACAATCACAAAAAAAAAATCAACAGAGATCAATTATATACAAGCTAAACAAATATTCTGGGACACAATTACTTCTCAAAGTGAATCGTAGAACTAAATATTATGAAACAATGTGGGGCGCGCGAGCGATGGGAAAAGGAATTAACTTGTTTACACAAGGAGGTTCACCGACGCTCCCAGGATGTGACTTGACCACGAGGGGAAAGAAAAAAGAAAAGAAAATCTCCCGCGTGGGGCTACTTTTGTATGAACACAATTATACAACAAATCCTTCATTATCCCGTACATCTAAATCAGAAACTGGTCCTGTCATGGTCGCCACTTGTAATAGATCATGCCCGGTGCCAATTGTAATAGTAATCCTGTCCAGATCGCCAATTGTAATAGATCATAAGACTAATAGGTTACTGTAAAACTTGCCCATTATCTAGGAAATAAACCTATAATTGATAGTGTCATTACTTTAGATCAAAAATAGACAATATCCCTTGTGAAATTATGGCAACAAAAGTCCCAGAACATGCTATACATTTATATCTATACTGACTCGATGCAGTAATATATTTGAAAAGAAAATTGCAGTTCCCAGCTTGCGGGATAATAGAGTACACGGATTTATTGTAATGATAGGTATATATTGATAATAATTATATTCTTAAAGTTAGTAAGAATTAAAGAAACAAACATTCCTACTAAAATGGTTTTATTGAATAGCGACACTGAAATTGCATTAATCAAAGAGACAATTTCATTCACACACTCAGCCACTCAATCTAACCCACTTATCTAATCCACTTACCTAAATACAATTACCCAGTATTATAACTTCCCCTAAGATTACCCCAAATCATTATACTGATTACTGCTTGTCACACGAAATCTCACATCAACCAACCCTTTAGTCTACTGTGTTACTGAAATCGTCTAGCCCAGCAAATGACCGCATGATCGAATAAGGTACAAGATTTTCCCACACTCACAGTACCCTGCAATCACACTCATCACTCTCTCTCTCTCTCTCACCTCCTCACCTCGGTTACGTGACTCGCTAGACTAATGAGAGTTGCCTAATTAAAGGGTCTCAAAACGGGCAGTACGACAAGTCCTAGGGAGTCAAGCCGACCATCCTCTAGCGGTAGCCATCACCCTCTGTGGGGTTAGGATGCTACGGCGTCACTCACACATCCGCACACATCCACACACACGTGACTCGCTAGACTAATGAGAGTTGTCTAATTAAAGAGTCTCAAAACGGGTAGTACGACAAGCCCTTCAAGCCGACAATCCTCTAGTGGTAACCTCACCCTCTGTGGGGTTAAGCGTTACGGCGTCACTCACCACACCCGCACACATCCACACACACCCCTGGCCACGTGCATAGCTAAATCAGTGGGATATCGCCGCAGGAGAACAATGTCGCCCTGGGCATCCCTAGCCTTTAGCAAGCCCTCTGTGGGGTCATGCTTACACCTGCCATTCTCGGCCATAGCATAAGCTAATTCGGTCGGCGTCACAACCTTGGCCATGTGCACGGTCTGGCTCAGTCCTGGTGACTGGCCAACGCACACAAGCACACCACCACACATCACTCTGGATATCTCAATCAACGTTGACACTTGTCTAACTGAATTGGACTCACCTGATTATGGTTGAATTAGGGCACGAGGTGCCCTCGCAGCACTGCCGACCCATTCATTGCAGGCACAACAAAATTGGACTATCTCGTTGGGGTCGGGCAGGAGAACAATAAGGCCTGTCCTGGGCATTCCTGCCCCCTTTATAACCTCGGTTTTCCCCTCCCCCATCACATTTTGAATTTGGTGCCAATGAAAAGACTGGACACTCCCTATGACCACGCCTACAACATGAACGCACACACACATGTACGCGTAACGGCGGCCTACCCACGCTCACAAGCAAGAACGCACACACGCACACATGTACGCGAGGCGCCTAGCGGTACACTGGCCTATGCCCGTACCTCTACCCCTCACATCTCCCTTTCTCTACAGCTGTTCCCGCCTCCCCAATTTTTCCCGCGCTCGAGAAATATACCTAACCCAATAGTATATAATCATAGTCACGGTCTGACCCGTGACACAATGAAACTAATGAATACATGTGGTACTCCAAGGATTCGTAAATAGGGTACTCACACCGCAATTCACCGCACTAACCATTACGCTATCAAGACAGTTACATTAGCAAGTTATCCATGTAACCCAACCATAATATATTTCCTTCCATATACTGTATATTATCACAGAATGGGTACTAATTTTTTTGGCCAACAGTGCATTCCATTTCATTGGTAACTTTAGCTACCACACACACTTTTAAACTTGGAGGGGTGTTTTTTTCTGGTCCCCCCCACCCTCCCCTTCTCCCTCATGTTTAGCCCCATTAGTTTTGTGATTATGATAAATTTACCCCATTAGTTTGGCTATTTTAAGACCTTTCGCCTCATTTCCTTGTCACTTGCGTCCCATTTAGGTGTCAATTTTTTTTTGGGCGAGCAATGGCGAACCTATAATTTAGGAGGAACCGGCCTTCGGCCGGTGCATTTTTCTACCGAAAAATATAGGGTATTTCTTTAAGCTTGATGAAGGTCTAGGGAGGAAACTGAAAAATAAATAATATATAATAAATAAATAAACAAATCATCCAGCCATTAATAATACTGTGTGAAAATATTGTGAGTGTAGTGAAAGATTCCGTTATGGTGTAGCCTACTGAAGGGGTTAAAAACAGCTCACCGGAAGGAAAGGGATAAACGTGACTATTGGTTAATCCTTTCATTAACCCTTTCAACACAATGACGTAATTTTTGTCTTATTCTATCCATCGTCGTACGACTTTAACTGCTTCAAGCTTCGTGTGTTCAGACATTTTGAGTTTAACATACCTTGAATTTGGCTGTGTCACGCTTTCAGTTTGAGGAGGACACTCGGTTAGAGGTAGCTTTGCCATTTGTCTCCTCACACACAAACACGCACACTTAAATGATTTACTTTAGCATACAATCTACCTCTAGGACTCAAAATATACCAATAAGCCTTCTGAAGTTGCATACAATCGTTTAATTTTAGCAAGAAAAAAAGGCAAGAATTGCTTCATCGTGCTGAAGGGGTTAAAGAAGACCATTCATTGCTGAATACAAATATTTGATATCAATATGAATAAATACTATTTTAAAGAATGGGGTAACTTAATATATATTGTAATGTTTTTCAGAACGTGAATTTCAGGCTAGGACAAAACAAATTAGGATAGCACTTTTAAAACTATGTTAATTTGTTTATCTGTTACAGTTTCAGTTATAAATAACACTATTGACATTTTGACAATGATCAACAATATACCGTCCGACTGTGTACAACCTGAAATAAAATACAATTTTTTTTTTACTCGGCTTTGTATAATTAATACACGTTTGTTAAATGACATTTCAGTAAATCGCATTTTAAAGTTCTCTCTCTCTCTCTCTCTCTCTCTTTATATATATAAATATATATATATATATATATATATATATATATATATATATATATATATATATATATATATATATATATATATATATATATATCTATTGCCCGACGCCGTGATCCCCGAAGGTGTGGCCATGAACGAACCTCCTCCATGCACCTCTGTCCCCAGTCACTCGACGCCCCTCCCCCCAACCAGAACCGCCTTCGTTCATATACTTCCTCACTCCATCCTTCCACCTCTCCTTCGGTCTATATATATATATATATATATATATATATATATATATATACTGTATATATATATATATATATATATATACAGTGTATATATATAATTATATATAATCTACCATCGCCATTGCTCCACATACCAGTTGAGTTTCATGACACAAGCATCAATGGCATCTTTCATATCGCCAAACAGAAAAACTGGAAATAAAGCGCGTTCTGTGAGTCGGGTGAAAAACAGTTAGAGCCAGACCCATATATACGGAGGGGGACTGTGGCAAAAATATCAGGGGGCCAAAAAATGGTATATCTGTAGGTTTGATCCGGCCATAGCGACGAATATGGAATTTTATTGTGGTGTGAGTGTGAGTGTATGTGTGTGTGTGTGTGTGTGTGTGTGTGTGTGTGTGTGTGTGTGTGTGTGTGAGAGTTTATGTTCGTGTTTGTGTGTGTGTGCGTGTGTTGTGTGTGAAAATGAGAGAGAGAGAGAGAGAGAATATGTTTGCGAATATATAAGATTAATATGTGAGCGTGTGTGTGTGGTGGTTGGTGGGGAAGGAAAGCAAGATCATTTTTGCTTTCACATGGTAGAGTTTAATAATATTTCTGAAATGAAATAAAGGAAACGAAATCTGCAGATTATATAAATAATTGAACCGGGAGCAAAATTACTAAAAGACATACATTGTTATTAGAAATATATTTCATAGACACGAGGCAAATACAGTATAGTAACACCAAGGCAATCAATTACCAAAATATAAAGACATTATAAATATGCCCCCCCCCCCCCCCCTCCGCAAAATAAAATAAAAGTTGGAAGCCGTTTTTTAGGGTGAATCAATTAGTTTTGCAGGGTGAATTAATTTGTTTTGCTGGTGTAAGAGCCATATGAGTATACAGTACAGTATATACACTTTTAGCCATAACCTGGGTAAGGGCTGGTCCTATCCAGAATGAGGTTTGGCATCCTCTACCCAGCCTTAGCTTTTTATGTCTTTCACTTTTACTGTCCTACTTTACTTTCTGGGAGAGGGTGGCTAGGAATCCTCCTCCCCATGTAGACTTCACCTACTAGATAAGACAGAAAAAGGGGCGAGGAAACGCGAAAGTGGTTCCAGACCCTAACATTTGGAACTTTAAATGTTGTTTCTGTTCTGTCTCTGTCTCGAGTCGGCCACCCATAGCAATGGGGTATATGCCTGAGTATATACATACTTACAGTACATACCTTGTTCCAAATAAGTAGGCCAGAATTCTTGAATATTACTCATATTTTCCAAATTCGATTTTTACTACAGATTTCTAGATAGAAATGTTCTCATTCTGCTCGGGGCCTTTTTCCCCAACTGTACTTCATGCCGACCTAATGTCGGAGAGAGTGGTGGGTGTGGAGAAAGCCTTCTGCATGACTAGCCTTACCTTAGACTTAGTAGCAAATTTTGTTAGAATTAAGTCCGGACTGCCTAATAGGGGCTGCATGGTCTGTGTAGTCAGTATAACTATGTAACTCTATGTAACTCTATAACTTACGAACTATATGTTAGAGTAACCGAGAAAACATTTCTATCACTTGGGATGGATCAGCCAGGGAATACGTGTGAACATTTACACCCAATTAGCTCTAGCCCTGTTTTGAGTTACAGAGGTTAGGAGTCACGATGTCTGCCCTACCAATTTATAAAATGGCATAGCTAGATATATAGACACATGAATATAGAGACTTTAAGATATAGCCTAATAGTAGATAAATAAAAAAAAAAAAAAAATACAAATTGATACCGTATATCGTGGATTCACATAGTCAGTGTGGTATAACCTACATTTTCTATGTATCATACCCTAAATACAGTTTGTACAGTATGTAAGCTTAATATGTTAAATAAGGCCTATTATACAAAAGTATAGTATTTAAGTGTCTTTAGGAATGCATATATGATTTATCATATAAACCATGCCGTAATATTATGAAAGCGGTGCGATATTTACCGCTAGATATCAGCTACTAACTTAGCAGTAGCCGCTAGATTCGCAGCGTAAGACGATGACGTCTTGGATTGTGGCGCACCGCGTCAGAGCACTTTTATACATCGTCCTAGCAACAACACTCCTTATGCCCCTTTCCCACTGGTGAGACAAGTCACGATTTTCGTCGCCGACACCAATAAATTGGCACATTAGTGACATGTCTCAACACCTCTCATGAACAATCGTTTGACTCTCAAGGCCTCTCAAGGCCTGGCAAGGGCGTTCGCAAATGTTCGCACAGTTCAACATTTTGGACAAGGACTCACGAGGATTGGTTACCCTCGCAAGCATCGTCGAGCATCGCCGAAGGGATCTGCGAGGGTATCTGCGATCATCTGCGACATCGGCGAGACATCGCGGAGGGTTTCGCATAAAAAAACCTTTGCAACGCTGCATGAATGCTCACCGATGCTCTGCTCGCCGATGCTCTCAGATGTTCCGAGTTCTCGACGATGCCAAAGAGCACCTTCGGCGAGGTGGGAGAGAAAGACAAAAAAAACGAGGAGGGAGAGAAAGAGAAAACAGCGAGGTGGGCTCAATGTTTACCTTAGGCTTAGCCTAATTGAGCCCACCTCTCTGTTTTCTCTTTCTCTCCCTCCTCGTTTGTTTTTTTCTTTCTCTTCTCTCTCTTTGCCTATAATCCGTTCGGCCCCGTTCAGCATACTGTTTTAAGACGTTTACCCCCATCCACCCATCCAGGTTTCAATATTTTCCTGGTGAGCGTTAGCGAGCCAACATATATATATTTTAGTTTTTGGGTCGTTTTTCTGGTCCCCTTTCTTCCTCATGGTTAACCCCATTAGTTTTCATATTTGGGGGATGGTGCGGGGAAGGTAGACGGGTAATTGACTCGTGTTACAAATATGAAGCCGATTGGTGAGGTAGTTTCGCCACCACGGATTTTCCTTTGTTTCCTTTTCTTCGTACGGATACGCTGGAAGTGGGTGGTGGGAGGGAGGTGGGGGGACGACAGAAGGGTAGGGGACTTGTCACACAAATATGGAACCCATTGGTTCAGTCGCTTCGCCGCCACATATTTTCCTTTTTGTTGTCTTTGCGAGGCGACCGATAGTCAGCGAGTGGGTGGGGGAGGAGATTGTGATGGTGGTGGCAAGAAGCCAGAAGGGTAAGGTACATGTGGTAGAAATATGAAAGCCATAGGTGCAGTCGTTTCGCTGCTACAATTTTTTTTCGGCGAGTCCGTATTATACGGACCTGGCACTGGGCGTGACAAGACCCTAGTCCGTATATATACGGACCTGGCACTCTGGGGTTTTTAAGACGTTTACCCCCATCCAGGTTTCAATACGCCGAACCATCGCTTGAATCGCCGAAGATGTCGCAGAACATACGGCGAGTTTTCTTTCATCCTCTCTTTCATCCTCGCATGATTTCGCAAGATATTTTTGAAAATGTGACATGCCTCGCAGAGGTCATCAGCGAAACATCGCTCACTTCGCCGATAACGTCGCAGAAGGTCGCCGACATCGGCGACATCTTCGCTGAGTATAATTTGTCATCTGTTTGTAACGGTCAAAATCGCGAACGTCGCACGTATTCTTGCGAATTTGACAAAACTAAGTCATCGGCGACGAAAATCGTGACTTATCTCACCAGTGGGAAAGGGGCATAAGTTTTCCGCGATCCTGGTTCCGGTTTCATCCAGCTCTCATCATTAGCTTAAACTCAACTTCATCCTACAGACAGACCGCCTGACAGCTAAGCCTTATTATCATGATTTAACTTTCTTTAACCCACTGAGCCCCAGCGACGCAAACAGTGCGTCGGCAATGTATGTAACGCTAAACCCCAGCGACACAGACGTCTGCGTCAGTGTCACTCCGGTCCCAATTACTCCGGTCCTATGGGACCTAGAGGGCTCAGATTTGTATGGGAACTGTGTACGTATCTTACGCACCCATGCCGATGGTTGAAAACTCTCAAAGTCTAACCGGGTGCGCGTGAGCGCGCAAAAACATGTTTTTTGGGGGAAATTGCCTTCAATTTTTTACTCTTGTAAAATCCGTTTACGGGGGCTCTGTAGGGCCATTTTTTTAGCTTTTTGATCGATTTTTCGTGGTTTTTCCTTCATTCCTAACCCATTCGCTATTGTTTCTGGAAAAAAAAAAATCAGAATCAGCCGGTCATGGGTGGTACATAAATAAATATTTAGCTGGTACTCAGCGGGTTAACCTTATTTATTCATTATTTGTTAAGGTGCACCCTCGTGGTCACCTTAAGGTAAACATCCAATGGTCTTCGAATAGTAGCCATTTGCCTACCATCCATCAGCACCTCCATCAGCATTTCCACCTTGCCTGACTGCAATATTCTATGGTGAATTTTATAGTGAGTTACACTCCCGGTATTATTATTAATTTACATTTATATGAGCGGACCTTTTCAGTCTTATGTAGCCTAGAGTAAACTTATCTTCCTTAAATCCGCCATATTGCTGCCCAGACCCCGGGACTTTGGCCCACAGCTACATTTCCTAAGTTAGGCATGAGCAAGGGCAATTTTGAAGGAGGTTATAGATCAAAGGATCCGGGGGGTGTAGGTCTGGGGTATAAACCGGTACAGGTAGTGGCCAAGGTAGATCGCATAGCGATCTTCGGCCACTCATACGCAACCCGACTGAGGGCAGCAGACCAGGGCCCTGTTGACTACAGGGGAGCGACCGGGGATCGGAAATTTCAATTCCGCTACTTTGGGGTGCCGGGGCCTAATATCACAAGTCTTAAGTCTTCCGATGAGTGGGGTAGGCTGGTATTATTCCGGCCCGTCTACACCTATTTACTCATCGGGGGCAATGACATAACCCCCGACACCGAACCCCGTGCTCTGGCTGCGGCATTAGGGGACCTGGCTCTGGCTGTCGAGAGGGACACGGGAGGGAAATGTATCCTGATTTCCCTAGAATACCGCTCTAGAGTAAGGGGAATGCCAGCAGAGCAGTATAATAAAATCAGGAATTCGGTTATCCGGTCATTGCGCTCTAGGTTAGACGTGACGCGCCATCGCTTTTTGTCGGTCTCGTCAAAACTGCAGGATCTTGACATCGACGGTGTCCATCTAGACCTCGACACTAACAAGATCACGGTCATGACTAAACGATGGCTAGAGCGTGATACCGGAGTAATAAGCCTGCGACTCCCTAAGTTCTGCATCCCGCCCATCACCTTCCCCCAGTAAATTATCCTTCTTTATTTTTTTTGTTAACCCTGCATTTGTTTCTCTAATTTCATTATTATTTACTTTTTGACTTATGACTGACCTACCATCTCATATTTCCTTCATTGTTTAATCATCATATCTCAAGCTCTCATGGTACTGTATTGTGTAAGGTAAGCCGTTTATATAGTCATTTCTACCTCTTTACTTTAATTACATTAATCTATGAAGGGTAGGCTAATGTGAAACAATATTGCATATGAGGACTAAAATGTAATTTCATATGACAATTAACAAAGGGGTAGGCCTATATTGCACGATCGAGACTTATTATAGAGATCCGTATTGGCTGACGAAGAGTTAGGCTAATTCGTGTAAATTATTTAATGGCTGGTAAACCAGAAGATAAATCGACTATAATTATGTCTATCACAGTCTTGAAAATCCAGAGAGGGGGTTTGAGGGGTCTCATCACTAGGCTAACGTCCGATTTGGAAGACTTTGTAGCTAGTGCAACTCCTGAACAGCTAGAGGCTAGGTTAGAATACCTACAAACTACCTATGATCGTATAGTTACCCTGAATGAACCTATAGTATCAGGGTTAGAGGAGGAGTCAGATATTCAGGCGGAGTACAAGCAGCGCGCTGTCCATGATATCGCCAATTTAGAGGCTATCCATTTACTGTGAAGGGTGATGAAGAAAATAGAGATAACCTCGACAGCAGCGCTGCCAATCACACAGATCCCCGTCGTGAAGTCAACTTGCCTAAATTAAATTTACCGAAGTTCAGGGGAAACTTGACCTAGTGGTTAGCATTTTGGGACGTCTTTAAATCCACAGTGCATGATTCAAAACTTGACGATGTACGAAAGTTCCATTATCTGAAAGGCCAACTCGAAGATGAAGCTTTACATTTGGTAGAAGGTTTTTCCATCGTAGGTGAAAATTATGATAGTGTTGTGAGGTTTTTACAGGCGACGTATGGAGACACTGACCAGCTCAAGGTAGCCCACGTAAACGCCCTGTTGAACCTAGCACAGCCTAGGTACAGGGTCGATGAACTGACAAAGTTCAGGGCAGATAATTATGGAGTGTCATACAAGATCATTAGATGCGTTGCGGGTAACCTCACAAGAAATGCTGGTCATAATTTTAAGACAGAAATTACCTCTAGCTATCCTAGATAAGGTTCGTACCTTTAACTTGGAGGAGTTCAAAGAGGCATTTAGCAAGGAGATTAGCAACATACAATTGAACAATGGTAGGACGGTGGGTGGGTCAGAAGGGACAACAGCAAGGGGTTCAATTAATATGATGGTAGGTTCTAAAGGGAAGGTTGAAGAGTCACGAAAGAAACCACAAATGTCATGTAGGCTATGCAACAATTCCAAGCATAAATGGCTAAGCTGTACCAAATATCAAACCAATGAAGCCAAATTAGCTCAAGCAGGGAAGCTAAAATTGTGCAAGGGTTGTCTGAGTAAGGACCATGGTATGCAGGGTAAATGTACTGCTTCCTATTTGAGGCCCTGTCGCAACTGTGAGGGTCATCACTTTGACAAGTTATGCCCCACAGGTAGTTTAGTCAAGGATGAAAAAGTAGGGGGTACTGCAACACTAATGCTATGCAGTAGGAAGGACACCACCATTTTACCCACAATCAAGATACCCATAGAGGGTTATGGCAGGACACAAGTCTGTCGGCTACTCCTAGACCAGGGCTCACAACGATCCTTTATAAAGAGATCGGTGCTGGACGGTCTAAAACACTGTGTAGTAGGTAGTGAGACCCTTAGGTTGCAAGGTTTTACAGGAGTGACCGACAGTAGAGACTACGAAGTTGTTAAAGTTGCTTACATCTACCGTAAGAAGAAACACTTCTTACAGTGTGTAGTGGTAGATGAACTCCCAAACTATCAGTCTGTAGGAATTAACAAAGTAGAGCATGCACTTCGTAGGAAAGGAATTTACATGTCTGATCCCGTAGGTGACTTGAAGGAGGTGCACATACTGTTAGGAGCAGATTATTATTATGATGAAGTACACCCTAGTTTTAAAAGAGAGAGTTGAGTGATCTTGATCCCCACTAAGTTTGGCTACTGCATGAGCGGTGCAGTCCAAACTACCCAGTCAAATGTTCTGGTTGACACGGTATCCGTGTTGAGGATGAGCACGACCGCGGCAGAAGAGTTCACCGAGGATGATACTCACATTGAGGACCCAAAGTTAGCTGCCGAGTTCAATCTAGAAAGACTGGGGAAACTAGACCACATAGGAATTAAACCTGTGGAAAATGACCAGGAATCAAAATTCGCGATAGAGAAGTTCTCGGAATCTGTGCGTTACTTGACCACGGAAAAACAATACGAAGTTTGTCTACCCTAGAAACATGAGAATATCAGTTTGCCAACCAATTATGGTTTAGCGTTGGGTAGGTTACGCGCCTTGCAGCGGAAACTAACCCAAGAACCTAGCACCTACAAGGCTTATGACGAGATTTTTAAAAATTATCTCAACTGAGGGTTTATCGAGGTCATCGATGTGGATGAACCAGGGAGTACCGGGAAAGTCCATTACCCCGCACATTATGGGGTAAAGAAGGATAGTGTTACCACTCCCATCCGAGTGGTATATGACTGCTCAGCCCACCTAGGCCATAGTCCCAGTCTAAATGATTGTCTATTGACCGGCCCTTCCATGGTGTCCGACCTATCGCAGCAATTACTGCGCTTTAGACTGGGACGTTACGCATTCACCAGCAATATAGAAAAGGCCTTCTTGATGGTGAAGTTGCAGAAGGGGGATCGAGACATCACCCGGTTCCTTTGGTTCAAAAACATCGACGACCCGGAGAGTCCCATAGTAAGCTATCGGTTTAAGGTAGTCTTGTTTGGCGCTACATGTTCGCAATTTTTATTAAACGCGACCATTAAAAAACATCTTGATGATTCTGAAGAAGACACGACTGTACTCTCTCGCGGATTATACATAGACAATTTACAGGGGTCTAGTGATAGTGAAAAGGAACTAGTCGCAAACTATAGGCAGGCTAGTAGGTTGTTCACTGAGGCTCATCTGTTTCTCCGCGAGTGGGTTTCAAATTCTGTGTTGCTTCGGGATGGTCTAATAATAGATGGGGTAGCTTCTGATAACCAAGAATATGCCAGGAACTTGGGGATGATATGGCAACCAGGGAAAGACATACTGATGTACCGGAACAGAGATTATACTAAACAGACAGGGACGCACACAAAACGTAGTCTGTTAAGTAAAGTCGCGCAATTTTTTGATCCTTTAGGTTTAGCATTACCTGTTACCATTAGAGCTAGGATTCTAATACAGGAAATATGGAGACGCAACGTGGGGTGGGACGAAAATTTATCCGATGATCTTATTGAGCAGGGTAGGTCCTTATTAGAAGATTATAACACCCTATATGTACAGTAGCCCAACTAAGTTTTGCGAGAAAATTAGGTACGTGGCACCTGTCTAGTTTGCACTCCCGTCCCGTGCCCCTGTGGTCGTGTCTAGCAGAGACCCGTGGTGTCTAAGGCAGGCGCCACCGCCTGCGATACCACAGCCAGGGCACACACACACACAGTACTCGCACACGCTGGGCCCTACATAAGACAATATTGCTATCATTATTTGTTTGCATCATATTAGAAGGTTCTCTCTCTCTTTCTCTCTCTCTCTCTGAGGTTAATATCAATCGATTTTCACGCTACACTATTTGTAGATTAATTAGCACACACACACACACACACACACACACACACACACACACAGAAACGGAAGGCAAAGTTCAGTGTTATAAACCCACATTTTACACTGATTTCCTTGATAAAACAATGTAGTGTAAATCGCTGTGTTCTTTTATCTAATTAACACTCTTTAGATAATAAAGGTATGTTATAATCTGCATCATCTTGCAGTGTTAGGTTATACGAGTAGTTATATTTGCAACATCTGCATCAGGTAATTTTTAATGATAAGAACGTGTATTAATATACAGCTAAAGTCCTTACTGTTTCTATGAGATACTATTATAATATAGAAAATTATTGTTACCGTATCATGATTTTAGAATCTAACTTCGATGAAATTCTGTCTACTATGGAAATATATGGGAGTATAAGTAAACATTATTTAGTTTACCGGGTATATAATATAAGTTCTATATTACACACACACACACACACACAGAGGTCCGTAGCATATTGGTTAGCGCACTTGGTTCACAGCCAAAAGGACACAGATTCCATTCACAGGAGGGAAAGAGACATTTGAGCAATTTTTCTTACACAATGTGCCTCTCTTGACCTAGCAGTATAAATAGGTCTCTGGAATAAGAGGCCACTTACGACATCTTTTTTAGTGTTGGTGGTCTATTACTAGTGGACGGGTACCATACAGATCAACCAAACACTCAAAATCCAGATATCGGCAATTGGTTGATTACAGATTACTTGCATATATACAGCCACTCCAACCATGCATTAACACTTCACGCAATATATTCCCAGGTCGAACTTTTTTCGGTAAAAAAAAAAAAAAAAATAATAAAAAAAAAAAAAAACGTGAAGCTGTAATTATTGGAAACTGAGGTGATCAGAAAATCCTCAATACTCTCTTGCCCACATCACACATAGTCATCCAGTCAGCAAGTCATGGCTCATCAGGCTGCTAAGGTTGCTGAACGTGGTAGTATGGTTGGGATGAGCGAGAGTGGGATGTCGGAACGTTTACCGGTGGCAAAAAAAGGTGGGAAAAAGGACAACTGACAGACTGGCATAGAAGTGGAGCTAAGTGGAAAACCACGTCATAACAGGACCAAAAAATTAAACATTATATGTATAACCATCCATTCTCCAACGCCGAGGAAGCTAAGCCACATTTGCAATTTCAAGCTTCTACAGAAACTATACGCAATAGATTGAAGAAGATGGGATATAATAATAGATCACCAGCTGTCAAGCCAAAGCTAACTAAGAGGCACAAACAAACTAGGCTTGATTTCGCTCGACTATTTGTTGACCAGGGCATTGTCTGTTGGGCACGAGTTGTTTTAATAATGTCAGAGAGGTTCCATAATAGTACCCCGACGATTAAAATTGTATTACTTAGCCGAGTTGGCGGGGGTTCTTCAAATAAGAATAAAGGTTGCTTCCCTCATGGCCGAGTGGTTACGGTGCCCAACTCTCCCAAACATACCTGGAGTGAGTGGGTTCGAATCCTGGTCAGGATACCTCTCTCCCAACCAAGAGTTGTTTTCTCAGACAAGAACACTTTCAGCTTAACCATACATGGGTCGAAGACTGCGCTGTTGGAGGCCTAGGAACACACGGCATGTGAGTTAGTCCTAGTTGATATTGTGCATAAAATATAATTATAGAATAGTTAGCATACTGTACAGAGTAATACTTTCCATAATATCACGCTTGCCTAATTTCATCTTAACCGAGCATTATATAACTTCTTAATTTCTTGACTCATCCACTAATACCCCTAACTTACTAATGAACTCCTTACTTATATTGTCTAAATACTATTAAGCTAGCATAACTTGATATAATATGCACATTAACCACTCCTGTCTATACCATCGGTTGTTTACCTAAAAAACAACCACGTTCGGGTTAGTAACTCATCCTAGCCACTTCCCCCACCACTATCTGTGCAATATTGGATAGATCTTCCCCTATTACTTCCCTCCCCCCTTAGTGAATGCATATAACTTGTTTTCGAATATAATAAATAATCTATATCACTCTATCTGTACGCTCAGGCCCAATCCCCACTTTTCCTATTATTTTTATTTTATTTTCCTCTATTTTATTATTATTATTTTTTTGTTTTGTATTTTCTTGGGGGTGGCCGACTCAAGACAGAGCAAGAACAGGAAAACACAAAACACAAGACAAAACAGCGAACAAACACAGATAAAACACAAAATTCACACACATCTACTGTAGGTCACCCAGGACAATACCCAGAGACCAGGGTCACAAAGGTCGCTCCAGCGCTTTCCAGTCACTCCGCCTCACGACTAATTCGCCTCATGACCACTTCGCCTTCTGACCTACGCCTCACGACCAGTTCGCCTTGCCACCACTACGCCTCACCACCACTTCGCCTTGCGTCAATGACGCCTCAGCACCAGTTCGCCTCATGATTCAGCTTCCCTAACCTAACCTAACCTAACCTAACCTAACCTAACCTAACTATCAAAAACTAATGTACATCGTTCAAATTGTGCGTCTAATTAGTAGAGAGGTGAAGCGGTAAGAAAGCTTGTGGCGAACTGGAGCTGAGGCATTGTTGTCGTGAGGCGAAGTGGTAGTGAGGCGTAGTGGTTGTAAGGCGAAATGGTTGTAAGGCGTTGTGGTCATGAGGCGAAGAGACCAAGGCGAAGTGGTAATGAGGCGAAGTGGCCTGCTCCCGATCCAGCACTCCCCCGGCTCCCGACCACCCGGAGAGGCTCCGATCTCGGCAGGCAGACATGTAGCGGAGCCAAAGCCACAAGCCCGCCCACCACACTTCCAGGCGCACCATTCATATTAATCGTCTCCCCGGGTCAGACGCCTGATGGACTATTATCTAGTCCAACTTGCTCCCGACCCATTCCCCCAAATGACCACGTGTTCACTCAACTATTCACAAGCATTCTCCATTCATTCCTGTTTATTACCACTTCCTTTGCCTGATCTATAGTCATTCCTCTATCATCCAAAGCTTGTCTTACAGTCTCTCCATCTCAATGGGGGTCTTCCTTCCCTTCTATCTCCCCTTGTATCTGACTCATATATTCTCTTTGTAAGCCTTTCATCTCCCATTCGTTCAACATGACCATACCAGCTCAGCATCCTTCTGTCCACTCTGGCTGACAAATGTTCCTGCTGCCCCACTCTCCTACGTATCTCTTCATTCCTCAATCCGTCTCTACGAGTAACTCCACACAATCACATACTCCTCAAGCAGCTCATCTCCATCACATCCAGCTTTCTTCTCTCCTTTTTCTTCAGAGCCAATGTCTCAGCCCCATACATCACTGTTGGCACAATAATACCTTACCTAAACTATCATTGGTGAATAGAGAGACCAGTTTATCATGATAATCAATAAATATATAATCATTAATTAATCCCATTAGGATTGACTAATTTTGGCAGTTTAATCAGGCTTTTCATTAGAGGGTTTATACAACTTTAGGAGGTTCTGTAGGAATGATAGGGACACATACTATGTCATATTTACCCTTTGACTTTCATATTACCTTTCTACTATTTTTTTGAAATCGACTACGTCGATATTTTTATCGACGAAAAAGATTTTGCATCGCAGGAGCTGGACTGGATGACAATGTGGAAGCCTTCGAAGATACCACAAAGGCTGCAAACGAAAATACCCTTTTTGTCATCCATGCTGGTTCAAATGACATCATGCGCACCAGATCCGAAGAGTTGATGGAGAAATATCGCAAGATGATCCAGCACTACAAAAACAAGTCAAGGAATATCATCATTTCAGGCATTCTCCCCAAGATCGACGCACCTGACAAATTCTACGACAAGGCCTTCAGCACAAATAGCCGACTAAAATATTTGTGTCTGAAGGAAGAAGTTGAATTCATCAACCTCTGGGATAATTTCTATAACCAGCCTACTCTGTTCCGCAAGGATGGCACTCATCTAAACCCTGTGGGCTCAGCATGCATGGGTCGTCTCCTACACGAAGCAGTCCGCAGCCATGGATAAAAAAACGCCATCCGAGAAGAAGCAGCAGTGACATAAATAATCCAACGCCAAGCAAAAAACAGAGGCAACCGAGGACCACCAGCGATAAGGACCAAAGACAGCGAGGACCGAGGACAGCCATGAACATACATGTAGATCCGACAAGAACCAACAATATTATTAAAGAGCGTTCCGTGAGTTCTAAAATAACAAATTTAAAGGTTTTCTATGCAAACGCTCGTAGCATACGCAATCAATTTTCAGATTTAGAGGAGCTAGTGTTTACAGAAAATTGTGATGTGATTGGAAAACAGAATCTTGGCTCAATACAGAAGATAGAGACTGTTTAGCAGAGTATTCACTTCCCGGTTATGTAATGTTTGAGAAAAGCCGAATAAATCGAAATGGAGGTGGCGTTTTACTTTATATCAAAGAGTCTTAACACTACCCTCTTGTCAAAACCTCAAATTGTGAACGTCGACACATCTTTTGTGCTAATAAAAAATAATAAAGGTAAAAAAATAATACTTGCATTAATATACAGACCTCCAGCTCAATCAGTGCAAACTGACCGAGAAATTTACGAACAAATTGCAGATGTAAGTAACTCACAAGATACCGTTATTTTTGGCGACTTTAATTTACCTGTGACCAAGCGGGACGATACTCTTACTTCACACTCTGGACATGACTTGTATACGAACTTGCAAGAGAGTTCGCTTTATCAATTTGTTCGAACACCGACCCGTGGTAATAACGTTCTTGACATTGTACTTGCAACAAAAGAAGAATTAATAGAGAATTTGAATGTTGGTGATGAATTCAGTAACAGCGACCATCGTACGATAACTTTCACTTTAAACTTTACTAGTAACGAACCAAATAGTAGCATCGAAAAAGTCCCTAATTTCAAGAAAGCAAACTTTTATAAACTTAGAGCTATGTTTAAAGAAACTGACTGGAGCTTTTTAATTAACAATAACGACATAAATACATCTTGGAAGTTATTCGAAACCACTTACCTAAAAGCAGTGCAAGACTGCATACCATCGAAAATACAGCGTCCAGGCCATAATAATAAGCCCAAATGGTAGAATAAAGATATTTCAAACTGCCTGCTTGCTAAAAAGTTTGCTAATGATAGATTCAAATCCTCACAAAATGACGAAGAACGGGTGAAATTTGTAGAGCTACGACGCAAAGCCAAAAAGTTAATTAAGCAAAGTAAAAAGACCCTAGAGTTACATATTGCGAATCAAAGTAAAACAAACCCGAAAGAATTCTATAGTTATATCAGAAAGAAAAAAGTAGTTACTTCAACTGTTGGACCGTTAGTCGATGAAAATGGAGAATACACCAAAGACGAAGTATAAATGAGTAATGCCCTCAATACCTTCTTTGCATCAGTTTTTACAACAGAAGACCTCAGTGATATCCCTACTACACCATCACCGATTCAGATTGATAATTCAGATGTTCTAAGCAATATCACCATTACAGAGAGAGAAGTATTGAATTGTTTAGATAAACTCAAGGTAAATAAAACGCCTGGACCTGATACAATCTCGCCTAGAGTTCTAAAGGAAGCTAAGGATGAGCTCTCCAAACCACTGACATTACTATTCAATAAATCCTTGCACTCTGGAACTATGCCTGATCAGTGGAAGATAGCCAACGTAACACCGATATTCAAAAAAGGCAGCATATCCCTACCCAGTAACTATCGTCCAATTAGCTTAACCTCATTTGTATGTAAAATGCTAGAAACGGTCATGAGAGACAGACTCGTAAATCACTTAGAGGAAAATAACATACTTAAAGATACTCAACACGGCTTTTGTAAAAAACGTTCCTGTTTAACAAACCTCTTAGACTTCTTCCACGATATCCTCAACCTCTACGATGAGAGTAAAGCTGTAGATATTATATACCTTGATTTTCAAAAGGCCTTTGACAAAGTTCCCCCACAAACGTTTACTGCTAAAACTAAAAGCGCATAGAATACAAGACGGTGTGTTGAAATGGATAGAAAATTGGCTCAGCGACAAAAAGCAAAGAGTAGTCATAAACGTTAAGGCATCTAAATGGACCAATGTAAGTAGCGGGGTACCCCAGGGATCGGTACTAGGACCAATTATCTTTCTAATTTACATCAACGACATAGATGAGAGTCTCACCTGTACAATCTCAAAATTTGCTGACGATACAAAAATTGCAAATAGCGTACTCTCAAAAGAACAAGTTGACGATATGCAACACAATCTAGATAAATTGTCACATTGGGCCCAAATTTGGCAAATGAGTTTCAATGCGGATAAACTATGTAAAGTACTACATATCGGATACCTAAATGAGAAAGCAAACTATTCGATGAATGGCACTCAGCTTAAGAATGTAAACAGAGAAACCGATCTGGGAGTACCAATATCGAGTAACCTAAAACTGAGTCAACAATGTTCAGAAGTTGTTAAGAAGGCAAACAAAATAATTGGCTTTATAGGCAGGTCATTTGAGCATAAATCCAAAGACGTTATGCTAACCCTTTACAATTCCTTAGTCCGCCCTCTTCTGGAATACTGCGTTCAATGCTGGTGCCCTTATTACCAAAAAGACATAAACAAGCTAGAACGAGTTCAACGTAGAGTTACCAAAATGATACCTAGCCTAAAAAACAAACCTTACAAAGAGCGTCTTGGAGAATTAAATCTATTTCCTTTAACCCAGCACAGATTAAGAGGTGACTTAATTCAAGTGTTCAAAATCATCAAAGGCATCGACAATATGAACTGTAGTTAGTACTTCACTATCGACCAATCTAACTACACGCGGGGAAACGGTTGCAAAATTATTGGAAAATCTTTTAACTCACACGAATCTAAGAATTTCTTCTTCAATCGAGTTGTCAACTTGTGGAATGGGCTTCCCCGAGACGTTATAGACTGCAGCACCGTTGATTCATTTAAACTCCGCCTAGACAAATATCTCGCATCAAACCCGCGACTGACTGCGTTTGTAAATGAATAACTTTATTTTATCCTCCCCTCAGTTACTAACCCATATGTCCCCTACTAACTTCCTAATCCTGCCACGGACATTAGTTCCAGGGCAGTAATTCCCTTTCCAATGTTCCCTTACCCACTCTAAACCACTGTTTGGACACTTGATCCTCAGTGTTTTGGAGGACAAGCAGCCTAGAAGGGTCACTAGATCTGTTGTTGCTTGATTTCCTTTGTATTCCTTTGTACTCTGAATAAAATAGTCTCCTTTTCTACTCTGATTATAATAGTATAATGCTAGTCTGAATAAACTGCCAAATACGAGTCCTGATTCCACTAGGCCTACATAAACATTAACATAAACAAAAATCATAAAATAGGGATTTTTTCAGAGGACTGACTCCATGGGCTCATGGTATAAAGACTAATATTAGTCTTTATACCATGGACTGGCCCATTCACGGCGGATCCCATTGCCAATCAGCACATCACATCTATGTGCCTATCTAATTATGTTTCTAAGCTTTCTGTCGTTATTGATCCTACTGTAGCAATCGGTTGCCTATTTCACATATCTACCAAACTTTTGCATGTTTATCACGGAGCAGCAGTCCATTTTCCACATCGTCTTTGTGGATCCCACTTACAACTTAGGCATTTGTATCATATCCTCTCTTACTCTACACTTCTAATAAATGCAAGCCTAATGTTTTCCCAAGTCACCTTTCTTTTGTATTGACCATATCATGTATTATATGATATTCACTACCTCAATCAAATTTTACTTCTGGTAAATGTTCTAACCCATTCTGGCTATGATTCTCTGTCATTTGGCCTTAGTGGTCAGGCGTTACAATATTAATGATGTTCTAACGTTCTATTATTCTAGATTGTTTTGCCATTCTTCTTTGTACCGTAACTTCCAATCAATCTATGGACATTGGACAGCAAAATTAAAAACTTAATCCATGTGAAGCCTTACTAAGGAGAGGTGAACATTTTAAATTACGTTTGTTTTTATTCACGCTTCTAGATATCTATCTAAAAACTCTTATTTCAAACAATGTTGCATCTTTTATTTTGTTTTCAGATCACGACTGACGACTACTTCCAAGTTTTTTTGTAATAATTGAGTTACATAATTCCATGTTATTTAGCCATCTAGATACCACTGATATTGCGTCTTGGCCTGTCACCACTCAGATTCGTGAAAATATTATATATTTTTTCTGAGATATAACTTGTGGTTACTGGCTACCCTTGAGTAAGGGAGATGGGTAATGGAATCGGACATTACGAGCATGCATTGAGCTATTGAATCTCCTCGAACAGGAGATAAATGGCGCGTAATTAATTACTTTAAGTAAATATTGTTAAATCTATATCATGAAATATCTATTGATTTCCCAATTTTCAATAAACTGCATGTATTTAGCTACATTAAATATCATTTGACAAGGTATTTATTGCCCATTCGGGTAGTGTATCAAATGATTTTTTGAGAGCATGAATCGTTATTATGATCAATAATTCAACCTATTTTTAGTGTCATTTGACAAATTACCGATCTTTTTAGTTAGGCCTAAATAAAGGTTGTTAATGTAAAAGGTGAACAATTGAGGAACTAAAACTGACCATCTGTGTAAGACCCCAACCTGCACAACACCCCAATCTGATTGTATGGGCTACTGTTAATGTTAAATCTTTGTTTCCTACTAATTAGTCATGGTATAATTCACGTAATATAGTTCGCCCTATTCCATGAGCTTCTTCTTTAATCAGCAACCATTCATGTGGATATTTATCGAAAACTTTACTGACATGTCAATATCTTTGAAGGTATTTTTTGTCTATGTTTATCAATTCGTATGCTTGGGAAAAGAAAGGTTAATAGATAGCGAGACACTCGCAGCCAACACGGTTAAATTCTATTACAAGATTGATGATTAAGCATTTAACAAATGTGACAGCAGCATACTACTCTTAATTTGACGTTTGTAAATTAGTCAGTAGTCAGCCCTTATTCTCACAAGGGGTAGGGAGTATCAACAAGAAACACATGAAAGGAGGCAAAACAAGAGGCGGCAGGGGAAGAATCCATACAACAATTCGCACACAAACATTCGGAAACCTCAACCACTTATTAGCCCCCAAGATCACTGGCTTCACCTCAGATGCTATAAACGTTCGGACAAATTAAGTCTCTTAGTAATTTAGCCGTATAAAATTACATTTTATTGATTAACATCTAATACAGTTGGTGCATATAAACGTTTAGGATAACTCATAACATCTATACCGGGTGTCAGGGAACTTGGGGCTAATCCTGACCGCATAGCATCTTATAAAGAACAAAACAAATATATTAGTAGATCAGGTAATAGATATAAAATTGACTACACCTTTCTCGAGATCTTTCTGGGTTACAGAGAGGCTAAGGATAAGAATATTAGAGCCAATGTCGCTGACACCAACATCAAATATAGTATTAACCCATTAGAGGGCACTCATAGAAATAACAATGATATAAAAAAATCCTCTTACTATGTTAAAACACAAGTGTTTCTAAGACATTTTTACTCTTGCGCATTTTTCTTATTTATCATTTGGAATACGGGAATCAATTGGGAATGAAGTGGCCCGTGCGGGCTATCCGCCCGCAACGCCGGTAACCATAGATGTCCTTTCCGGGCTACTTTGCCCGCAACGCCGGTAACCATAGATGTCCTTTCCGGGCTACTTTGCCCGTTACAGGGTAGTTCCCTATTTTTATACAGTGTTTACATATTATTTTATGCATTTTTAAGACTTGTAATTTGTATAAATATATAATACAAACTAGCTTATGACTTTAACTTACAAACTAGAGGTTAATCAAATAAATTGGATTTTTTTATATTCATTTAATTATAGAAAAGTACATAATTAGATATCAAAATATTACTTATATATATAATAAAATATTTATACTCTACTTACATATATAGCTGAACTCTCAAGGGGTGTGGAAGGGTAAGAAGCAGTTCCTTGTGTCCGAGAGGCAGAGGGCAACCTGGCAAACAGTGCAAAGCCAACGTGACCGATGGATGTCACCCTTCTTAGAGCAGTGCTTGCACGTTTGCGTGTTGGTGACGAATATGGGCAGGTGGGGCTTGGAATTGTTGAGCCTTTTGTCGAGAGATGGTAGTGAAGCTCGCTGGCCTCGCTTGGCTAATGGCAGACTCTCGCTGTCCATCGACTGCCTGGTTACCCTGGACGCCATGGACTTTTGGCACCTGCCAAACCGGGATATATCAAGCCTGAATAGCTTGAGGGGCATTGGCTTTTCCTTCAACGCCGTGCAGTCCCTCTTGTAGAGTATCCAGGCGTTGCAGATGCAGAGATCCAGGGCGTAGCCAAACAGCCGGATGTACCACCTTCGGGCCCTCATAGGTGTCTTGAAGAGGTTGGTTAGCATGTCCGACTTGTCTATCCCGCCCATCTTACTGTTATACTCCTTTATGACCTTGGGACAGGGAACTTCCATCTTCTTCTTGGCCTTCCTGTCGTACCTCAGGACCATGTCAAGCGGCTCTACACCCTCGTCAGTAGACAGGATCGTCACTATCTTGTTATCCTTCCACCAAAGGGCTAGGATTCCCTCCGTGGAACAGAAGTCAGTGGTCCCTCTTGGAGTGCTGGACTTTTCCATGTCCTTGACAAAGGTGAGAGGAGGTTTGCCAATCCTGTTGACCCTTGCCGTTCCGACGTACCTGCATCCATAGTGATCCCTCAGGTACTCTACTAAGGCAATGCTGGTAAAGAAGTTGTCAGCATAGATGGCAGATTGCTCCGGGCTCTTGAGGGTCTTGACAAGGACAATGACAGTCTTGGAGCTCATCAGCAAACCGAATTCCTCCTCTGATAGCGCAGTTGGGTGGCAAGGGAAGGTTGGCTCTCCCTGATACATAAGTATATCATGGATAAAGCCATCAATGCTGCCCCTGCAGAAGAGTTTAAACCCCCACTTGTCCGGCTTGTTTTGGATGTATTGCCGCAGGTTGCCCGCTCGTGTGCCCTTGTACGCCACCATGACCTCGTCCACTGATTGTGTCGGAGTGTCGCTGACTTTCAGGAACTGTGCTGTGATGGCATTGAAGATGGGACGTATTTTGTAGAAGCGGTCATTGGAGGCTCGGGCATGCTCATTGTTGTTGAAGTGGAGTAATGAGCGGATGAGGCGGAAACGCTTGGACGACATCACCTCGGCAACCTGCGGGACCCTGGTCATCACTCCCCAATAATCCTCTATGGCAGGCAGGCTGCAGATACCTATGTAGAGGACTACCCCAATGAACATCAGGAGTTCATGCCTGTCGATGGTGAATGTGGTGTTCACGTCCCTCTGGCGGGCATAGAGGTTTGTCTGGTAGACAATATCGTCTACCAGATTCATGGGGAACATGTCCTGGAAGTATTCATAGGGTGAGCAAAGGCAGTCAGGTGCAGGGTGCTGGAATTTAGGGAGAGGCGGGTAACTGATGTCTTCCTTTTTCCAAACCCTTTGTGGAGCTTCCTTCTTGGACATCTTCCTAGCTGGCTGCTGAGCAGCCTCCTCCTCCTCCTCCTCCTCGTCGGATCCATGTTCTTCAGGGAGCTCCTGGGGATGCACTGGTGCAACATTACCTGGAAAAGAAGGGCTAGGTAAGTACTAAATACAGGTAAGGTAGGTATAAGGATAGGTAAGGTAAGCATAAGGACATATGAGGTAAGTCTAAGGTAAGTTAATATAAGAAAAATAGGTTTATGGTAGTGCTGGCCCTTTAAATTTGTTGTCATAAAATTAAAGGGACTGTGATGACATGTTGTGGTGGACAAGGTCATTTAATTAAAGGGACTGTTTAAAAGGGTAAATAGGCATTTACATTGGCCCTACTACTTGGCATTTAAAATACAATTAATTTAATAAAAGGTACTGTTGTAAAAGGGCCGATGGTATGTTTTGATGGACATTTAAAACATTAAAAGTCCACCATAACACCCTGAAATTTAAATGCCATTCAGTAAGTATACAAAACATCTTTTGTACTAACCACGTGGCTGGGAAAACTGTTCCTCGTCGTCATCTGTGGCCGCGGCGTAGTCAGGGTCCCGCACATCATCGTCCTGGGTATCGTCTTCCTCCTCCTCGACCTCAATGTCACTATCAGTACCCGACTGCGGCACTAGCCATCGCTGCCTCCTTGCCCGCTGGGGGTAGAACCGGTTGGTTGCATGCTGGAACAACAGAAATAAGAATTAGGCTCAATAATATAAATAACCGTCATCACTATCACCATCATTATCACTATCATTATCAAAATAACTGTGAATGTGATTTATTGCCTCGTGAGGCACATCAAATCATTATATGAATCATTATATCACCATTACAATGATCAAACATATCACAATGAACATATTTCACCATGCATAAACACTATCAATATCACTATCATTGTGAAAATTGCAGTTAGGTGGTGAATAAAGTACTAAAACACCATAAAAGATACATATTAATCATAGACTTTACATAATATATATCAATACTATCACAATAGGCCATTATCACCATCATTACTATCACCATCATTTTCGAGAACATTCTTACCCCATGTGGTCAAGGTGGCCCGCGCGGGCCATCTATGGTTGGTGGCGGAACTGGCAATAATCCCGCGCGGGACACACACAACATGGTGGAATCACTATCGTCACTTTCCTATCATGCTACACTAATTTGACCTATATCACCTTACACAGCATTTATATATGTATGTTATGTTAGAGTATCATCAACTTACCGGCATTGGTTCGGTAGTGGAGGAGTCAGATGTGGGTCCGGGAGTGACTCGACGTGAATGTTGCTGTTATGGAGGCTCGGCGTGGACTGACGCTCTTCTCCCTTCACCACCGCATCGCTTTCGTGAGTAGAGAGTTCTGATTGCCTGAGAATCGAGACGAGGCCTGTTGCTATTGGCTGGAGTCAACCCACGCCAACTACGTCATCAAATACGTCATCGACAGCCACGTGAGATGACGCGTTTAAGTATCCTGCGCGGGCCACTTGCCCACTAAAGGGTTAAGGAAGGGCTCTTATTAAAACAATCACTAAAAAGTGTATAATAGATTATAAAATAACAATCTATGCAACTTATTGTGTTCATTTTAAGTTATGTATAGAATGTGGATCTATAAAGTAATGACACCTACCATTCTGGTGTGTGTGTGTGTGTGTGTGTGTGTGTGTGTGCGTGTGTGCTAGTCTACACAGTTTGTCGTGCGTAAATCTAATTATATTTAGAGGAGAGAGAGAGAAAGAGAGAACCTATTATTATTATACAAACAAATAATGATAGCAATATTGTCATAATATTATGTAGCGTCCAGCGTGTGAGAGTACTGTGTCTGTGTGCCCTGGCTGTGGTAGCTCAGGTGGTGGCGCCTGCCTAGACACCTGCACGGTCTCGGATAGACACGACCACACAGGCTTGGGACGGGACTGCAAACTAGACAGGTGCCACATACCTAATATTTTGTCGCAAAACTTAGTTGGGCTACTGTACATTAGAGTTACCGTGCCAAGTGGCCGCATTTGGACCCATGTCTTTACATGCATTCTGTGATGCGAGTGCCACAGCGTATGGAGTAGCTATTTATTGTGTTACCTCGTTTGGGATTAATTTACTCACTGCCCGGGCTAAGGTTGCACTGGTAAAGTGGGTCACGATTCCCAAATTGGAACTAACTGCCATGCTGCTATTGGGACGTTTTGGTTAACCATGTACGCACTTCATACGATAAGGAACTGCAACTAAGGGCGGTACACGTATGGTGCGATAGCCAAATTGCACTGAGCTGGGTGCATAGTCAAAGGACATTGCCCGTCTATGTGCGCAATAGGGTGGATGAAATACGATCCCTACTACCAAACGCCTTCTATCATTATGTACCAACCAAAGACAACCCCAGTGACTAAATAAGTAGGGGAATAACGGCGTCCAAATTGATTAAGTCCGACCTGTGGTGGCAAGGCCCAAAATGGCTGCTCCACGAAGGGAATTGGGCAGTATGGAATGCCGAGGTTGAGTTAGCTTTGCCTTTAGACACGGTGACAGCTGTCATTCAACCGACATCAACACCGAGTCCTATGTTAGAGTGGGTAAGGATCGGTGGGTAGAACAAATTAGTCAGGGTCGTAGCTTGGGTGTTGCGTTATATCACCAACATAAAGGCCAGGCTACAAGGACGACTCTGCATTCTGGGTCAAAGCTTAAATGCAGTAGAAATAAAAGCAGCTGAGTTAACACTAATTAGATGGGTTCAAAGGAAATCCTTCAGTCAGGAATTAGAGTCCATGAGAAGTTCTGGTAAGATTAAAATGCCTAACATTGTGCATCGTCAACTAAGGCTACACCTGAAGAATGACATTATTAGATGTGAGGGACGTCTAAAGTGGTCAGGTGTAGACGACTGTGCCAACAATCCTATCCTGATGCCTGCAACACACCATGTCACCCATCTACTGGTACAACGCACACACGAGGAAGTAATGCACTACGGGGTCCACCACGTTATTTCTAAATTGCGTCTCAACTGGTGGATACCCAGAGTTCGACAGATAGTTCGACAAGTAGTCAAAAGGTGTGTGGTGTGCCGTAGACTAAAAGGAAGACCATTTACAACTGGACCTGCTCCACCCTTGCCAGAGTGTCGCGTTAATCATCTAGAACCCTTCAAAGTTACAGGACTAGACTATACCAGCACACTGAGAACTAGGGAACTGGACAAGGTTTATGTGTTGCTATTTACTTGTTCCACTTCACGTGCAATACATTTAGAACTCTGTGACAATATGTCTTGTGAAGAGTTTATGCTGGCATTCAGGAGATTCTGTGCACGCCGTTCCTTCCCTCATTTGATTCTTAGCAACAATGCTCCCACTTTTCTTCAAGCTTCCAGGTACTTGGAAAATATTAGCGACGATCCAACAGTTGTTGCTTACTTGGGAGAGCGGAGATACGAATGGAAGTTCATACCAGTCAAAGCGCCGTGGTTTGGTGGAATGTGGGAACGGTGTGTAGGCATCGTGAAATCAGGCTTACGGGCGGTTGCAGGGCACGACTTGTTAAAAAGGAGCGAACTAGTAACTGTGCTCACTGAAGTAGAGGCGGTTGTTAACGATCATCCTCTCACTTATGTATATACCGACCTGCAAGAACCACTGCCACTAACACCAGTGGTCTTGTAACACTTGTCTACGGCAAGCCGTTAACTGCATTTCCGACTGATTTGCAGTCACAGGCAGAGTTAGAGGACCCTTCGATCTTCACCGAGGCTGCGGTGTCACGACGGTACCAGTATATTTCTAGGGTTATAGGTGATTTTAGGAGGAGATGGGTGAATGACTACTTATTGGCACTACGTGAGACAGCAACTAAGACTGCTGGTCAACCATCAGCACCCTCTGTAGGCGAGATAGTGTTCATCCATGATGATAGTCCTAGATTGTACTGGAAGTTGGGCCGCGTAGTGAAGGTGTATGAGGGCGAAGGCTCGGTAAGGCGAGTAGCGCTGCTCAAGACAGCTACTGGGACTACTGTTTGTCCGGTCGCACGACTATACGCTATGGAGCTTGGCTCTTCTACACATGAAGAAGCTCCACCTGATGATGCTGGGTCCGAGGACGCTAATTTAGTCAATCCACCACAACCCGTTGGGGATCCGCCTCGGATCGGGACTAGACCCAGACGCGCAGCTCGTGGCGCCGTTGATATGTGGCGACACAAGATTGCTTCTGGGCAACTCTAGATATAAGGTGGGGTTCAGGTATTGTTTTTTGGGGGAGTGTATCGTGGATTCACGATAGTCAGTGGTATAACCTACATTTTCTATGTATCATACCCTAAATACAGTTTGTACAGTATGTAAGCTTAATATGTTAAATAAGGCCTATTATACGAAAGTATAGTATTTAAGTGTCTTTAGGAATGCATATATGATTTATCATATAAACCATGCCGTAATATTATGAAAGCGGTGCGATATTTACCGCTAGATATTCGCTACTAACTTAGCAGTAGCCGCTAGATTCGTAGCGTAAGACGATGACGTCTTGGATTGTGGTGCACCGCGTCAGAGCACTTTTATACATCGTCCTAGCAACAACTCCACTCCTTAGTTTGCCGCGATCCTGGTTCCGGTTTCATCCAGCTCTCATCATTAACTTAAACTCAACTTCATCCTACAGACAGACCTTCTGACAGCTAAGCCTTATTATCATGATTTAACTTTCTTTAACCTTATTAATTCATTATTTGTTAAGGTGCACCCTCGTGGTCACCTTAAGGTAAACATCCAATGGTGTTCGAATAGTAGCCATTTGCCTACCATCCATCAGCACCTCCATCAGCATTTCCACCTTGCCTGACTGCAATATTCTATGGTGAATTTAATAGTGAGTTACACTCCCGGTATTATTATTAATTTACATTTATATGAGCGGACCTTTTCAGTCTTATGTAGCCTAGAGTAAATTTATCTTACTTAAATCCGCCATACCGTAGATAGAAACAGAAAAAGAATGCGACATACAATGAAAGCGAATCAGGAAAAGTAAAGAATAGGGAGAGAGAGAGAGAGAGAGAGAGAGAGAGAGAGAGAGAGAGAGAGAGAGAGAGAGAGAGAGAGAGAGTGTGAGTGTGAGAGTGAGAGAGTGAGTGAGTAATCGAGAATATAAAACAAACAAAAACATCGTAAACCCACGACCTCAAACCAGACATGAAAATATATGCCACGAGTGAAATAATAATCTGGGAATAATTTTTCAGTAACAAGTCACGTTCAGAGCTGCCAGAATTTTATATAAAGTTTCACGGCGAATAACTCTAAAGCGTTTTTTACGTATTTTTTTGCATACGATTTCTATATTTTGTATTAATGCTCTTGGCTTTCATGTTGGCGGACAAACAGATCTGGAAGCGGCAGTGAGGTGGATAACATAGAACAAAAAAGTATCTTATTGGAAATCAGACTGTTCTACCATATTTCTTGTCTCCCTATTTCAATTTTTTTTTAAATATTCGCTAGCATTTTTGGGAAGATTTACATTTGTTCATATCGGCTTCTATGTCTTTCTATGCCCAGATTTCGTTTGTCCACCAATATATCTGGGAAATAACAAAACAAGTCACCACGCATTCGTGTTTTGCACAACAATGTTCGATCGACAACTTGTTATGAAATGTTTATTATTGTTTTCTGTTCTTATGCATCAGTATCTGCACGGCTTGTAATGAGAGAACTCTGCAATACAAACTCTCTTGTTTCATCAAGAGAACAGTATAGAACAGATATTTGAGACACTAACTATTCATTTAAACTCTCTCTCTCTCTCTCTCTCTCTCTCTCTCTCTCTCTCTCTCTCTCTCTCGCTCTCTCTCTCTCTCTCTCTCTCTCTCTCTCTCTCTCTTACGAACAAATTGCAGAAATATGTAACATTCAAGATACCGTAATTCTTGACGACTTTGATTTACCATTAACTAAGTGGGGTGATACGCTTGCTTCTCATTCTGGACATGACCTCTACGCCAACCTGCAAGAAAGTTCACTTTTTCAATTTGTTCAATCTCCGACCCGACCCGTAGTAATAATGTGCTTGACCTTGTACTTGCAACGAAAGAAGACTTGGTGGAGGGTTTGAATGTTGATGAAGAATTCAGTAACAGCGATCATCGAAGGATCAGTTTCACTATAAAGTTTAATTGTAATAAAGCAAATAGCAGCAATGAGAAAGTCCCAAATTAAAACAAAAAAAAAACGTTCATAAACTCAGAGCAATACTAAAGAAACTGATTGGAGCTATTTGATTAACAATAATGACATAAATTAATTTTTCACTACCACATACTTCAACGTGGTGCAAACGTGCATTCCATTGAAAAACTGACGTTCATTCCATAATTATAAGCCTAAATGGTGGAATAAAGTGATTGCAGACAGTTTGCTTGCGAAGAAAAACGCTCATGATAGATTTATAACCTCAGACAATGATGAAGAACGAGTAAAATTCATAGATATACGACGTAAAGCCAAAAAGGTAATCAAGCAAAGTAAAAAGACCCTGGAGTTACATGTTGCGAATCAAAGTAAAACAAACCCGAAAGAATTATATAGTTACATCAGAAAGAAGAAAGTAGCCACTTCAACTATTGGACTATTAGTAGATGAGCACGGAGATCATAGCAAAGACGAAACACAGAAGAGTGATGTTCTCAATGCCTTTTTTGCATCAGTTCTTACAACAGAAGTCCTTAGTGATATCCCTACAGTATCGTGAGTTCAGATAGACAATTCTGATGCTCTAAGCAATATCAGCATTACAGAGAGAGAGAAGTATTGAAATGTTTGGAGAAACTCAAGTTAAACAAATCGCCTGGACCCAGCACAATCTCACTTTGAGTTCTAAAAGAAGCTAAATGTGAGCTCTACAAATCACTGACATTGCTTTTCAATAAATCCTTGCAGCCCGGGACTATGCCTGATGAGTGGAAGCTCGCAAACGTAACACCGATATTTTAAAAAGGCAGCAAATCTTTACCTAGTAACTATCGTCCAATTAGTTTAACCTCAGTTGTCTGTAAAATGCTAGACGCACTCATAAGAGACAGAGTCGTAAAACACTTGGAGGAAAATAACATACTCAAAGATACTCAACATGGCTTCCGTAACAAACGCTTCTGCTTGACGAACCTCTTAGACTTCTTCCACAATATCCTCAACCTATATGATGAGAGTAAAACTGTAGATATTAACCTTGATTTTCAATAGTACTTCACATACAAAAGTTATTGATAAAATCAAAAGCGCTTGGAATACAAGGAGGAGTGTTAAGATGGATGGAATTTTGGCTCAGTGAAAAAAAGCAAAGGGTAGTCATAAACGGTAAAGAATCGAAATAAACCAATGTAACAAGCAGGGTACCCCAGGGATCGGTTCTATGGCCAGTTATCTTCCTAGTTTATATAAATTATATAGATGAGGGCCTCACCTGAACAATCTCTAAGTTTGCAGACGATACAAACATTGCAAATACTGTATTCTCAGATGAACATGTATAAGATATGCAAAATAACCTAGATAAGCTGTCATGTTGGGCTCAAATTTGGCAAATTAGTTTTAATGCGGATAAATGTAAAGTACTCCATATTGGGACCCGAAATGAGAAAGCAAACTATTCAACGAATGGCAGTCAGCTAAAGGGTGTAGACAGATAAATTGATTTGGGAGTAACAATATCGAGTACCCTGAAACCCAGTCAACAATGTTCAGAAGTTGTTAAGAAGGCAAATATAATAATTGGCTTTACAGGCAGGTCATTTGAGTATAAATCCAAAGATGTAATCCTCACACTTTACAATTCCCTAGTCCGTCCTCTTCTGGAATATTGAGCAGATTAAGAGATGACCTAATTCAAGACTTCAAAATCATCAAAGGCATCGACAATATAAACTGTAATAAGTACTTTACGATCGACCAATCAAACTACACGCGGGGAAATGATTGGTAAATATTCTAACTCCTACGAGTCTAAGAGTTTCTTCTTCAACCGAGTTGTGAACTTATGGAATGGGCTTCCTCTAGATGTTATAGACTGCAGCACCGATGATTCCCTTATACATCGCATAGACAAACACCTCGCCTTAAACCCGCGACTGACTGCATTTGTAAATGAATTACTTTTTTCTCGGATACATCGAGGATCTCTTGTAGCTGTGTTGTTATTAAACCAAATTGTCCCATACTTACATCTCCTAACCCAGCCAGGGACATTGGTTTTAGGGCAGTGCTTCCCTTTCCAATTGTCCCTTACCCACTCTGAACCACTGTTGGAAACTTTTGAACAGCAGTGATTTAGAGGGCAAGCAACCTCGAGGGGTCGTAAGACCTATTGTTGCTTGACTTCCGTTGTACTCCTTTGTACTCTCTCTCTCTCTCGGCAAACAATATCTTTTTCCGCCAGATCTTCCACTTTATCATCACTCCACAGATTAATTCTGTTGGTGAAGCCTATTATATATTATTCACATCCTCGGCAAGTCCATTAAATACCCAGCCTTATATATCGGCGTTTCTATCTATCTATCTATCGGTACATCTATCTCATACTATATCTATCTATCTGTCTAATTAAATAGGAGGGGGAAGGCGTGTTTCTGGAGCCCCTTCTCCCTCAAAAGCTCTCCTCATCCCTTCTGTACCGGCGACGTCTTTTTAATATTATTATAGGTATATTTAGACGATTTTATGCAGTTTAAGAAGGATCTAGGGTAGTAAGAAGGGTTAAGTGAGATAGTTTGAAGCCAATTAATTGCTGGAAGCCCTTTTTTAACTTACTAAAATCGTCATATAGTAGCCAGAAGAAAGATAAAAGGAAGACACCGGTGCTGGAAAGGTTAAATCTCCAAATGTTGCCAGAGTTACCGAAAAACAAAGTTGCGGGAAGAAGAGTTCATGTGATACCGGCTTAACACTATCTGGTCCGACGTCTTTGGGGTTATTATCATAGTTTGTTTAAATATTTATTGAGTATTTTGCTTGTTTTGGCCATTTTTGAGTAATATCTCCTAGTTTGTTCCCTAGGCTATCAAAAATGCCTTCCCAGACTTCTTTCAAACCAAAATAGGATAAATGTGTACATTTTTCGATAGAAGAATGTCCCGTCCGAAGGCCGATATCTTTCAAGTTACAGGTTCAATATTGCTCGACCAGAAAAAATCGATACCCGAATGGTGTGAAGCGCCTTATTATCGCCAAATAATGGGGTCAAATGCCTTGAAATCTCAAAACTAATAGACCGAAACAAGGGAGATCCCAAAAGACCGCACTCGGACCAAATAGAGTTACTCTTCAATCACAAGGGCGGGCACGTTGAAAGTCTATTATACACCCACGTCAAACATGGAGCGGAAACAATCAGACAAGTTGTACGTGGAGTTGTCTATAACGCAATCAGAAGTATCGTGACTCCAGAATAATGGCAATTTTGTCATTTATTTTTCCATTTTTGTGTCTGTATTATATAGACGCTTATTTGATTTAGCTTACGTGGGACTGTTAAGGGGGACCACCTCGTTTTGTTTTCTCTCTCTCCATCTCTCTCTGAGTTGTATCCATTCGGTCCCATTCAGCCTACTGTTTTAAGACGTCTATCCCCATCCAGGTGTCATTTTTTTCCTGACGAGCGGTAGGAGCCAGCATGTCTTTAATAATGTTTTTGACAGCAGGTTAAATTTTTTAATTTTTCGATTGAAAAATGTCTCCGGCGAAGCCAGATTTCTTTATACAAAGCTGGCTCGCTATTGCTCACCAGGCCGAAAATCGAAATCTGGATGGGGATAAACATCTTAAAACAGTAGGCTGAATGGGGCCGAATGGATACAAGCCAGAGAAAGAGAGAAAGGGAGACACAAAAGCAGGTCACACCCCTTAAAAATGGTGATGCGTACTTTAAAAAATACAGAGCCTGTTTTTACCAATTGGCCAAAATAGCTAAACAAAATAACTCCTCACCAAACTGTGTGACTAATTATATATCTACATTCTCACAAGACTGAATATATTACACGAAGTGACTGAACTCCTGGTAAATGTAATATAGTTAAATTACCACGAAAAAGAAAAGACCACCAAATAGAAGAGACCGAAACAGTAGAAGGAGAAGGAGAAACAAGCAAGAGAAAGGAACGAAAAGGGTGACTGGACGACTCGGCCCATGGGACAACTTGGCTCGGACAGCTCGGCCCACTTTTGGACAACTCGGCCACGACGGCGAGACAACTCGGCCCATTATTTGAGACAGCTCGGCCCCATGTTTTGCTATGGGGCAATTTGACGAGACCAATCAGGATTAGGATGGGGAGAGCTAAGTGGAGGGTTTATGGGTGAGGCCATGTATGCAGCACCAAATCCTGTCCTCTGCGTATGCGCGGCCTTTTCCCTAATATTTGTATTATGTTATTTAGGATCAACTGTTAGGTTAATTTAAGTTAGGTTAGGTTAGGTTAGGTTAGGTTAGGTTAGGTTAGGTTAGGTTAAGATAATATAATAGTATAAAGGAAACAAAAATTGTGCCAAGGGGCCTAAGATTCTCACGCATGCGCAGAGGACAGGATTTGCCGGATTTGGTGCTGCATACATGGCCTCCCGGGTATGGCGTGTGTGTAATGTGGGCGAAATGTTCGTTTATTGTATAATTATGTCATGGGCTAGTTCTCTCGATTCATAATGTGTAGGTTAGGTTAGGTTAATTAAGAGTTGTCTCGTAATTTACACGGGGCCGAGCTGTCTCGTTTTTACTGGGCTGAGCTGTCTCGCCGTGGGCCGAGCTGTCCTGGCCGAGCTGTCCCGTGTGCCGAGTAGTCTAGCATTCACGAAAAGAACCGAGGAAAGAAAATACAAAGACGGGGACACCAACATCCACCACAACACCACGAGGATCTACAACAGGAGCAAAGCTTAAGAATAGAAGAATCGCTGTGCTAAAGAAGGACATCCAGAAGAAGGAAACTCCACCCACGCCGAGCAAGACGATTCGCCCTACAACATCCTCGGGAAAGATAATCGTGTTCCGTCAACCCTTTTGAAGAGAATGGAAAACACAACATATGTTTTCCTTTTTGTCTTACTCTTTGTATCATATATAGTGAATAAGAATATGTTTCATGTATGATTAATAATAAGATGTATTTTAGATATTAAGAATATAATCAACCAGTATGAAATGAATATGTTATGTTTTTGTTAGAACCTGATTATGCAATATTTATATGAAGTAACACCTCAATAGATAATTGGGACATATTTTCCTACACACATAGATAATTATATGTTTTAGTTTTATCCTATGATTATCTCTTCTAATTATACAATACACATGCTCTTCTTTCCTATAAATTATGTAGATATCAGATAGTACCAAAAATAGACACCACGCCGAAGTGGCGCTGGTGTCAACACACACCGGAAATGGACGGCTCACGTGCTAAACCTGTCAAGCATACCAAAACATTCTGGGAATGAGGCTTACCTAAATACTATATTAATACATCACTTACAATGATATGTTTTGTGAATCATTATCTGCATGAATTATCCTAACATTGATACATCAGAGATCCGCATTAACCCATAACTGTCGGGGCGCAACATAAGTCGAGTATAATAAATCAGGACTATCTGGCGGCGCTCGACATAGGTCGTGTGGCAATTTCAGCACGTAATGTTGCTGAGAGAGAGAGACAAGTGGTGGCAGGAGAGTAGCGAGCGTATGACTGCTCCAGACCACCGCGGCGAACCTACTGACACGAATCCCACCTCCTCCCTCCCTCTCTCACTCGCTATATACGGAATTGTATGGGGAAAGTGCCGAATTACATGCTTTTTGCACTCGCGTTGCACGGTTGTTGCAAGAAAACTAGCCATCATAAAAGGATCGTTATGGTGTCATTGGAAAGCTCTGTTTATGCCCTTTCAGGGATAGATACTTGTTTTATGCTCTGGGTCTTATTTAGGCATGAAAATGATCACGTAAACAGCCCTATTTTGGGTAAAAACACCCCGCTGGGCGGTACATGTAAATAAACCGCCTAGGCCGCTCGTAAGGTGTTAATAGACTCCCATGACGGAGTATGACCTATAAAAAACTTCAATGCGCATCTTATACTTCCTCACTTTGTTTGCACACCACACTCAACCTCACGCTCAAGTTAAGAATTAAGAAACTCTCTCCCTTGAGCAAAGTTATTATTTTCCAAGGCTTTATTGAGCTTACCTATATATGATATAATTATTTACTTAACCATTGATGAAGTACCTTTACAGTTAAGATGTATTTTGATATAAGCATCACCACATCACTTAGTAAATTGATTTAGAAATAAGATATCTTGACCATCAGAACCAGAAGGTTCTATAGACCTCTCTAGGGATACCTTGTCATGCCCTTAACATCCTATAGGTTAGGAAGGACCCCTCGCAGTAATCCTCAATACCAGGTCAGGATAATTTAGGAGAGTTAAACAATTTTAAGGCTTCTTGAGTACTGGCATCCCACCTTTAGAAGTCTTAAAATTAAACCTCCATTCAGTTGAACTTACGGCACCACCGATAGTTCAATATACTGCCTGTGAGATAAAAAATCCTATTTTAGGGATCTTTGTTAGACGAGGCACAACCCGGCTAACATAGAGACTCTTGATAGGCGGTGTCTACTAAAAGTATAGTAGTGAAGTAAACGGCCACCCGGAACTTCATTATTATTCTTCAGTTACGGAAACTGTGACCTGTTACAGGAAACTTTGTTACCACTGGCACCACCAGTGATTAACATAGCTACTGTTACTGGTAGAAAGCTTTCCTTAACTTAGGAAGAAGGACCTACGGCATCGCTCCTTCCTACTTAGTTAAAGGTTAGTCCACAAGCACCCTCTCTAAAAGAAGTTGAGGTGTACGGCACCACTATCCTCAATATTCTCTAGAGTGAAAAGTGCTAAAGTCCTGCTCCAGGAACTTTGTTACTACTGGCACCACCAGTATCTAACATTGTCCCTTTTGTTAGGTCCCACTTTCCCTAGTAAAAGTGGATACTAATAATAATAAAGTTTATTTCCACCGACAGTGGTTATTCTTCTTACATTGTATTTACAAATATAATTATATACAGTTGGGGGTTTAGTGTTTTCAAAGTAGTTACAATACTAATACAAAATACATAATTTAGTGTTACATACAGTAGACATACAGTTGTTAGTTGTGTATTCAGACCAGGTGTGACGGACCACAATTCCTAAGCAGTAATTACAAATACACCAAGTAGGTCAGCTCAGATCTATGTAGATTAAGAGGGCAGATAAGCCTGTGGATTATTAGCTTAGCCCTTGCACCTGGCTCAGGGTAGGACACCTTCATATAGCCTATCTAAATACAGTAACGTTCTCTTTAATACAGTATTATATTTTTACATAAGAACATAACAGTGTATACAATTAAAATTACAATTTAAAGATCTGCTGTTTAACTAAGACATACCCGGTACTGGAGAGAGAGAGAGAGAGAGAGAGAGAGAGAGAGAGAGAGAGAGAGAGAGAGAGAGAGAGAGAGAGAGAGAGAGAGAGAGAGAGAGAGAGATGACAGCGCGGGGGATTATGAGGGATTAAAATTAGGGTGGAAATCAGACAGAGAGAGATTTAGGGTTTAGAGAGAGAGATATATACATATACATACACACATATACATACACATGTACACATACACACACACATATATACATATATATAGAGAGAGGGTCATGTCTACAGATGTCTTATGAACATTAATTTAATCATAAGCAGAGTTTAGCAGCAAGGTTTTAACATTAGTCTTAAAGGTTCCTAGGCTACTGGAAGTTTGTACATTAACTGGGAGTTTGTTCCAAAGTACAGGTCCTCTTACCGTTAATTTTTTTGGCCCTTTGTCAGTTTGAACATTCGGAATAAAAGCATATTTTGTTGTCTCGTTGTGCTAGCTGTTACATTGAATACTGTGGGTAGACTTAGTAGATACTCTGGGTAAAGCTTATTTAAGTATTTGAAAATAACTATTAGTGTGTCATGCGTTATTTTATCTTTAATATTTAACCATCTTAGTTCCTTTAATATAGGAGTGACATGATCAAACTTTTTTGACTTACCGTCAGCCACTTTAGCAGCAAAATTCTGAAGTTTTTGCACTCTGGATATTTGGGTAGCATTTGATGAACCCCAAATTACACTACAATAATTTATTATATTTTGCACTAGTGTTTGTACAATGATTGTTCTAGTTGATTTGTCAAAGTGATCTTTTATTCTATTGATATACATAAGTGTCCCTACTACTTTTTTACTCATTTCACTAATGTGGACATCAAAGTTCATATGTCTACCAAATATATGCCTAGATTTTTTACATGAGTGGTAGGTTCAATAGTGCTGTCATTAAGGCGTATGGTGGCATTACTGGGTATTTTTGAAAGTACCTGACGAGTGCCTATGAATATGCATTGGGTTTTATCAGCGTTCATCATTAATCCATTTTGTATAAAATATAGTCTCAGTTTTTGTAGTATTTCTTCCGTTTTAGTAATTAGATTGCCAAAATTATTTACCGAGTCACTGAGTAGAAGTTGTGTCATTGGCATATTGTACTAGTGTACAGTCTTTGATATATTTAATATAAGAATATAAGAACATAAGCATGTCATTTACGAATATAATAAACAATAATGGACCTAAAATTGATCCTTGAGGAACACCGTATGTTACTGGTAATTTTGAGGATAGTATGTTATTCATGAGAACTGATTGCGACCTTTCATTTAGATAACTTCTAAACCAGAATGGGTTAACTTTGAATTTAATAAGTGTATTTATAAGGGTGTTATGATGGACACTGTCAAATGCTTTAGAGAGGTCACACAAGGTTAGCAAAGATACTTGTTTTTTATCCATATTATTATATATTGCATTAGTGACAACTGTAAGGGCCGTTTCGGTGGATAATTTTGGTCGGAATCCATGTTGGCATATTGAGAGTAGTTTATTAGATTCTAGGAAATTTGATAGTTGATTAGCGACAATCTTTTCGAGTATTTTTGAAAAAATGGGGAGTAATGAGATTGGTCGGTAATTAGTGGCGTCATTATTATCTCCGCTTTTAAAAAGGGGGGTGACGATAGCGTGCTTCTATACCGTAGGAAAAATACCAGTGACAATGGAGGTGTTAATAATGATTGTAAGGTAAAAAGCAATAACAGGTAATGGAGAGACTCCGGCACCACCGACCTCTCTATTATTATTCTTGGAAGTGGACACTGTACAAAAGTGTCCTTGTAGAGGAACTTTGTTAATACTGGCCTCCCAGTACCTAACATTGCCTTCTCTGCTAGGTTACACTTTCTCTAGTAAGAGTTGAGAGACTCAGGCACCACCGACCTCTCTACCCATTACTATTGGAAGTGAACACTACCAGTTTTCACAGGTAGTCTCAAAACCTCTGAGACCGCTGTGAGAGAAAAGGGCTTGGCGAGATACCCTCAAGGGCACTCTGCAGATACAAGTCCTAGGTGCACTGAGTCTGTGGCCTCCCATTAGACTGTGTAACTAAAAGGTTTAAACATCGCCCTGGGTCCCCCGAACTTCTTAAAACGGTCAGGACAGTCAGTAAGAGTACTTGTACAAACTTACTGCGTTAGTCCGATGTCGTGCCATATACGTTCTTACTGAGGCACGATATTCAAGACCCTATTTCAAGAGAACCTTAACAGGACTTCATCAACGGTTGATATAGAGGTCAGGATAGTCGAGTATTTCTCCAAACCTCTGAAATACTCGCGTTAGTCCGGTATGGTGCCCAACTGTAATTGCCAGACAATTACTATATGTTACGGAGCCATACTTAAGACCCCAAGCCCATCAACCCATCTGTAACTATCTTCACACAGCCGGCCAACCTGGACAGCCACGGAGGAGCAGAAGACGACAGCCAGCAAGCACCAGAATTATCGTGGAGAAGAAGATAGAAAAGACGTCTAAGTCGATGCCAGAAAAAGAGAGAAAGTGTATAAGTGTAACCTACTAAGTGCTTGCAAAATAAACAGAGTCCCATCAAGTGCTAAAATAACAAAAAATCGATAATCGTGCTACTATTCGGAAACTAAAGAAAATAATTACTTTACCTAACGCTGCCTTATCTACTGAAGCATTCTCAATTATTAAAAGTTATTTTTGAATTTAACATATTTAAGCCAGTTTTCCAGCTAAGCGCCTCTGCCATTATTTCGAACAAGTGAAAATAAATAGAGTCCCGTAAAGTGGTAAAAACATCATAAATCCGTAATAGTGTTATTACTAAGAATTTAGATACACCAATTCCAGTTATCAATGTTTTTTGAGCTACTGAAGTGTTTCTGATCAGAAGTGATTTCCGAATTTATTCCATTAAAGCCGATTTTGATGCTAAGCGACTCTGCCATTATTTCGACCAAGTGAAAGTATATTTAGTCCACCAGCGACTCTGCCATTATTCCATTTTGAACTTACTCTCCTACCAGTGCGGATGGTAAATAACCTAAGATAATATAGTGATACAAATAACTCTCTTTTATAAATAACATCGCAAGTCTAATTCTTTACAAGTACAGTGAAATATTATAGCTGAAGATATTACTTGTAACTCCATTCGATCGTAAATAGTGAACACGATTCCAGATAAAAGGAATATAGTAAGCTGTGCTAAATACCTGAACTCTATCCAGATCCGCGACTGTGCTAGGGGATAGAAAATATTTTAAGTATTATTCATTGGTAGTGTTTTTAAGCATACCTTCATACTCCATTGTGTATTTAGTGATTAAGGGAATAAAGCTGTATTCTAAAACTATATTTTGGCGATATATGTATCCTCTTTTGTCTTTAGTATATGTATTTGTATGAACTCGAAAGTCCCAGTCTAGGGAACTCACCTGTATCAATTGTTAATCCTTGTATAAAATCAGGGCATAACAATAGTAGTAGGAATCCTCCTCCCCTTGTATATTTCTCCTACTCGACGAGACAGAGCAACGAGCGAGGGAACGCAAAAGTGGTCTTGGACGTTGAGAATAGTAACCTTAAATGTTGCTTCTGTTTGAACTCTTGTCTTGTGTCGGCCACCCCCAGCAATGGGGTATGTGCCTGAGTATATAAATACATACATATATGCATAAATACATACATAAATACATACATAAATACATACATACATACATATATATGTACATACATATATATGATATGCATTACATATGTTATCTTATATATACATATATACATACATACATACAATAATCCGCAGTGGCATGGGAGCCATTGCAAAATTTATCTTCAGTGCAAAATTATTATATGTTTACCAATAGGAGATATAAACCCCTGCAGCACGATGACATTGTATAACCTTTGATTCTGCCTAAAATTAAACGTGTTTATGCTGCTTAAGAAGGATCTGTGTTATTCTTTGGGCTTATTGAGATCGTATTTACAAATTTGAGTCCTAGAGGAAGATTATAAGCTAAAATATCAGTTCAATGGTAACCAAAATATGATAACAATTACGTCATGGTGCTGGAGGGGTTAAAGTACCATATAAGGAGGAGCACTTTAATGGCAACATTTCACTCATTCTTCCTCAGATCGGTGAAAAGGAAACGTTGTATATAAATGTTCCTTCTCACATGGAGGCATTCTCAATCATCTTTCCCTACAGTTAATAAAACGAACTAAATTTGTTTTACATACCGTATTACTAAGTGGTAAGTAGACCACAGTTAGCAAAGATAATGCTTTACATAAATTATATAATTACACTGACAGACACAGGCCAAATGTTTTAAATAGAGATAAGAGAAAGACAGAAGCCAGTAGGCCAAGTAAATAGTCGTCTTAATGATGTCAACAAGAGAAATGCATTTACCCGGCGTCTTTCTCCACGCCTTTCCCTCGTTGTTTACACTCTTCTATGTCTATATCCTAACGTACACATCTCACACACACACACATCACATACTGTACATACACATCCCACACAATACACACACATCATATACAAACCTCACGAGCACGCACATAGATCCAAACAATATACATACACACGCATACACTCAAACACACATTCACACCCATACACAATTAGTCATCTAACATTTCCCGCTGTCCACACATTTGTATTATTTTATTTATATAAACTTATTCCCTTGCCGTATTACGCCTTTCAAATAATGCTTGACATAATTAGACGACTTTATAAACATGTTAGCAATGAATTAGGTACATCTAGCTTTAAGTAGCTCCTTTCGAAAACTGACACACATTTTTCTGACTATGACTAAGCAGTAAGCATTTAAAGCATTTCCCCTAGTTAAGAGGATAAGGTAAATACATATTTGAACTCTACGGTATACTCCCATTGGATTATCACTTTGGAATACATTTAGAATTTACTGTAAAACAAAACGGATTGATCTATTTTTGTGCTTATTTGCTTTATATATATATATATATATATATATATATATATATATATATATATATATATATATATATATATATATATATATATATAAACCTGCACCTGCCATGACTACAGTCCCTAATACACTCTCACGTTATTAGCATACACTCATTGGTAATCAACGAACACTGGGTCACTCATTAAAATAAATTAGAGTCTCATTTAATAATTTTAACAGTTCAATATCTAGGTTGGGCAATTGCTGTTTTCTTGAGGGAGTAATTAACACGGGCACGCCATCACACTAATACACACACACACACACACACACACACACACACACACAACCTTCTAGTCTACATCTACCGCCTACAAACTCTGCCTAGACAAATATCTCGTATCAAACCCGCGACTGACTGCGTTTGTAAATGAATAACTTTATTTTATCCCCCCCTCAGTTACTAACCCATCTGTCCCCTACTAACTTCCTAATCCTGTCACGGACATTAGTTCCAGGGCAGTAATTCCCTTTTCAATGTTCCCTTACCCACTCTAAACCACTGTTTGGACACTTGATCCTCAGTGTTTTGGAGGACAAGCAGCCTAGAAGGGTCACTAGATCTGATGTTGCTTGATTTCCTTTGTACTCCTTTGTACTTTGTACCTTAAGTTCTTGTCTACAGTACAGTATATCGCAGGTACAGTCGCAGTCATTACATCTCAGACATACATTTTCAAAGTTATCTCGAGCTCATTTGCATCTCCTTTGTTAACCCTGAGAAGATACGATGACGCATTTATTTTAATTTTTGGCTATTATTAAACGATTTTATTCAGATTGCAAAGGGTATATGGAAGTCAGAGGGTTGATTGACTTAGTCTTTACCCTCATAATTCAAACATATCCTTCCTAATGTATTTTTTCTATGTGAGTGAGGGAGACAAAAGGCAGAACTGCCTGTATCGAGTGCCTCCCACAAAGTTGAAAGAGTGACAGGGCCAAAATCAAGGGACGTTCGAGCCAAAATGCCTGGACACACAGATTTTGAAGCAAATTAAGTCATAGGAAGAGGGAAAGACTGATTCTGGGAGAGAGTTCCAGAGCTCAGCAGTTGAATGGAAGAACGACTGAGAATAACATTTCACTCTTGGGTTGGAGAGTTGCACAGAGTAGGGGTGGGATTATGTTGCAAGAAGCGTACTACGTATCCTACATAGAAGAGGTGGTATACACTGGGAAAACTCTGAGGAACATTGATTATTATAATAGTGATAGAATAGCGAGAGAGATGCAACATTGCGGCGAAGAGAGAGAGATTGCAGAGAGTTGATGAGTGGGCGGGAGCTAAGGCCAGAGAGGGTAGAAAATACATCTTTAGAAGAAATTAGGATATTAGGCATAAGTAGGAGAGAAGGGGATGGAGAGGGAGGAATACCACCGAAATCATCCAAGGTGGAGTTTCTAGCAAAGGTTTGAGCAAAGAGTTCAGCTTTGTCAGAGGAAGAAGTGATGGTTGTGCCGGCACATCAGAGTGGAAAAGGGGAGGGAAAGATGGGAAGAAAAATTGTTGGAGAGGTTTTTGGCTAGATACCAGAAAACTTGGGAAGAGCTAGAGTTGGATAGTTCAGTGCATTTATTATTGATGAAAGAGTGTTTGGCAAGTCGAAGAACAGATTTGGCTTATTCCGGGCAGAAACATAGGAAGAATGAGATTCTTGAGTTTTAAGGCGTCGGTACCGTTTGAATGCTTCCTCCTTGTTGTGGACAGCAGTAGAAAAAGCGAGAGTAAACCAAGATTTCTTTGCATTAGACTGAGAGAAAGAAAATGGAATGTATGCTTCCATGCCCGATAGGATTACCTTGGTAATGCATTCAGCACTCTCCGAGGGTCCCCGGCCACGGAAGCAAAGGTAATTCCAAGGGAAATAAAAGAAGTACTGTCGAAGAACCTCCCAGTCGGCAGCGCCAAAGTGCCACAAGCACCGCTGGTTAGGAGGATCGGGTGGACGTACTGGAGAGATAGGACAGGTGACAGATATTAGTTTATGGTCGGAGGAGCCCAAAGTACCTCCCAGTCGGCAGCGCCAAAGTGCCACAAGCAACGCTGGTTAGGAGGATCGGGTGGACGTACTGGAGAGATAGAACAGGTGACAGATATTTGTTTATGGTCGAAGGAGCCCAAAGGAGAGAAAAGGTTTACAGTATAAGCAGAAGGGTTAGAGGTTAGAAATAAATCAAGAATGTTGGGCCGATCTCCGAAGTGATCCGGGATACGGGTGGGTTGCTGGACTAACTGCCCTAGGTCGCTTAAGATAGAAAAGATGTAGGCTTGTTTACCAGGTTGGTCAATGGAAACAGAGGAGAGCAATTGGTGGTGGTGAACATTGATATCTCCTAAGATGGAGATTTCTGCGATAGGAGAGATGGATAAAATGTGTTCCACTTTAGAAGTTAGATTGTCAAAGAATTTTGGATAGTCAGTAGAATCAGGGGAGAGATAGACATCGCAGAAATATTTAGTTTGAGAGTGACAAGAAAGCTTTAGCCAGAGAGTTGAGAATTCACAAGAATCTAAGTTGGGAACACGAGACAAAGCAAGATTGTTGTGTACATAGACGTAACATCCACCTTTGGCTCGAAACTGAGGATAGAGATAGTAGGAGGATACAGAGAAGGGTTTGCTGTCAGTAGTCCCAGACAACTGTGTCTCGGTGAGAAAGAGAAGATCAGGGTTGGCAGAGGAGAGGTGGTGTTCCACAGAGTGGAAGTTAGGAAAGGCCACCTTTATAGGCAGGTCATTTGAGCATAAATCCAAAGAAGTTATCCTAACCCTTTACAATTCCTTAGTCCGCCCTCTTCTGGAATAGTGCGTTCAATCCTGGTGCCCTTATTACCAAAAAGATATAGACAAGCTAGAACGAGTTCAACGTAGAGTTACCAAAATTATACCTAGCCTAAAGAACAAACCATACGAGGAGCGTCTTAGAGAATTAAAGAGATTTATTTCCTTGAACCCAGCGCAGATTAAGAGGCGACTTAATTCAAGTGTTCAAAATCATCAAAGGCATCGACAATATGAACTGTAGTAAGTACTTCACTATTGACCAATCTAATTACACGCGGGGAAACGGTTGCAAAATTATCGGTAAATCTTTTAACTCGCACGAATCTAAGAATTTCTTCTTCAATCGAGTTGTCAACTTGTGGAATGGGCTTCCCCGAGACATTATAGACTGCAGCACCGTTGATTCATTTAAACTTCGCCTAGACAAATATCTTGCATCAAACCCGCGACTGACTGCGTTTGTAAATGAATAACTTTATTTTATCCCCCCTCAGTTACTAACCCCTCTGTCCCCTACTAACTTCCTACTCCTGCCACGTACGGACATTAGTTCCAGGGCAGTAGTTCCCTTTCCAATGTTCCCTTACCCACTCTACACCACTGTTTGGATAATTGAACCTCAGTGTTTTGGAGGACAAGCAGCCTAGAAGGATCACCAGACCTGTTGTTGCTTGATTTCCTTTGTACTCCTTTGTAATCTCTCTCTCGAAGTTGTAAACAGTTCTTCAGTAGAGCAGTTCAAGAAAAGAGTACATAGTATTTTGCACACTCTGTAAAGAGTGTAGTGCACTAAACAGTCTCTCTCCTTCCACTTCGAGTATCTCCTTGGAATGGACCACATGGTCTCTGAGATACTAACTATTCCTTGAATGTTACAGAAATGAATAGTAAGCGTAGAAGGTGGTGGTCCAGAGTATTTTAGCGAATCGTTAGCAGGGGACAGACTGAGGGGGGCATTTCTGGTCCCCCCCTTAGGATTTCGAGGCGGGTCGAGGTTTCATAATTTGTTTGTTTTCTTTGGAAAAGTTAGTGTAGTATGTAAGATGTTTGTAGTATAATGTATTGATATGAGGAGAAGGTGCTTTGGAGGGCAGGCTGGGGTTGCCCTCAATATTGATGAGACACTGAAAGAATCAGCTAGGGAGGCCAGGTGGTGAAACAGGAGTTCCAGCGGTCCTTATCAGTCACCTAGCACTCCCCGGGAGTACCGCCCTGTTCGGCTGGTGTCTACAGCCTCCTCCTAACAATTCTGGAGGTGGGATTCCCGGTCCCAACCTCCAGGGGGTATCTGCGCCACAAAGTGACGGGCGGTGGGGTCGCCACATCCCTACGCCTACATTACATATACATATATTACATATATTCGTCTAATGATATCCAGAATAAACTGTCAACATGCGTCATAATCTCCCAAGGGAAAATTGTATACCTGTTATTTGAATTCCGGTGGTTCGTCTATCCACTCAAGGCTATAAGAGGAAATATTGAGTATATACTGTATTATATTTGTCTGATCCCCCATCTCCTTCATGTTTAGCCCCATTAGTTTTCGAATGTTAAGACTTTCGTCCATTTCTTTATCAATATCAAGACCTTTCGTGCCATTTAGGTGTCAATTGTTTTCCTGGCGAGCGATAGCGAGCCTGTCATTTAAGAGGAAACAGCCTTCGGCCTGGACAATTTTCTACCGAAAAATTAACTAATTTATCTCAAAAGGGGGTCTTAGGCATGTTATTTTTATCAAGCTTAATTGAGGTCTAAGGAGCAAACTAAAACAAATATATATATATATATATATATATATATATATATATATATATATATATATATATATACCGGTATTAATAACAAATAAACACATAAATATAACAACATCCCCTTAAAGTCGTATCAGAACTAATGACCCCAACTGTAGCCTACTCATCTCAAAAAATAGCTTAAAGACATAGCTCATACAAAATCCCATTCCATTTTATCACAGTCTAAAGCATGGTAAAGCATGATTGATACTGCACAGTTGCCTTGGTTTGCCATAAATTTTGATCTAAAATAGTAAATAAAGCCATGTAAGATAATTTTAGCTTTAGGAGCTTGATGGCAAACCCTGTCACCTCTCTCTTTTGTTTGTGATAGACAGACTTGACCGCAGGAATTGAATATGCTTTGATATTGCCTATATATAACTTACTCTGATATATTTTGTACATGATGATGTAATGAGAAGGCAATATTTGATATTTATATCACATGAGTGTAAAATGTGTGTATCCTTATGTATCTATCAATACACTTATTCGTATTTTGCTCTCGTTAACCATACATTTATACGTATTGGCAGCTCAATCCATGTGGCAATACTAATGGTACCGACCTTATTAACGGTAAAAAGGCCTGTTTGTAAATAGCGTACAGCCAACATATCAAAATAGTCCCTCTTGATTTTCAAAGTGCATTATTCGATAACTTGCCATTATTTCTACACTTCATTATAAAGCTAATGCTTATCAGAGCTACTGAGAATCAAAATGGTGGCCAGTGACCTGACTCCTGAAACTCACTGACCGATTGTGTTATTCTATGGGTACCCCAATGCCCTTTTTTACGTCACGAAAGCTCAGAAATGCCTCTCGCCACCACCATCCAAAACACAAATTTATTTATATTTACATCTATAAGAATCTCGGACTACAATTATTGCACATAGGAGGTATATTGTACACTAATATTTATGATAATGAAGATAGCTCACCCCATGAGCTATGCCCTTTAAAAACTCAAGCTTCAATTCCCCCCGAGGATGGGAATAGTGGCCATGTTTTGGTCCATTTCTCTTCCTTCTTCGGGGCAAGTTAGAGAGAAGAAGAAGAAGAAGAAGAAGAAGAAGAAGAAGAAGAAGAAGACGGAGAAAGAGAAAGAGGAGAAGAAGAGAAATAAGAAGATAAAAAGGAAACATATGAATATCTACAACCACCACAGCAACAACAACAAAGGCGTTCCCTCAAAAAATTATAGGGCTAAACACAAAATATGAAAAAGAGTCTTGACTATTACTCCTAAAGATCAGTGCGGCGTAATATCATGAGACTCCTCCTCACCCCCCCCCCCCCCCCCGCGCTCTCTCTCTCTCTCTCTCCCTCTCTCTCTCTCTCTCTCTCTCTCTCTCTCTCTCTCTCTCTCTCTCTCTCTCTCTCTCTCTTTCTTTAAAATGATTGGCGGGAAAGGAACGGCTTAAACGGAAGAAAGAGTGGGTGAAACTTAACTCTCTCTCTCTCTCCTAGGGCGCCATACAGGGATAACAATGTCACACACATTTTTCCGGCTTTTATCTCGGAATTTCTCCAACGTCTTAACAAATTTCATAATCCTGTGTGAGAGAGAGAGAGAGAGAGAGAGAGAGAGAGAGAGAGAGAGAGAGAGAGAGAGAGAGAGAGAGAGAGAGAGAGAGAGAGAGAGAGAGAGAGAGAGAGAGAGAGAGACTAATAAACTTGCCTTACTTACAATTTACTGTAGTGTATTATTTTATACAAACTGCAGTACAGAGGGTACAACATACTGTACCCAGTTCCAAGTATGTAGTCCAAAACTCTTGAACATTAACCTATATAACTTGCTAACGACAAGAGTAATTGAGCTAATATTTCTACTATATGGAAAGAGCCAGACAGGGAATAGGTGTGGACACTTATAGCCAATTCGCTCTAGTCCTGTTTTAGTTACGGAGGTGAAGGTTCACGATGGCTGGCCTACCTATTTGGAAAAGGATATAGACTTTGTTCTGTATTTGTTAAGGGAGCCCACCTCTCTCTTTTCTCTTTCTATTCTTCTCTCTTTGGCTTGTATTCATTCGGCCCCATTCAGCCTACTGTTTTAAGAAGTTTACCCCCATCCAGGTGTCAATATTTTCCTGGCGAGCGGTAGCAAGTGAGCATGTTTTATAGGTAGGTAGTAGGGGTAGGCAGCCCCGCCCAGGGAAGTACTACCGCCAAGGTTTCGGGAGACTCAGGGAATAGCCTGAATTCCATTTTCTCTCCCAGGCCTTGGTAGCTGGATACATATCTTTCTGCCTCACACATCAGGGGTATCAGGAAAACCCTCTTTATATAACATACACATCCAACTTCACGACATTGCCCTACATCGCTATCCTCTATCCATAAAATACTACTCTTCCCACTACATACCATACATGTAACACCATACACTTACCTTAAATATGGCAGTACAATTGTTAAGAGCAAACCTGGTGGTCCCTCGGATATCCACCCCCGGCAGGGTTGGGTTATTGACACAGGGCCCTCCCGGTCGTCATCATGCGACTGTGTCAAGAGCATTGCAACGTCCCAAAGCTGCTTGTCAGTACAGCTATTTCTTTAGTAATATAAGGGGACTTCACTCTAACATCAATTCTGTACACCAATTTCTTCAAGCAGAATCCCCTACTCTCCTTTTTTTGACAGAGACTCAAGTAACATCCACATCTGACACATCTAGATTTAATTTTCCAGGTTATCAACTGCTCCAAAATTTCAGACCTAAAGGTGGTGTATGTTGCTTCGCAAAATCTGAAATTGCCCTGGAGGAGGTTACTAGTTTCAATTGTCCCTATTTTGATTATTCTATATACAAATTAATTTCTGCTGGTAAATTTAAATACATATGTTGCATCTACCGTTCCCCAAATACTCCTCCAGAGCAAAGTCTTTTTGATTCTCTGTCCTCACAACTCAGTGTCCTCAACTTAAATGCTTCTTCTGAAATCACTGTGTTGGGTGATTTTAATGTCCATAATGTTGAATGGCTCACTCATTCAGCCAGGACTGATGATGCTGGTCTTGAATGTGAGCTATTTGCAGACTCATTTAATCTCATTCAACTAGTCAACCAACCCACCCGTGTACCAGATAATCCTAATCATAATTCCCACCTACTGGACTTATTTTTAACAACCAATTCAGAAAATTATGATGTTACAGTGAGGTCCCCACTTGGATCTTCTGATCACTGTCTGATACAAGCCACCTGTCTATCACCTACCACACCTTCCCACTCTGAACCTGTTTTGGTGACTAAATGGCATTACGATAGGGCAGACTGGGAGGGTCTTCAAGGTTTCTTTATTGATATTCCCTGGACCTCTTTCTTTTCTAATGATGCACACTCCACCTTGAGCCACATACAAGATTTTGTAAAAATTGGAATGGAAACTTTTATTCCTCATCAAAAGTACAGTAAAAGATCTAATTCACCTAAATGGTTTGACCATAATTGTGCTAGAGTAACTGAACAAAAAGCAATAGCCTACAATGCATACACAAGATCAAAAACACATGAAGCCTTTAATTACTTTAGAAACATCAGAAATCATGCCAAAACTGTATTAAACCTAACTAAATCAAACTTTCTCCATAAGCAGGCAAATAAACTTCTAAATAATCCAAATGATAACAAAATATTTTGGTCTACTCTTAACTCATTCAAATCCAACTTCACTACTGCTTCATCCATTCCACCATTAAAATCTCCGACTGGCAATCTTGTAAGTGACCCACGAGGTAAAGCTAACCTTCTTGCAGATATTTTCTCCACCAACTCAACCTTAGATGACATAAATCAAGATGTCCCTGTACTTAATTTTAATTCACCTGAAATTCCCTCACTTAAGATCCACACCAGACATGTCAAAACTATTTTGCAGAATCTCTCAGTAGATAAGGCTCCTGGTCCAGATGAAATTCCTCCAATAGTACTTAAGAATTGCTCCTTGGTGCTCGCTCCTGTATTGGCAAAATTTTTCCGTCTGTGTACTCATACCTCATGCTTCCCAGTACCCTGGAAAGAAGCAAACATCCATCCAGTTCCTAAAAAAGGTGCCTCTTCAGATCCATCAAACTACAGACCAATAGCTATAACTTCCACTCTTGGCAAAGTTTTTGAAATTATATTAAATAATCACATAATTAAGCATCTGGAGAATAATAAATTAATCAGTGATAGGCAATATGGTTTTAGACGATGTCGATCAACTGCAGACATTCTTTGCCTTCTTACGCATCAAATCAACCAAGCTACAGACCAACATGGTGAAACACATACAATAGCACTGGATATATCAAAAGCATTTGATAGAGTCTGGCATCAATCCTTATTGTCGAAGATGTCACACTACGGCCTTGCATCATTAGTTCCACTAATTTCTTCTTATCTTCATAACAGAAAAATACGTGTAATGGTAGATGGCCTTTATTCTCAATTTCACTCAATAAATGCTGGTGTTCCCCAGGGATCAGTTTTGGCCCCAACTCTGTTCCTCATTCATATCAATGATCTCATATCTACCACTCATAATCCAATACATTCCTACGCAGATGACTCAACACTCCACAGTTCCTTCACATTTACCAATTCTTTCACCCAACCCGATCTTATAAATTCAAAAATAAACACTGCAATTTCTCTGAACCAGGACCTTTCTAGAATTAATGAATGGGGACAAGAGAATCTAGTTTCCTTTAATGCACAGAAAACCAAGTACATTCAATTTTCTAACCGACAGAATCTCACTGACTCCCATATATTTTTTAATGATGTAAATATTCCCACTTCCCCTAGTATTGACATTCTCGGTGTAACATTAACTACTAACTTGAGCTGGACACATTATGTTAGAAGCATTGCTAAGAATGCCTCTAAAAAACTGGGACTCCTGTACAGAGTTCGAGAATTCTTCACTGACGAGCAGTTGGCCGTAATATATAAAAGTCATGTGCGCTCTCAGATGGATTACTGTTCACCTCTGTGGGGTGGAAGTGGAGTGGTTGCATTGAGGCAGTTGGACAAAATTCAAAATAAAGCTATTAGATTAATCAATAACCCTGCAATCACACAGGACCTTCCTACATTAGCCATACGAAGAAACGTTGCATCCCTTGCATTATTCTACAGATATTTTCACAGCAATTGTTCCGAGGAACTTGCTTCAATTGTGCCGCCTCTCCACATCTTTCCCCGTAGAACTAGGGCAGCTGAGAGCGCCCATGAATTTACACTTTCTCCTCCACAATGCAGAACTTCTGCTTATCAGAATTCATTTATCCCCAGAGCTACTACTCTTTGGAATTCACTTCCCTCGAATTGCTTTCCACAAACTTACAATCAACAAATGTTTAAATCCAGTTGTTACAAACATTTTATGAATGGAGGATGCCTTTAGGCACATGGACCTTTTTGTTTTATCTGTGTTTTTCCTTCCTCCATTCATTGTCTCTTAAAAAAAAAAAAAAAAAAATGTATTTATTTTTTGGTTTTGACAGCCAGCTAAATTTGTAATTGTTTCGAAAGAAAAATGTCTCCGGCGAAGCCAGATTTCTCCATACAATGCTGGCTAGCTATCGCTCGCCAGGAAGAAATCGACACCTGGATGGAAATACATTTAAAACAGTTGGCTGAATGGGGCCGAATGGATACAAGCCAGAGAAAGAGAGAAAAGGAGAGAAAGAGAAAAAAAGCCGGTGACCCCTCCTTAAGATACTGCACTGAGATATAGCAACCATATGCGTATGAGTTATCCAGATTTGACCCTTAGGTAATAATATAATTAATTATAAAATTACAAAATCTATTTATTCGCAATACAGCAGGATTTTTTGCAAAACTCATGACTACTAGATTTGTTGAAAATCGTTCATACTATCAATAGTATTTGCAGACAAAATATTGCTAAAAGGACAAATTAAGTATTTCACACAATTTGTGATAGGTTCATTAACAATATATATATAGAAAACATATACAAACAAATACACACACACACACACACATACGGAAGGGCAGTTGGCTTGCATTGTACACACACACGCACACATACGGAAGAACAGTTGGCTTGCATTGTACACACACACACACACACACACACACACACACACACACACACACACACACACACACACACAGAGAGAGTCACGTACACACAATGCAATAGACAGGCAACACAACAGTGAACTTTGCCGGCCACCATTATCCTCTCCCTGTTCCTTTTTAGTCTACCTTCCTCAGACAATTCTGTTGCTAAGCCTCCGGAGGTTGCGAAGGTACAGTCACCTATAAACAATCGTGGACCTCTTTAGTTTATATTTATGAAATCCAAACATGTTATTTGTATTTGGAAGCAATGTTGATGGAGGGAAACTTGGCTTCTTGATTTTGCAGGACTCCCTTCTGTGGCTTTCATCGAACATTTCATTGTGCTTACAGTACCTGTTATCAGTACAAGGAAACATTACTAATTATGCGAATTTGCTTTCCCATGGACAAAGGAGACTGATAAAACCTATACATTTTATGAACCTAAGACACTATTTCAAATTGCTCTTTGGTTATCATAATGTGAATGTAGAGTAGTTTAACAAACATCTCTAGGAATTAATGTGATACAATCTACCTCAATTAACCCTCAGACTCCCACTGGGTTTTTTTCCAAACATGAGTGAGAAGAGGGTCCTGAGAACCCCACCTTAACCCCTATGATTACCAGAGAGCCTGCCATAACTCAGTAAAAATCGTCTAATGTTTTTTTTAGAATACAGTGAAAAAAGCGTCCTCGTAATTTGAGAGGGCTAAAGGGGGGAAGGGGGGTCTGGAACCCCTCTCCCTCATGGTAAGCCCAATTAGTTTTATGACATTCGCCCCATTACTTTGTCGTGCCATTTAGGTGTCGATTTTCTCATGGCGAGCGATAGCGAGGAGGTACCGGCGTTTGGCCTAGGCAGTTTTCTACCGAAAAATGCACAAATGTATCTCGAAGCGTGGGTCTTGGGTGTATCTTATAAGCTTGGTGGAGGTCTTGGGAAGAAACTAAACAAAAAAATTAGGTAAATAAATAAATATATACACAATAAAAATCTGCCCTTAACGGCGCACGGAACTCTGAACATTTGCCGTGAGGTAAAGGTCACAAACCCAGAGCAACCCATTCTACACCTCCAGAACTATACATTATGGCCACGGGTAATTACAACAACATAATTTTTGTCCAGGAAGAAATTAAAACAAGAAATATTTCACCCAATTCCACAAAGGCGTTGAATAATTGTCTTGTTTGGACTCGATACACATTAAAATGGTTGCCTAGTTAAATATGATCGTCCCCCAAGAACTCATTTGAAACTAAAAAAAAAAAAAATTTCAGTAGAACAATGTCCCAGCCAAAGGAAGGTTTCCCAAAAATGAAGGCTCGCCCAGAAAAAAAAAACGACACGCGAATAGGACGAAACAACAACTAATGGAGCGAAACGTCTTACAATCACTAAATTTATCCTCTCACTTCATCTCGCCGTACATGTTGTCATCTCTCTCTCTCCTCATCTCATCACTTCCTATGTGTTAACCAGACAACACGGTGCTCGCCCCAGGGTGCCGCAGCACAAGGGGAAACGGGAGACCATTTTGAGCCCGAGCAAAAGCCTAACTGTTTGCTTTCAACTTGGGCGTGTTTGGCGTTGGCTAGAAATTCATGGAAGGACGAGCGGTTACATGGTGTCTCTCTCTCTCTGGCTCTCTTCCTCTCTGCATGCTTCTCTCTCTTTCTTTTGCTCTTAACCCCCCCTCCCTTCTCTCTCTCTCTTAAATAATGATCAAATATGTATGTCTCTAACTTGCTCTTATTATCCTCTTTATATGTTTATCTTATATTATGTGGTTCTCCTCGTTTTCTTGTTTTTTCATTTTCCCCCTCTTCCCTTCGTTTTCCGTCTGTTCTAATTTACTTTATGTTTATGCTTTTGCTCTCTCTCTCTCTCTCTCTCTCTCTCTCTCTCTCTCTCTCTCTCTCTCTCTCTCTCTCTCTCTCTCTCTCTCTCTCTCATACACACACCCTTATGCGTTTCAATTTTCAAGTTTTCCCGCTGCCAAGTTACTTGACAAGTTGAAGCTTCACTTAAAGTTGTGTCGGCATCAGATACGTTACGATCTGGGAAAAAGTTTGTGTGTGTGTTTGTATGTGTGTGTGTGTGCGTGTGTATGTGTGTGCGTGTGTGTGTGTTACGCCACTCAGCAGGGTTTGTGTCATATCGGGCATTAACTACAAGGGATCACTTGTTATGCCCTGTTCCAAATAGGTAGGCTAGAAATAGTGAACTCTAGCCTCTGTTACTCAAAAAGGGTTAAAGCAAATGGGCTGTAAATTTCCACACCTATTCCCTGGCTGACCTTTCCCAAATGGAAGAAATATTTGTTCGATATACTCCAGTCATTCTTGAGTTATAGAGGTTAGTATAGTTAATATTGTTGGCTAACTTATAATGAACCGACTATAGTGCCAGCTTAACCGCCGTGACCCAGATTCACTAAAGTAGTTAAGGGGGGATATGTCGTTCTTCTAGATACCTTTCTCCCTCATGTTTAGCCCCAATAGTTTGAGATTTTAAGACGTTGCCCAATTAGTTTGGCGATATTAAGACCTTTCACCCCATTTCTTTGGCAATATTTGGACCTATTGTGAAATTTAGGGGTCGATTTTGTTTCCTAGCGAGCGATTGCGAGCCTTTAATTATAGAAGGAACCGGCATTTGGCCGTGAAGTTTTTCTGCCAAAAAATGTACACATTTATTTTAAAGGAGGGTCTATTTTTTTTTTTTTTTAAGCTTTACGGAGGTAAGGCAGAAAACTAAGACATAAATATATAACTGAACATGTAGACCAAAAAACAAACCCTATCCCCTAAGTTTTTTTATCTCACAATTTGCAACCTTAACCCTTTCAAGATCCAATTACGCACATATTATCTCTTTTCTGGATAATATAAGATGAGTTTGATCAGATTAAGAAGGGTATATGGAAGTCAGAAGGTAATTTGAGATAGTCTTTACCCCTATAATTCCTAAGCTGCTGGCGTAGGGGTGCAGCGACCCCACCGCCCGCCACTTAGGTGGTGCAGTCCGCCTCTGTAGCAGTTACGGTGATTTCTTGTTACTGCCTTATTGTAGCACGGTTAAGGCTGGTGTGGTGCGATTTCGCCAGGTTCAAGTTATTGAGTTCTGCTGAGACACTGTTAGCGCTATACCAATATCAGCCACAGTGATAACATGATGGGGCGTTGTTGTGGCAAGACTTTGTTGTACTGTGCTGCAGTAAAGACTGTAGCCACCGTGTTATGATTGCTGTGCACTGTGTGCAGTACTGTGATTGTACCATGGAAGCCACATTCGCTGTGGATGGTTACGGTCTTTAAACCCATATGTATGTATGAATGTATGTATGTATAAGTACGTCTAATGATAGCCAGAATAAATGGTCAAAATGCGTCATAATCTTCAAAGGGTTGATACACAGGGGTGCGTACGAACCAACCATAGCACGGCTATGCCTCGCCTACACTAGGATGTCACAGACAAAGGGGATTCGGGCTTATAGGAAAAGGATGATCTGATTCTGAAAATGTAGCTCCGCTGTGGTCGGTTGGTACGTACCCGACATATTCCTTGCATGTTCCTGAACACTCATGATATGACACCACTATAGATTCATATTAAAACTATAATAAACAATCATAAATAATTGCATTGCACTGTATTTACGTTTACAAAGATAAGTGCAAGAGAGTACATACAGTATAAGTGCAAGAGAGTACATACAGTATAAGTGCAAGAGAGTACATACAGTATTTTAATAAGCGAACTGTTTATTATGTGTTCTCCTGTCACCACTTTTTCCTTTCTCGCGTTTCTTGCTGATGCTCCATATCCTTTGTGGGCTGGAAGGGCTGAATGACCGACAGACTGACTGAAACTTTAAACACTTTCCCCGTGCCATTTGCGCCACTAATTAACGAATCAAATGATAGAGGCACTATATGCCACATACTTTAAATTCTTCTATTTAGTGGAGCAGATAACTGCAAATTTCAGGAGAATCGTTCATTTCCGGAAACAAGGCCCAAATTTGGCACACATACTCCTTGGGGATTGCTCTTTTGATAAAACCCGTTAGCCGCCTAAAAATTCAAGATGGCGGCCATTTTTCAAGATGGCCGCCATTGAATATACAGAAATATTGCATTTCGCAATAAAATCGCAAAGACTTGTCCTATTTGAATGATCTTGGTGTCAAATCATACATTTTTCACTATGTAGAATCCGAATTTGGAACCATGGACTTACTCACTAGCTTTCTTGTACCATAATATCAGTCCCGGAATCCTAATATTCTGCTAAATTAGAGGTTCATGTTACGTCTGACTCGGCTAAGATGCATGGTAGTGTATATCGTAATAGTGTTAGAGGTTTAGTATGTGTAGCATATTCCTGTACAAGGCTTCCAAACTGGACATGACACGATGCGGTGGGGGGGGGGGGGGGACGTTGAGAGACTTGCAGCGGAAGGTGTAGAGTAGTAGCTCAACAGAGCGGATGTCAATGCACAGCCAGGGCACACTGGTGGCACCGCTGCTGTCAAACTCAGCATGGGGTTCAGTATCAGCTGAATAATTAGTTTAGTGTAGCTCAATAATTAGTTTAGTGTCCCAAATGCTGTCTAATAAGCCCCGCATCAGTTAGCTACTGTAGATTACATGTAGTTTAACATAGATGTTTAGTTAGATAGCCGCTCCTGAATTGACAGGGTGTGCCAGCGCGGGAGAGCCGAGCCAAGGGTAACGAGCCAAGGGTTACATTGCTTTGCATGTAGTTACCTGGATGGTGTACAGATCGCACGGGACTTAAATGATACTGGATGAACGATCGGGCTAGGTGTAGGTCATATATTTTTATTCCCGAACCTAGTCGTATCCCATACCTTATTGTGCATGATTGTGATCAAGGTGGTAAAAGGATAACCCCTCGGCCTTGATTCACTGAATACAGATAATTATCATACTGTGATTATCTGTTATATCTGTTATCATATATCATACTGTGTTATATCATACTGTGATTATCTGTTATATATTGTGATTATCTGTTATCAATTATATCTGTGTTACAGATAATTATCATACTGTATTCACCAAGATGGCAAATACAGATCCAAGACCGTCTAAATTCCGGACTGACTGGAGCAAGTGTTGTCTTTGCTAGAAGAAGAAGAGTGAAGAGCTCAAGTCACCACGTGCACAACAACCACAAGAACATGATGGCTACACTATGATTGCGACTACTATTCCCCTCTTTCACGCAATTAATGAGATGCCTATTGTTCTGGATCCAGCCAGACTTGATGATGGTGGTGGCATTGAAGAAACTCTGAGGAGGAACAAGGCGCAGTATCACCAAAGTTGTCGCCTTATGTTCAACAACCCGAAACTGGAGAGAGCCAGAAAAAGAAGAGCAGAGAGTGCTCAGCCAGTAGAATGCCAGACCAAGCTGCGTAGAACCAGCCTTGAAGGCCAAAAGTGTTTCATATGTGACAAAGAAGCCCCATCCTCTGAACTCAGACAAGTTATGACGATGAACCTCAATAACAGACTTAATGAATGTGCCCAAACTTTAAATGACGGAAAACTTCTTGCAAGACTCAGCGGTGGAGATGCTATTGCACAGGAGCTCAAATACCATTTTGCATGCTTGACAGACCTGTACAATAGAGAGAGGACATACCTCAGAGCCACCAAGAGACTGGAACAGGAACGTGCACCCGAAGAGGATGCCCACCCACAGGCATTCTCAGAGCTAGTCACATATCTAGTGGAGACCACCAGATCTGGCGAGGGTCCTGCAGTCTTCCGACTTGCAGACATAGTTCACCTGTATGCCCAGCGCCTGGAACAGCTGGGTGTTGATGCACCTGCTGTCAACTCCACAAGACTGAAGGAAAAACTGCTGTCAGAAATACCTGAGTTGGAAGTTCACAAGCAGGGAAGGGATGTTCTTCTGGCTTTCCAGAAAGATGTGGGCTTTGTCTTGTCAGAAGCCTCTGACTATTATAGTGAAGCTATTATCCTTGGCAAAGCAGCTAACATCTTGCGAAGACATATGCTGGACCACAAGTCCACATTTGATGGAACCTTCCATGAGGGGTGCATCGAGCAGGCCATTCCACTCACTCTTCTTCAGTTTGTTGCCATGCTTGAATACGGAGCGGACATCAAATCTCAACTGAGGTTTGGCGCATCAAAGACAGATTGCTCAGCAATTGCTCAGCTGCTTCAGTACAACTGCTACGCAAGGTACAAAGAAGGAGCAGCAACTCACAGACACTCCAAAGACAGAGAGACCCGGGTCCATTCCCTGTTTACATGGGGATGTCCGTCTACACAAAGACCAGAAAGAGAAAATTGGTGGAAATGCTTAACGAGCATGGCATCAGCATTTCATACGACAGGGTGCTACAGATATCTGCACAGCTGGGAGATGCAACAGTCAGCAAGTACGTGGAGGATGGGGTGATCTGTCCACCAGTTCTGCGAAGAGGGCTGTTCACCACATCAGCCATGGACAACATAGACCACAATACCACTGCAACGACAGCGACAACTACTTTCCATGGGACCAGCGTCTCTGTCTTCCAGCACCCAACCAAAGAAGACAAAGGTGAAGAGCGTGGACAGCTGAAGTTCGGAGGAGAAAGTGAAGACAGTTCCAGAACTTCCAGACTCCTTCACCAATGTCCGGCCCGCCTTCTTCACCAAGAAGAAACCCTCTCCTCCCCAGAGTGGTGTGACACACCCAGACACCAGTCTGCTGAGGCCACAACTGGCAATGGAGTATGAGTGGCTGGAGAAGGTCACTGTGACAGATGGGCCAGTGGATGTGACTTGGTCAGCCCACCATGCTTCACAGAAGAGAGGAAAGCCATTTGAGGTCAGCATTACATCACTTTTGCCTCTGCTGCGAGATCAGGCCCACTCGGTTGCTACAGTCAAGCATGTGATGGACAAGATCAAGGAGATAGTGGCATTTCTGAACCCCGGTCAGGTGCCAGTCATTGCTGCTGACCAGCCAATATATGCAGTAGCCAAGCAGGTCCAGTGGCACTGGCCTGAAATCTACGGTGAGGACAAGTTCGTCATAATGTTCGGAGGCTTGCATATTGAGATGGCGGCACTGAAGTCCATTGGAACTCTACTCCAGGACAGTGGTTGGACAGGAGCCCTCTTGGAGGCAGGGATAGCATCTCCTGGGACATCAGATTAATTTCTGACAGCTTCGAGCATCACTAGGACACGACAGATGCACCAGATAACAGCATGCAGTCTGTACAAGCTTCTTAAGGCAGCCCACACGGACTACTCGAAAGAGACAGATGAACAACCCGAAGAGGTGCCTAGCTTCGAAGCTTGGTGTGAGCATCGCAAACTGCAAAGTCCCCAGTTTCATTTCTGGTATATGGTGCTGTCAATGAAACTGGTGATCCTCTTGTTGATCCGATCATTCAGGGAAGCCAACTTCTTCCTGTACTGTCAGTCACTGGCTGAGCTGATACCGTACTTCTTTGCCAACAACAATGTAAACTATGCACGGTGGCTTCCGATCCACTACAGAGACATGGTGATCCTGGAACAGAAGCATCCTCAGCTGGCTCAGGAGTTCAAGAGTGGAAACTTTGTTGTACACAAATCGAGCCAACAGTTCTCAGCAATGGCTATTGACCAAGCTCATGAGCAGGCCAACGCTGTCATCAAGGCAGACGGGGGTGTGATAGGCATGACTGAAGACCCATCAGCACTGAGAAGATGGATGATAGCTGGTCCTCAAGTCAGCCACTTGGTTGCACAGTATGAGACAGCATGTGGGACCAAAGAGGGTACTGAACACACCAGCCACCATGAGGAGACAGAACGAGCACAAAGGGTGTTCCTTGAGAAAGTAGAAAAGCTCTCACAAGCCATGACAGATATGTGCAATCCTTTCCAGGAGGAGAGTCGGGACCTGTTTTCGCTTGATACAAAGGATATTGCTCACCACACTGCCGCCGAGCTGATAGGCACACACCTTGAGAAAGGCAAGGTCCGTTTCCAGGAGTTTATGAAGGGACTGGAAGGGGAAGAAGAATCCACCTTCTATGAACCAATCAAGAAGAACAGGGTTGACTTTTTCTGACAGGTACCAGCCTCTGTTGACTCTTCAAAGCAAAAAGTGCTGAAGGAAGACTGTCAACTGTTCTCCAAGCTGTTCATATCATGCCAGAGCAGAGTGTGACTTGAAGGAGTTCTTCCGTCATGAGAACCAGTCACATCCTGCTGCCCTCAGTGATGGTGGAAAGCTCCACACCTGTCAGAAATCCCACCTCACTACCATTCTTCAGAGCCAAGTTACAACCCATGAGGCAGAGCCAGACGCCGACACCATCATCATTGATGGTGCAGCGTTGGTGAACAGTCTGCCCCCACGGAGTTCAAAGACGTTCGAAGAGTACGCAATGCTCGATGTCCTTCCTAGAATACAAGCATACTCTACCAAGTACAAGAGAACAGACATTGTGTTTGATGTCTACCGGCCATCTAGTCTGAAAGCTGAAACTAGATCAAAGCGAGGACGCGGGGTGAGACGCAGGGTGACAGGGAAGGGTAAAATTCCCTCAAACTGGAGAAACTTCCTGAGAGAAAATAACAACAAAGCCGAGCTGTTCAACTTTCTGGCTGATAAGATTGCACGTGTGGCCACACCAAATGTGGTCATTGTGACCAAGGAAGAAGATGCTGTCAGCAACCTCACTATCAATCTGGCTGGGGTGGCACCGTGCAGTCACGAAGAAGCTGACACGCGGATCTTTGTGCATGCCAGGCATGCAACAGAAGCAGGCAGCAAAGTCCTCATGGTCAAAGCCAGTGACACAGATGTTGTCGTCATCGCAGTCAGTGTTCTGCAGGCACTTCAGGAGCTAGGTCTGCAGCAGTTGTGGGTTGCCTTTGGCCAAGGACAGAACCTGAGGTGGGTTCCTGTACATGACTTGTGTTGCACTCTTGCAGAAAAGAGCAAAGGGATGCTCTTCTTCCATGCCTTCACTGGCTACGATGTCGTTTCAGCATTCCGTGGCAAAGGGAAGAAGTCTGCTTGGCAAACCTGGGATGTTTGTGATTAGGCTTCCGGTGTCTTCAGCAAACTCGGCCAGTACGCACCGGTAGTTGATGAGACCTTGGAGAAGTTCGTGGTCATGATGTACGACAGATCCAGCACAGCTGAAGGTGTCGATGATGCGAGGTTGGACATGTTTGCTCGGAAGCAGAGGCCGTACGAAGCCATTCCTCCAACCCGAGCAGCACTGAAGCAGCATGTGAAGCATGCTGCCTACCAGGCAGGCTGCATCTGAAGTCAGTCAACAGTACGTCAACCAGAAACGCAGACTCCTGCCAACTGGGGCTGGACCAAGAAAGGAGATCTGTGGCAGATCGTTTGGACAGAGCTCCCACCCAATGCAGAGAGTTGCCAGCAGCTGACCAAGTGTGGATGCAAGTCGGAATGCTGCGGTCGATGCAAATGCTACTGCTTTGGTCTGACCTGCACGGCACTGTGCAGCTGCAGATGCGAGGTTTAGAAGCGTTGTAGTATACTCATCCAGGCAGCAAGACAATAAGTGACAAACAACTATAGGCCTACTGCCTACATGTACATCCAATAATATATCGGACTGATGGTGCCTATGATATGGACACTTTTTACCCTAATTATGATTCCGGGACTGATATTATGGTACAAGGAAGCTAGTGAGTAAGTCCATGGTTCCAAATTCGGATTCTACATAGTGAAAAATGTATGATTTGACACCAAGATCATTCAAATAGGACAAGTCTTTGCGATTTTATTACGAAATGCAATGTTTCTGTATATTCAATGGCGGCCATCTTGAAAAATAGCCGCCATCTTGAATTTTTAGGTGGCTAATGGGTTTTATCAAAAGAGCAATCCCCAAGGAGTATGTGTGCCAATTTTGGTGCTTGTTTCCAGAAATTAACGATTATTCCAGTTATCTGCCCCACTAATTGTGGTGTTCGAGTTTTAGAGTCTTCGAAACTTAAGGTTGGTTTAGTGAATCTGGGCCTAGTTTGTCTTTCCTTCTGTCTGAAAACAAGATTTCCAAGGAAATCATGCTACACATCTTTAATGCACTGCTTTTAAAAGACCACTGCCCGTCGTCTTAACCCTATCAATGCGATGGTGTCAATATCATCTTACTTTGATTAAGACTAGGCAATTGTTTCAGTTTAGGAAGGATCTCTAAATAAAAAAGGCATTATGATGAATAAAAAATAGATTATTGGAGGATTAAGTGCGAGAGAGGGTACAGCAGGGAAGACGGGTTGTAGGAACGCTGAAGGCAATTCAATGACAACGAATAGGGTGGTGAGCATGGAAATAACTAAGTCACAACACGACAGTATGGTAATCCCGACATTGACATACTGGAGTGAAGCAAGGGCGTTGTTAGATATATATATTGTTATGCCGGGCGACAGGGTACAGGTAGGCCTATTACCGACATTTAAGACCAACAGTAGTCCCGGGGGCCGGGACTGTGGACATCCATCTGTATGTGGCTTATAGCCTAGGCCTAGCCTATATCTGGGTAGGCTAGGCCTATTTACTATAGGTTTGGACCTGAGGCCCTCGATCTTTGCCACCAATAGGTGCCACATATCATACATAGCCTACTACAATACATACAATTGTTTAACATATTTTTCCATTACAGGTCAATATGTACGGTATTTTAGGTCGCGTATCATGGTAGGCTTATGTGTGTTCTTTATCATTGGGCCTATTCTATCCTTTCTTTCATCAGCTCTTTGATTAGTGTGTTTTAAGGTGTTTTTCCGGTAAGAGTTGTGTAAGCGGTCGTAACGTCTGCTTTGTTTACATTGTTGCACACTCGCAGTTACATTCCGGTCTAATTTGACTACTGTTATTTGCCCCTTCTGGTAATATGCCTACACTGTATATGATGATTGCAATAAGTCATATGGGGTGATGGGGTCAAAGCACCCCTCTACCCATTATTGTATCCCACAGCTGGTAACAAAACAATTTACCCAACACCTGGCGGTGGTATACAATAATGGGTTGAGGGGGACAAAGCCCCCCATGACTTATTGTCATCATCATATACTAGCCAATAGGCCTATTACCAGCAGGAGCAAATTAGGAAAATGTTACCGAAACTACCCCTAATTTTTCCATGGTTTTTCTTTTTGGTTTTAGGTAGTTTGCATCATTATACAGTAGTTGAAATTAGGTACAATCCCTAAAATGTTATTTTTCCCATTATCCAATGATCTTAAAACACACATATGTAAGTCATTTTCAGAGTAAATATACAATTTGTTTTGCCTTTGGATACAGGATGGGTGTTTTTTGTTTTCAGAGTACTTTATATAGTGCACATAAAATGTATCTCCGGAGGTTGAAACACATTCTAATATGATCTTTGCAACATCCTCATTCTATACAAGCCTTCAAATATTGAGAAATAATTAGTGGTAGTTTCGGTAATAAGTACCGCAAATTACAGTAGCCTAGTCATATTAGACGCGAATGTAACTGGGAGTGTGCAACTATGTAAGCAAAGCGGACAGTACGCCTGCTAGCCTAACACAACTCTTACCGTTTTTCCTTCTGCAAAAGCATTTTGGTAAGGATGTAGTATTCGGGCGTACCACTCGCCTTGTTTACACTACGCGGATGCTCGCGATCATGTTCCCGTCTATTTTGGCTGCCGTGTGATACAATAATAGGTTGAGGGCCCCCCTCACCCCCCATGACTTATTGTCATCATTATAGCCTATATATTGCCGGCAGGGGACAAATAACAGAAAAAATAGCCATCAAAATAGACTGGAACTTATCCGCGAGTGATAGACCTGCGTAAACATGACGTCCGGATAGGCTAATACATCCTTCCCAGTATTTTTACCCAATATTTAACAATGTTAGAACATGCCCCTCGAAAACCATATTTTGTCATAAGCCTAACCTAACCTAACCTGGAGACTGCCGTCCCCAGACCGCCACTGGTCTGCAAGAATGTAGAGTTCAGGCGTACCGCCCGCCTTGTTTATACTACGTGGAGTGGCGGCGGACGCTTGTCATCATGTTTCCGTCTATTTTTAATACCGTTGGATACAATAATATGTTGAAGGGGAGGGGGGGGGGGGGGCTTTGCCCCGTCTCACCCCCCCATGACATATTGTCATCATTATATACAGTATATTGCCAGCAGGGGGCAAATAACAGAAAAAATCACCGTCAAAATAGACGCGAACTTAACTACGGCGATTGACCTATGTAAACATGACGACCGTACGCCCGGACACTACATCAATCCCCATTGGTCCTAACATTGATATAGAGGATGACAAAATACTAAAAATACAGTGGAAAATGAAAAAAAAAATAGTTCTCCAGTGATCCAAGATGGCCATCAGTTTTTGCTTCCATCCTAAATTAACCTACAAAGTCTAATGAAAAATAAATTAATTTGCGGTGGTAAAGACATACAGTTTATTACCGGGTATGATCAATAATATGGTCAATATTAAGGAGATGGACCACAGCTATTTTCAATTTCTGTGTTTTTTTTTTTCTTTTTTACTGTTTTTTTTTATAGGTTTATAAGTTTTCTATAGTAATGATTAAAGTAGAAACGCCCTCCGCCAATCACCACGCTCCATTCTACTTGCTTGCCCAGCCAGATGACTTTGACAGCTCACGGTTGCAACATGCCACGTCCCGCCCACCAGCCAATCAGCGGCCTCCATTATCGGAGCGCGAAGCTGGACTTCGTACTCCACCTCAGAAATCACTCTATTTCTCTACCCGACAAGCTCCTTATGATTATCCCTTAAGTAATATCTCGGTCCCAGCCCTGTACTCCCGTAAGCTGCCAAAAGAGGGTTATAATCAACTTCCTGGAACTTACTATGAAGAGGAGAGAGAGGTGATGAAGGAAGCAAGAAGTCAGTGTGAGCAGGATGCCATGCGGGTCCCTCAGCCAATGGCAGCGCGAGAGAGCGGTGGGCCAGGACTATAAAGGGAAGAGGGGGGGGGGCGCGTTGCAGATTCATTCGCCGGCCAGACGGCACCGGGTCCAGATCTCGCAACCTACTTGCTCCCTCGCACTTGGGCACTCACGGTAATTCGGCTCCAGCCTCCCAGCCCTCACCTTTTTTTCCAGCAGGCACACCCCAGGCCTATCAGCAGCTCTTCCCTACTAAGGCAGATACACCCTCAGTATCTGGCCACCTGTTGTCGCATCGCTGGCTTGCATACAACTACAGCCAAGCGATTCAAGAGGACGACAGATAGTAGTGGGAGAGCAAAGATTTCCAGTTGAGATAAAGAAAGAGAGAGACTGCAGAACTGACCCGGTGGCCATCACTTATAACAATTAATGTGTCCTTCTAGGACAAGACTAAAGGAAAAAAAATTTAGACTTACCTGAATACATAAAGATGATGATGTGTTAATAATAGTTATTTTTGTTAGCAGCGGCACCAGCCAAAGAGTTATTATATAGGATCTGATAGGAGAGATTAAAGATTAAAAGAGTAAAAGTAAAGAGGGGAGGGAAAGAATACTTGTGTTAATAAATGAGACAACCAGTAAGTTAAAGAGAGAACCAGTTGTTTAGTAGCCAAATAGATTAAAGATTAAAAGAGTAAAAGTATAGAGGGGAGGGAAATAATACTTGTGTTAACAAATGAGGCAACCAGTAAGTTAAAGCGGGAAACAGTTGTTTAGTTGCCTAATAGATTAGCTATAGCTAGGGAAGGACACTAGTCCATATGAATCATTCATTAAGTTGTGTAAAAAGGAAACTGTGAAGAAGGACACTAGTCCAATGTGAGTTGCGTTATTATTAAGTCTAAGAGAGTTAATCCGTGTATGCGGCTGAGGCACGGTTCATCTTTTGTTCGTACGATAATTGATTAAGGTGGAAGGTAACCTAGCGAGTTGGTAACAGGGTTACTTGAGGGTAAATTCAGAAGGGGTAATTGAGATCAAGATTGTAAACCCATATGGTGGAGTAACTGGGTGACGGAACCAAATAGTGTAATTGAGATAAAATAATGTCAAACTATATTGTGAAGTAACTGAGTGACTGAACCCAATAGTGTTATTGAGATAAAGATTGTAAACCGAGATTGTGAAGTAACTGGGGGACGGAACCCAATAGTGTAATTTATTGAGATAAAATAATGTCAAACTTTATTGTGAAGTAACTGGGTGACGGAACCCAATAGTGTTATTGAGATAAAGATTGTAAACCGAGATTGTGAAGTAACTGGGTGACGGAACCCAATAGTGTTATTGAGATAAAGATTGTAAACCTAGACTGTGAAGTAACTGGGTGGCGGAACCCATATTTTATGTGAGAGAGACCTTGTAATCTCATTCGGTAATTTGTACGATTTTATGTCATTGTGGAGGTACTTGAGTAGTAACGACGGTTGTGTCAAAGGAGTAAATAGATTCTATGTATTGAGACAATAGATTATATAGGTTATAGCCTTGGTATTGAGAAAGGATACAGAAGGCTCAGTAAACGTGGGAAAACCTAAAGAGTAGAGGAAAGAATAACATTTTGTTTTAGTTAAGTAAAGAGCAAATGGGGCATTAGGCCCTGGTCTCAATAAAAGACACAGCAGGGTTTTGATTTATTTATTTAGGATTAATCACTAATAACGGGGTCGTAAGATCGAAGCCGACTTGAGTCAATACCTGAATAGCGGGGATTCAGTTAGGGAGTAACGGGAACGTTAGGGGTCCAGAGTACCACCTAGCATGAATCGACGTAATATTCAATCTGCGTCTTGAACTCATCTCGGCCCGAGCAAAGAACCTATTATTAGAGTAGTTAGGAAGTCTGTTAAATAAAATATACGAACTTCTAAATGACTGTCGAATTATCCCGCGTAGTAGTAGCATAACTGATTTAGAATTAATTACTACATTTTGGTGGCAAGCGATGGGATTCGGCAAATCATTTGGATTGAGTATAATTATCTAACAGAACAGATAGGATGACGGGCATGTTACCATTCAGATTATGGGAAGAGGGGAAGGAAGAAATCGAGCTTTGGATTGAGCAGTTAGAATGTCAGTTCACACTACTTGACGTAGGGGAAAATGGGAAGAAAATCGCCTATGGAAAGGCTCACTTAGGTAAGGCCCTGAATGATGTGAGAGTACGTCTGGAAGGATTAGTATTGGGGATACTAATTAGTCAGGAGCGCCTTAATCAAAGAATTTGGCCGACAGACTTCCACCAGAAAAGCCAGAGACAAACTGAAGAGTTTGAAACTTGATGGCCAAAATGTGAGAGCCCTGAGGAGGGAAATCACTAAGAATGTGAAACTAGCGTATCCCCATACGAACCAAGAGAGCCAGGAAACTGAGATTAGGGAGATAATGATCCAAGCCTGCCCGGTAGAAGTTAGGAAACACTGTATCATTCATGAGGTTAACACTACCAAGGAATTCATGGAAGTCATTAAAAAGATTCTGGAGGCTAGAGAAGTAAAAGAGTAAAAACAAAAAGGGGAAGAGGAGAACCTAAAGAAAGGGTATCCGAAAGCCCTGATTTGATGCTTCACTTGTAGACAGACCGGACACCTAGCTAGGAACTGTACCAACCGTCCACCATCCCCAACCCCTAGATTTGACCCCAGACTCGCACTCCCAAATGATCGACCTCTACCCAGGGGAACCGATCCGGACCGGAGAGGAATGCTTCCGGTAGAATACTGGGAGACAGAAAACCAGCTAAGAGTTACAATGCCGGAAGAGAGAGAACATTTTCTGCCAAAACCTCACATAGAAGGGCGGTATAGTGAGGTCAATATCTTAGAGAGACAAACGCCTTGTGAAACTGTAGTCATAAATGGGAGAGCCACGAACATGTTGATTGATACGGGGGCACACCGAAGTTGTCTCCTCGAGAATTTCGTAAAACAAAATCAGCGATAAATGGGCCCATTAAATCTAGCCAGTATTCAGTTGTCAGAAGCCGGGGGTCAAGCACTGAAAATCCTAGGAAAAACTAACGCGTCGGTAGTGCAGTGGAAGGGAATTACCTTCACCACCGATTTTTGTGTTTTATCGGGAGAAGCTAGTAGTGGAGTCGATGGGTATCTGGGGATAGATCTCATGAGTCAGTTGGGAGTAACTATTCAGTGTGGGCCGAAAGACACAACAACTACTCGCCAACCTCAAATAGTAGCTACCACAGGAAAATTATCTATTCCTCCTAGATCTTGGAAAATGATAGAGATTCCCCCAAACTCAGGCATGACTGCCGGGATTTTTGAACCCGATGCACAGAATGGGGTGAGAATATCCCACCTTCATTACTGCCGACCAGAGGAAACTAGTTTTAGCTAATTTTGGTGATGACACGATTAGTTATCAAAAAGGGAAACTGTTAGGACAAGTCACACCTGTTCAACCCACTACAGTTGGAACTGACGGACCCGTGGACTTACCTGAGATCCCGAAAAAATTAACCTCAAGTCAAGCCAGTACCTTACATGAATTGCTCTGGACGTACCGAGATGTGTTTGCTCAAAACGAAGGGGACCACGGATCGGCTCGAACCCGACACACCCATGAGATACACACGCAAGGGCCTCCTATTAGACAACCCTACCGATAACAAAACCCTATTATGAGACAAAAAGAAAAGGAACATGTTGAGGACATGATTAAACAGGGGATAGTAGTGGAATCATACAGTCCGTGGTCATCTCCGGTAGTCCTAGTTAAGAAAAAAGATGGGTCTACTCGGTTCTGTGTAGATTATCGAAAATTAAACGATGTCACCATCAAAGACGCACAGCCCCTACCTCGTATTGATGACTCGTTAGAATCCCTCAATTGGTCGACCTGGTTCTCTACCCTAGATCTCCAGAGTGGATACTGGCAAGTACCAGTTAGGTCCGAGGATCAAGAGAAAACCGCATTTTCCACGAGCGAAGGCAAACTCTACCAGTTTACTGTCTTGCCGTTTGGAGTTTGCAATGGCCCCGCCAGTTTCACTAGAGCCATGGAGGAAGTATTGAGGGGATTAACCTGGAAGACTTGTTTGGCGTACTTAGATGATATTATAATCTTTTCCGCTAGTTGGGAACAACATATTCACCGACTCCAAGAAGTGTTAGAAAGAATCAGGGGGGCAGGACTTAAACTGAAACCTTCAAAATGCCAATTAGGGGCCCGTGAGGTGGCATATCTAGGGCATGTGGTTTTCAGTAAAGGTATTCAACCGGACCCACATAAAGTGAGATCTATTGCCGAAATCTCACCTCCGTCCTCTGTCAAAGAAATTTGAGCGTTTCTGGGAATGGCCTCCTACTATCGAAGGTTCATACCTAACTTTTCTAAGATTGCTCGCCCCATGACTCAGAGACTAGAAAAAGGGAGGAGGTTCGACTGGGATCAGAGTTGTCAGGTAGCTTTTGATCACTTGAAGCAAAAATTAACTTCTAACCCCATAGTTTGTCATCCGGATTTCACCAAGCCCTTTCAACTATACACCGATGCTTCTGATGAAGGGCTCGGAGTCGTTCTGGCCCAGAAAGTGGACGGAAAGGAAAGCATAGTGGCCTGTGCTAGCCGGACACTGAATAAGGGCGAAAAGAATTATAGCGTTACGAAAAAGAATGTCTAGCTCTAGTGTAGGCTATACAATATTTCCGTCCGTACCTAGCCGGGGTCCACTTTGAAGTTGTTACGGACCATCATAGCTTACAATGGCTCCGAAAAATGAAAACGGAAGACGGACTATTTGTCAGGTGGAAGGGGATTTTGGAAGAGTACTCTTTTGAAGTTAGACATAGACCCGGTAAATTACACACTAATGCCGATGGCTTGTCTCGACTACCAGTAGCACCCGTTCAACCCACTGAACCTCACAGGGAAAAACATGACCTAGTAATAAGGTAAAGTTTTCGGAGGGAGCCTGGAGGAATTCTCAAGATCGGGTCGTACTTGATTATTCAGAGGCAAAACACATGATCCAAATCCTCCACGGACAAAAAGGAAGAGGGGTTCTCCAACAATTCAATGAAAGGTACTGGACCAAGTGGGCCGACCAGATTGTTAAAGAAGTCGTTCAAAATTGTTTAGGATGCCAGAGGGGCAAAGATGGAAGACAGTTGCCCGGACATATTACTGCTGGTACACCCTGGGCCAAATTATCAGTGGATATTATGGGACCTCTGCCCAGACAGACAAACAAAAGGTACATCTTGACCTGTGTCGACATTTTCTCTAAATACACGGTTGCTTGCGCTATCCCGGACAAGAAAGCTGAAACGGTGACCAAGATTATCCTGGAAAAGATAATTTTTGTGTATGGCACCCCTGGAGGTATTCTGAGTTACAGGGGAAAAAAATTTAATAATGAGATCTGGCAACACTTGGGAGAAACCTTGGGGTACCAGATACAGCACCCCTCCCCGTATTACCCTCAGGGAAATGCTGTCTGTGAAAGGAATCATAGGGTGTTAGCCAATTGCATCCGGGCTAGTCTGAGCTCAGAAGGGGAGAAAATCGTCCGGGGTTGGCTGGAACTTTTGCCTGAAATTGTCTGGGGAATAAATACCACGGTCTGTAGGACTACAGGGTATTCTCCCTATGAGATTATCTTTGGCAACATACCAAAATTGCCTCAAGAACGATTATTGCCCTACCCCCGGTCCTACACGCAGTATTCCCAACCCGGAAAATATTGGAAGGAACAAGGGGAGCGACGACAGCAAATGCATGATCATATTGCTCAGCAACAGCCTAAGAAAGTTTCTCTAAATAATCCTTATTACCGAGGGGAGTATATTTTGGTCAAGAGACATGACCCCACCCGAGCTGGTAAACTGGAGGAGAAATACGAGGGTCCTTTCAGGGTTGTCGAGACAAACGGGCCCAATCAAGTGTTATACTTACATCATGGAGATATCGTGTCAGTTACTCATATTCGTCATACCAAACGATATGAGGGTAATGTTCCCCTAGAGATGAGCGAGTGGAGTAGCGAGGAAGGGAGCGAAGAGGAAACGGAATTCTGGGTCGACGACCCTGATACTTCCTCAGTTCGACCCAACGTTAGAGGTCCTACTCTGACTCGGGACTACCTAGAAGATTCCCCACTCTGGTGGTCACTTAGTCGAAAAAACCGAGAGGGTCTTCCTGAGGTTGAGCCAGAAGGAGACCTAGGAAGCGAAGAGATAGTACCTAGTGGGAAAGATGATTTCTATGAGCTTACTGAGGAGGAAAAGTCTACGATCCCAGACAGCGAAGTTTCAGTTACCCCGAGAGATTTAAATAGAACTTTAAGTAGTGAGGAAGAGTGTCCTCAAGACGAGGTAGAACCGCAAGGCGTATCTTTTGACGGCAACCGTCTGAACGGTTCTCCCACAGCTAAAGTAAAAGTATCCAAAGAAACTCCCTTGCTTAACGTTCCCGATAAGACTTTTGCTAGAGCGACTAAGTTCACGGGCCCCACTGAAACTCTCACTCGTAGTGGTAGAATTAGCCGCCCACCAAATAGATACACGGACGAGGCTATAAATAGGACCCCCGGGGCACGTGCCTGTCAGTTGCAAGGCACCATGCCTCTCCCCTCTGATCCTCAGTACCGACTCCGTCGACTGGTAGCAATAGTCGATGGGCAAGGGCAAAGAATAAATACCACTCGAGCTCTCAAACAGTTTCTCAGCCAGCCCGGGGAGGTTTTAATAGCCAAAACTATCGTGGGAAATCAGAATCCTGCACTCCAGTTACATAAATGTCTATGTGAGCATAGTGGACTGGTGGAGTGGCAGCCTGAGGGCATAAATTCTAGGTGAACAGTGTTGCGGCGATCAGGAGCCGGTAGGGGTGATAAAGTAGAAACGCCCTCCGCCAATCATCACGCTCCCTTCTACTTGCTTGGCCAGCCAGATGACTTTGACAGCTCACGGTTGCAACATGCCACGCCCCGCCCACCAGCCAATCAGCGGCCTCCATTATCGGAGCGCGAAGCTGGACTTCATACTCCACCTCAGAAATCACTCTATTTCTCTTCCCGACGAGCTCATTATGATTATCCCTTAAATAATACCTCGGTGCCCGCCCTGTACTCCTGTAAGCCGCCCAAAGGGGGTTATAATCAACTTCCTGGAACTTACTATGAAGAGGAGAGAGAGGAGATGAAGGAAGCAAGAAGTCAGTGCGAGCAGGATGCCATGCGGGTCCCTCAGCCAATGGCAGCGCGAGAGAGCGGGGGCCAGGACTATAAAGGGAGGGGGGGGGGGCGCGTTGCAGATTCATTCGCCGGCCAGACGGCACCGGGTCCAGATCTCGAAACCTACTTGCTCCCTCGCACTTGGGCACTCACGGTAATTCGGCTCCAGCCTCCCAGCCCTCGCCTTTTGTTCCAGCAGGCACACCCCAGGCCTATCAGCAGCTCTTCCCTACTAAGGCAGATACACCCTCAGTATCTGGCCACCTGTCGTCGCATCGCAGGCTTGCATACCACTACAGCCAAGCGATTCAAGAGGACGACAGATAGTAGTGGGAGAGCAAAGATTTCCAGTTGAGATAAAGAAAGAGAGAGACTGCAGAACTGACCCGGTGGCCATCACTTATAACAATTAATGTGTCCTTCTAGGACAAGACTAAAGGAAAAATAATTTAGACTTACCTGAATATATAAAGATGATGATGTGTTAATAATAGTTATTTTTGTTAGCAGCGGCACCAGCCAAAGAGTTATTATATAGGATCTGATAGGAGAGATTAAAGATTAAAAGAGTAAAAGTAAAGAGGGGAGGGAAAGAATACTTGTGTTAATAAATGAGGCAACCAGTAAGTTAAAGAGAGAACCAGTTGTTTAGTAGCCAAATAGATTAAAGATTAAAAGTGTAAAAGTATAGAGAGGAGGGAAAGAATACTTTTGTTAACAAATGAGGCAACCAGTAAGTTAAAGCGGGAAACAGTTGTTTAGTTGCCAAATAGATTAAAGATTAAAAGAGTAAAAGTATAGAGGGGAGGGAAATAATACTTGTGTTAATAAATGAGGCAACCAGTAAGTTAAAGCGGGAAACAGTTGTTTAGTTGCCTAATAGATTAGCTATAGCTAGGGAAGGACACTAGTCCATATGAATCATTCATTAAGTTGTGTAAAAAGGAAACTGTGAAGAAGGACACTAGTCCAATGTGAGTTGCGTTATTATTAAGTCTAAGAGAGTTATTCCGTGTATGCGGCTGAGGCACGGTTCATCTTTTGTTCGTACGATAATTGATTAAGGTGGAAGGTAACCTAGCGAGTTGGTAACAGGGTTACTTGAGGGTAAATTCAGAAGGGGTAATTGAGATCAAGATTGTAAACCCATATGGTGGAGTAACTGGGTGACGGAACCAAATAGTGTAATTGAGATAAAATAATGTCAAACTATATTGTGAAGTAACTGAGTGACTGAACCCAATAGTGTTATTGAGATAAAGATTGTAAACCGAGATTGTGAAGTAACTGGGGGACGGAACCCAATAGTGTAATTTATTGAGATAAAATAATGTCAAACTTTATTGTGAAGTAACTGGGTGACGGAACCCAATAGTGTTATTGAGATAAAGATTGTAAACCGAGATTGTGAAGTAACTGGTGACGGAACCCAATAGTGTTATTGAGATAAAGATTGTAAACCTAGATTGTGAAGTAACTGGGTGGCGGAACCCATATTTTATGTGAGAGAGACCTTGTAATCTCATTCGGTAATTGTACGATTTTTATGTCATTGTGGAGGTACTTGAGTAGTAACGACGGTTGTGTCAAAGGAGTAAATAGATTCTATGTATTGAGACAATAGATTATATAGGTTATAGCCTTGGTATTGAGAAAGGATACAGAAGGCTCAGTAAACGTGGGAAAACCTAAAGAGTAGAGGAAAGAATAACATTTTGTTTTAGTTAAGTAAAGAGCAAATGGTTCATTAGGCCCTGGTCTCAATAAAAGACACAGCAGGGTTTTGATTTATTTATTTAGGATTAATCACTAATAACGGGGTCGTAAGATCGAAGCCGACTTGAGTCAATACCTGAATAGCGGGGATTCAGTTAGGGAGTAACGGGAACGTTAGGGGTCCAGAGTACCACCTAGCATGAATCGACGTAATATTCAATCTGCGTCTTGAACTCATCTCGGCCCGAGCACAAGAACCTATTATTAGAGTAGTTAGGAAGTCTGTTAAATAAAATATACGAACTTATAAATGACTGTCGAATTATCCCAGTAGTAGTAGCATAACTGATTTAGAATTAATACTACATATTGGTGGCAAGCGATGGGATTCGGCAAATCATTTGGATTGAGTATAATTATCTAACAGAACAGATAGGATGACGGGCATGTTACCATTCAGATTATGGGAAGAGGGGAAGGAAGAAATCGAGCTTTGGATTGAGCAGTTAGAATGTCATTTCACACTACTTGACGTAGGGGAAAATGGGAAGAAAATCGCCTATGGATAAGGCTCACTTAGGTAAGGCCCTGAATGATGTGAGAGTACGTTCTGGAAGGATTAGTATTGTGGGCCGAATAGTCAGGAGCGCCTTAATCAAAGAATTTGGCCGACAGACTTCCACCAGAAAAGCCAGAGACAAACTGAAGAGTTTGAAACTTGATGGCCAAAATGTGAGAGCCCTGAGGAGGGAAATCACTAAGAATGTGAAAACTAGCGTATCCCCATACGAACCAAGAGAGCCAGGAAACTGAGATTAGGGAGATAATGATCCAAGCCTGCCCGGTAGAAGTTAGGAAACACTGTATCATTCATGAGGTTAACACTACCAAGGAATTCATGGAAGTCATTAAAAAGATTCTGGAGGCTAGAGAAGTAAAAGAGTAAAAACAAAAAGGGGAAGAGGAGAACCCGAAGAAAGGGTATCCGAAAGCCCTGATTTGATGCTTCACTTGTAGACAGACCGGACACCTAGCTAGGAACTGTACCAACCGTCCACCATCCACAACCCCTAGATTTGACCCCAGACTCGCCTACTCTCCCAAATGATTCGACCGCTAACCCAGGGGAACCGATCGGAACGCGAAGAGGAATACCGGAAAGAGGAACTGCGTCCGGTTAGAAGAAATTACTGGGATCGACAGAAAAAACCAGCCTAAGAGCTTACAATGTCGGGAAGACTGAGAGAACATTTTCTGCCAAAACCTCACCATAGAAGGGCGGTTATAGTGAGAGTCAATATCTTAGAGAGTACAAACGCCTTGTTGAAACTGTAGTCAT
>CM064552.1:22578620-22629616 GCA_032716605.1 Paralithodes platypus | reverse complement strand
GAGTACATACAGTATTTTAATAAGCTAACTGTTTGATTATGTGTTCAGCCTGTCCAACCACTTTTTTTCCTTCCCTCGCGTTTCTTGCTTGATGCTCCATATCCTTTGTGGGCTGGAAGGTCTGAATGACCCGACAGACTGACCGACAACTTTAAACACTTTTCCCCCCGTGCCATTTGCGCCACTAATGTAACGAATCAAATGATAGAGGCACTATATGCCACATACTTTAAATTCTTCTATTTAGTGGAGCAGATAACGGCAAATTTCAGGAGAATCGTTCATTGTCGCGGAAACAAAGCCCAAATTTGGCACACATACGCCCTTGGGGGTTGCTCTTTTGAATAAAACCCCGTTAGGCCCGCCTAAAAATTCAAGATGGCGGCCATTTTTCAAGATGGCCGCCATTGAATATACAGCAATATTGCAATTTCTCAATAAAATCTCAAAGACTTGGCCTATTTGAATGATCTTGGTGTCACAGTCGTGACGTACATTTTTCACTATGGTATAATCCGAATTTGGAACCATGGACTTACCTCCGTAGCTTTTCTTGTACCATAATATCAGTCCCGGAATCCTAATATTACTGCTACATTAGAGGTTCATGTTACGTCATGACTCGGCTAAGATGCATGGTAGTGTATATCGTAATAGTGTTAGATGTTTAGTATGTGTAAGCATATTCCTGTACCAGGCTTCCAAACTGGGACATGACACGATGCGGTGGGGGGGGGTGGGGGGACTTTGAGAGACTTGCAGAAGACGGGAAGTTGTGTAGAGTAGTAGCGTCAACAGAGCGGATGTCAATGCACAGCCAGGGCACACTGGTGGCACCGCTGCCTGTCAAACTCAGCATGGGGGTCAGTATCAGCTGAATAATTATTTTAGTGTAGCTCAATAATTAGTGTAGTGGTCCCAAATGCTGTCTAATAAGCCCCGCATCAGGTAGCTACTGTAGATTACATGTAGTTTACATAGATGTTTAGTTAGATAGCCGCTCCTGAATTGACAGTGGGGTTGTGCCAGAGGCGGGAGAGCCGAGCCAAGGGTACCAGCCAAGGAGCCAAGGGTTACATTGCTTTGCATGTATTTACCTGGATGGTGGTACAGATCGCACGGGACTTTAAATGATCACTGGATGAACGATCGGGCTAGGTGGTTAGGTTCATATATTTTTTATTCCCGAACCTAGTCGTATCCCATACCTTATTGTGCATGATTGTGATCAAGGTGGTAAAAGGATAACCCCTCGGGCCTTGATTCACTGAATACTAGATAATTAATCATACTGTGATTATCTGTTATATCTGCTTATCATATATCATACACTGTGTTATATCATATACTGTGAATTATCTTTGATATATTGTGATTATCTGTTATCAATATAAATCTGTGTTACAGATAAATTATCATACTGTATTCACCAAGATGGCAAATACAGATCAAAGACCGTTTTCCCTAAATTCCGGACTGACTGGAGCAAGTGTTTGTCTTTGATAGAAGATAGAAGAGTGACAGAGCATCAAGATCACCACGTGCGACAAACAAACCACAAGAACATGATGGCTACAACTATGATTTGCGACTACTATTCCCCTCTTTCACGCAATTAATGAGATGCCTATTGTTCTGGATCCAGCCAGACTTTGATGAGGGTGGTGGCATTGAAAGAAACTCTGAGGAGGAACAAGGCGCAGTATCACCAAAGTTGTCCGCCTTATGTTTTCAACAACCCGAAACTGCGCATGGAGGAGCCAGGAAAAGAAGAGCAGAGAGTGCTCAGCCAGTAAGAATGCCAGACCAAGCTGTCGTAGAACCAGCCTTGAAGGCCAAAAGTGTTTCATATGTGACAAAGAAGCCCCATCCTCAGTGAAACTCAGACAAGTTTGGACGTATTGAACCTCAATAACAGACTTAATAGCAATGTGCCCAAACTTTAAATGACGGAAAAACTTTGTTTTTCCTTGCCTGTTTTTTGTTTATTTTTTTGTTTTTCTGTTGCTTTTTTTTTTTGTTTTTTTTTTTGTCCTCCCCTTTTTTTGTTTTTTTTTTCGCCTTCTCACTTTTTTTTTTTTTTCTTTTGTTTTTTTTTTTTTTCTTTGAACGAGCTCAGCGGTGGGAGATTTGGCTATTTGCACAAGGAGCTCAAATACCATTTTGCATGCTTGACAGACCTGCTACAACTAGAGAGAGCACATACCTCATGAGCCACCAAGAGACTGGAACAGGAACGTGCACCCGAAGAGGATGCCCACCCACAGGCATTCCTCATAAGCTAGTCACATATCTAGTGGAGACCACCAGATCTGGCGAGGGTCCTGCAGTCTTTCCGACTTGAAGACATAGTTCACCTGTAATGCCCAGCGGCCTGGAAACAGCTGGGTTGTTGATGCCACCTGCTGTCAACTCCACAAGACTGAAGGAAAAACTGCTGTCAGAAATACCTGAGTTGGGAAGTTCACAAGCAGGGACAGGGATGTTCTTCTTGGCTTTCCAGAAAGGGATGTGGGCTTTGTCTTGTGCAGAAGCCTCTGACTACTTATAGTGAAGGCGTATTATCCTTGGCAAAGCAGCCTAAACATCTTGCAGAAGGACATATGCTGGACCACAAAGTCCACATTTGATGGAAACCTTCAATGAGGTTGCATCGAGCAGGCCAATTCCACTCCACTCTTCTTCAGGTTTGTTTGCCATGCTTGACTACGGAGGCGGACATCAATCTCAACTGAGGTTTGGCGCATCACCAAGACAGATGGCTCAGCAATTGCTCAGTCCTGCTTCAGTACCAACTGCTACGCAAGGTACAAAGAAGGAGCAGCAAACTCACAGACACTCCAAAGGACAGAGAGACCCGGGTCCATTCCCTGTTTACATGGGGATGTCCGTCTAACAACAAAGACCAGAAAGAGAAAATTGGTGGAAATGCTTAACGAGCATGGCATCAGCATTTCATACGACAGGGGTGGCTACAGATATCTGCACAGCTGGGAGATGCAACAGTCAGCAAGATACTGTGGGAGGATGGGGTGATCTGTCCACCAGTTTCTGCGAAGAGGGCTGTTCACCACATGACAGCCATGGACAACATAGACCACAATACCACTGCAACAGACAGCGACAAATACTTTCCATGGGACCAGCGTCTCTGTCTTCCAGCAACCCAACCAAAGAAAGACAAAGGTGAAGAGCGTGGACAGCTGAAGTTCGGAGGAGAAAGTGAAGACAGTATTCCAGAACTTCCAGACTCCTTCACCAATGTCCGGGCCCGCCTTCCTTCACCAAGAATGGTAAGACCACTCTCCCTCCCCAGAGTGGTGTGAGGACACACGCCCGAAGACCACCAGTCTGCTGAGGCCACAACTGGCAATGGAGTATGAGTGGGGCTGCGAAGAAGCGGTCACTGTTGACAGAATGGGGCGCCAGTGTGGATGTGAACTTGGTCAGCCCACCATGGCTATCACAGAAGAGAGGAAAGCCATTTTGAGGTCAGCATTACATCCCACTTTTGCCTCTGCTGCGAGATCAGGCCCACAATCGGTTGCTACAGTCAAGCATGTGAGGGACAAGATCAAGGAGATAGTGGCATTTCTGAACCCCTGGTCAGGTGCCAGTCATTGCTAGCTGACCAGCCCCAATATATGCCAGTAGCCAAGCAGGTCCAGGTGGACACTGGCCTGAAATCTACGGTGAAGGACAAGTTCGTCATAATGTTTCGGAGGCTTGCATATTGAGATGGCGGCCACTGGGGAAGTCGCATTGGGACTCTACTCCCGGGACCCCAGTGGTTGGACAGGAGCCCCTCTTGGAGGCAGGGGAATAGCATCTCCTGGGTACATCAGATTAATTTCTGACAGCTTCTGAGCATCACTAGGACACGACAGATTGCACCAGATAAACAGCATGCAGTCTGTACAAGCTTCTTAAGGCAGCCCACACCGGACTTACTCGAAAGAGACAGATTGACAACCCGAAGAGGTTGGTGCCTAGCCTTCGAAGCTTGGTGTGAGCATCGCAAACCTGCAAAGTCCCCCAGTTTCATGTCTGGTAGAGGGTGCTGTCAATGAAAACTGGATGATCCTCTTGTTGATCCGATCATTCAGGGAAGCCAACTTCTCCTGTACTGTCAGTCACTGGCTGAGCTGATACCGTACTTCTTTGCCAACAACAATGTAAACTATGCACGGTGGCTTCCGATCCACTACAGAGACATGGTGATCCTGGAACATAAGCATCCTCAGCTGGCTCAGGAGTTCAAGAGTGGAAACTTTGTTGTACACAAATCGAGCAACAGTTCTCAGCAATGTCTATTGACCAAGCTCATGCAGGCCAACGCTGTCATCAAGGCAGACGGGGGTGTGATAGGCATGACTGAAGACCCATCAGCACTGAGAAGAGGGATGATAGCTGGTCCTCAAGTCAGCCACTTGGTTGCACAGTATGAGACAGCATGTGGGACCAAAGAGGGTACTGAACACACCAGCCACCATGAGGAGACAGAACGAGCACAAAGGGTGTTCCTTGAGAAAGTAGAAAAGCTCTCACAAGCCATGACAGATATGTGCAATCCTTTCCAGGAGGAGAGTCGGGACCTGTTTTCGCTTGATACAAAGGATATTGCTCACCACACTGCCGCCGAGCTGAGAGGCACACACCTTGAGAAAGGCAAGGTCCGTTTCCAGGAGTTTATGAAGGGACTGGAAGGGGAAGAAGAATCCACCTTCTATGAACCAATCAAGAAGAACAGGGTTGACTTTTTCTGACAGGTACCAGCCTCTGTTGACTCTTCAAAGCAAAAAGTTCTGAAGGAAGACTGTCAACTGTTCTCCAAGCTGTTCATATCATGCCAGAGCGGAGAGTGTGACTTGAAGGATTTCTTCCGTCATGAGAACCAGTCACATCCTGCTGCCCTCAGTGATGGTGGAAAGCTCCACACCTGTCAGAAATCCCACTTCACTACCATTCTTCAGAGCCAAGTTACAACCCATGAGGCAGAGCCAGACGCCGACACCATCATCATTGATGGTGCAGCGTTGGTGAACAGTCTGCCCCACGGAGTTCAAAGACGTTCGAAGAGTACGCAATGCTCGATGTCCTTCCTAGAATACAAGCATACTCTACCAAGTACAAGAGAACAGACATTGTGTTGATGTCTACCGGCCATCTAGTCGGAAAGCTGAAACTAGATCAAAGCGAGGACGCGGGGTGAGACGCAGGGTGACAGGGGAGGGTAAATTCCCTCAAACTGGAGAAACTTCCTGAGAGAAAATAACAACAAAGCCGAGCTGTTCAACTTTCTGGCTGATAAGATTGCACGTGTGCCACACCAAATGTGGTCATGGTGACCAAGGAAGTAGATGGTGTCAGCAACCTCACTATCAATCTGGCTGGGGTGGCAACGAGCAGTAATGAAGAAGGTGACACGCGGTTCTTAGAGCATGCCAGGCATGCAACAGATGCAGGCAGCAAAGTCCTCATGGTCAAAGCCAGTGACACAGATGTTGTCGACAACGCAGTCAGTGTTCTGCAGGCACTGCAGGAGCTAGGTCTGCAGCAGTTGTGGGTTGCCTTTGGCCAAGGACAGAACCTGAGGTGGGTCTCTGTACATGAATTGTGTTGCACTCTTGCAGAAAAGAGCAAAGGGATGCTCTTCTTCCATGCCTTCACTGGATACGATGTCGTTTCAGCATTCCGTGGCAAAGGGAAGAAGTCTGCTTGGCAAACCTGGGATGTTTGTGAGTAGGCTTCCGGTGTCTTCAGCAAACTCGGCCAGTACGCACCGGTAGTTGATGAGACCTTGGAGAAGTTCGTGGTCATGATGTACGACAGATCCAGCACAGCTGAAGGTGTCGATGATGCGAGGTTGGACATGTTTGCTCGGAAGCAGAGGCCGTACGAAGCCATTCCTCCAACCCGAGCAGCACTGAAGCAGCATGTGAAGCGTGCTACCTACCAGGCGGGCTGCATCTGAAGTCAGTCAACAGTACGTCAACCAGAAACGCAGACTCCTGCCAACTGGGGCTGGACCAAGAAAGGAGATCTGTGGCAGATCGTTTGGACAGAGCTCCCACCCAATGCAGAGAGTTGCCAGCAGCTGACCAAGTGTGGATGCAAGTCGGAATGCTGCTGTCGATGCAAATGCTACTGCTTTGGTCTGACCTGCACGGCACTGTGCAGATGCAGATGCGAGGTTTAGAAGCGTTGTAGTATACTCATCCAGGCAGCAAGACAATAAGTGACAAACAACTATAGGCCTACTGCCTACATGTACATCCAATAATATATCGGACTGATGGTGCCTATGATATGGACACTTTTTACCCTAATTATGATTCCGGGGACTGATATTATGGTACAAGGAAGCTAGTGAGTAAGTCCATGGTTCCAAATTCGGATTCTACATAGTGAAAAATGTATGATTTGACACCAAGAGCATTCAAATAGGACAAGTCTTTGCGATTTCATTACGAAATGCACTGTTTCTGTATATTCAATGGCGGCCATCTTGAAAAATAGCCGCCATCTTGAATTTTTAGGTGGCTAATGGGTTTTATCAAAAGAGCAATCCCAAGGAGTATGTGTGCCAATTTTGGTGCTGTTTCCAGAAATTAACGAGTATTCCAGTTATCTGCCCCACTAATTGTGGTGTTCGAGTTTTAGAGTCTTCGAAACTTAAGGTTGGTTTAGTGAATCTGGGCCTAGTTTGTCTTTCCTTCTGTCTGAAAACAAGATTTCCAAGGAAATCATGCTACACATCTTTAATGCACTGCTTTTAAAGACCACTGCCCGTCGTCTTAACCATATCAATGCGATGGTGTCAATATCATCTTACTTTGATTAAGACTAGGCAATTGTTTCAGTTTAGGAAGGATCTCTAAATAAAAAAGGCATTATGATGAATAAAAAATAGATTATTGGAGGATTAAGTGCGAGAGAGGGTTACAGCAGGGAAGACGGGTTGTAGGAACGCTGAAGGCAATTCAATGACAACGAATAGGGTGGTGAGCATGGAAATAACTAAGTCACAACACGACAGTATGGTAATCCCGACATTGACATACTGGAGTGAAGCAAGGGCGTTGTTAGATATATATATTGTTATGCCGGGCGACAGGGTACAGGTAGGCCTATTACCGACATTTAAGACCAACAGTAGTCCCGGGGCCGGGACTGTGGACATCCATCTGTATGTGGCTTATAGCCTAGGCCTAGCCTATATCTGGGTAGGCTAGGCCTATTTACTATAGGTTTGGACCTGAGGCCCTCGATCTTTGCCACCAATAGGTGCCACATATCATACATAGCCTACTACAATACATACAATTGTTTAACATATTTTTCCATTACAGGTCAATATGTACGGTATTTTAGGTCGCGTATCATGGTAGCTTATGTGTTCTTTATCATTGGGCCTATTCTATCCTTTCTTTCATCAGCTCTTTGATTAGTGTGTTTTAAGGTGTTTTTCCGGTAAGAGTTGTGTAAGCGGTCGTAACGTCTGCTTTGTTTACATTGTTGCACACTCGCAGTTACATTCCGGTCTAATTTGACTACTGTTATTTGCCCCTTCTGGTAATATGCCTACACTGTATATGATGATTGCAATAAGTCATATGGGGTGATGGGGTCAAAGCACCCCTCTACCCATTATTGTATCCCCCAGCTGGTAACAAAACAATTTACCCAACACCTGGCGGTGGTATACAATAATGGGTTGAGGGGGACAAAGCCCCCCATGACTTATTGTCATCATCATATACTAGCCAATAGGCCTATTACCAGCAGGAGCAAATTAGGAAAATATTACCGAAACTACCAATCATTTTTCCATGTTTTTTTCTTTTTGGTTTTAGGTAGTTTTCATCATTATACAGTTGTTGAAATTAGGTACAATCCCTAAAATGTTATTTTTCCCATTATCCAATGATCTTAAAACACACTATGTAAGTCATTTTCAGAGTAAATATACAATTTGTTTTGCCTTTGGATACAGGATGGGTGTTTTTTGTTTTCAGAGTACTTATATAGTGCACATAAAATGTATCTCCGGAGGTTGAAACACATTCTAATATGATCTTTGCAACATCCTCATTCTATACAAGCCTTCAAATATTGAGAAATAATTAGTGGTAGTTTCGGTAATAAGTACCGCAAATTACAGTAGCCTAGTCATATTAGACGCGAATGTAACTGGGAGTGTGCAACTATGTAAGCAAAGCGGACAGTACGCCTGCTAGCCTAACACAACTCTTACCGTTTTTCCTTCTGCAAAAGCATTTTGGTAAGGATGTAGTATTCGGGCGTACCACTCGCCTTGTTTACACTACGCGGATGCTCGCGATCATGTTCCCGTCTATTTTGGCTGCCGTGTGATACAATAATAGGTTGAGGGCCCCCCTCACCCCCCATGACTTATTGTCATCATTATAGCCTATATATTGCCGGCAGGGGACAAATAACAGAAAAAATAGCCATCAAAATAGACTGGAACTTATCCGCGAGTGATAGACCTGCGTAAACATGACGTACGGATAGGCTAATACACCCTTCCCAGTATTTTTACCCAATATTTAACAATGTTAGAACATGCCCCTCGAAAACCATATTTTGTCATAAGCCTAACCTAACCTAACCTGGAGACTGCCGTCCCCAGACCGCCACTGGTCTGCAAGAATGTAGAGTTCAGGCGTACCGCCCGCCTTGTTTATACTACGTGGAGTGGCGGCGGACGCTTGTCATCATGTTTCCGTCTATTTTTAATACCGTTGGATACAATAAGATGTTGAAGGGGAGGGGGGGGGGGGGGCTTTGCCCCCACTCAGTACTCACCCCCCCATGACATATTGTCATCATTATACAGTATATTGCCAGCAGGGGACAAATAACCAAAGAAAATCACCGCCAAAATAGACGCGATCTTAACCGCGGCTATTGACCTATGTAAACATGACGACTGTACGCCCGGACACTACATCAATCCCCATTGGTCTAACATTGATATAGAGGATGACAAAATACTAAAACTACGGTGGAAAAATGAAAAAAAAAATAGTTTTCCAGTGATCCAAGATGGCCATCAGTTTTTGCTTCCATCCTAAATTAACCTACAAAGTCTAATGAAAATAAATTAATTTGCGGTGGTAAAGACATACAGTTTATTACCGGGTATGATCAATAATATGGTCAATATTAAGGAGATGGACCACAGCTATTTTCAATTTCTGTGTTTTTTTTTCTTTTTTACTGTTTTTTTTTATTAGGTTTATAAGTTTTCTATAGTAATGATTAAAGTAGAAACGCCCTCCGCCAATCACCACGCTCCCTTCTACTTGCTTGCCCAGCCAGATGACTTTGACAGCTCACGGTTGCAACATGCCACGTCCCGCCCACCAGCCAATCAGCGGCCTCCATTATCGGAGCGCGAAGCTGGACTTCGTACTCCACCTCAGAAATCACTCTATTTCTCTACCCGACAAGCTCCTTATGATTATCCCTTAAGTAATATCTCGGTCCCAGCCCTGTACTCCCGTAAGCTGCCAAAAGAGGGTTATAATCAACTTCCTGGAACTTACTATGAAGAGGAGAGAGAGGAGATGAATTAAGCAAGAAGTCAGTGTGAGCAGGATGCCATGCGGGTCCCTCAGCCAATGGCAGCGCGAGAGAGCGGGGCCAGGACTATAAGGGGAAGGGGGGGGGGGGCGCGTTGCAGATTCATTCGCCGGCCAGACGGCACCGGGTCCAGATCTCGAAACCTACTTGCTCCCTCGCACTTGGGCACTCACGGTAATTCGGCTCCAGCCTCCCAGCCCTCGCCTTTTGTTCCAGCAGGCACACCCCAGGCCTATCAGCAGCTCTTCCCTACTAAGGCAGATACACCCTCAGTATCTGGCCACCTGTTGTCGCATCGCAGGCTTGCATACAACTACAGCCAAGCGATTCAAGAGGACGACAGATAGTAGTGGGAGAGCAAAGATTTCCAGTTGAGATAAAGAAAGAGAGAGACTGCAGAACTGACCCGGTGGCCATCACTTATAACAATTAATGTGTCCTTCTAGGACAAGACTAAAGGAAAAAAAATTTAGACTTACCTGAATACATAAAGATGATGATGTGTTAATAATAGTTATTTTTGTTAGCAGCGGCACCAGCCAAAGAGTTATTATATAGGATCTGATAGGAGAGATTAAAGATTAAAAGAGTAAAAGTAAAGAGGGGAGGGAAAGAATACTTGTGTTAATAAATGAGACAACCAGTAAGTTAAAGAGAGAACCAGTTGTTTAGTAGCCAAATAGATTAAAGATTAAAAGAGTAAAAGTATAGAGGGGAGGGAAATAATACTTGTGTTAACAAATGAGGCAACCAGTAAGTTAAAGCGGGAAACAGTTGTTTAGTTGCCTAATAGATTAGCTATAGCTAGGGAAGGACACTAGTCCATATGAATCATTCATTAAGTTGTGTAAAAAGGAAACTGTGAAGAAGGACACTAGTCCAATGTGAGTTGCGTTATTATTAAGTCTAAGAGAGTTATTCCGTGTATGCGGCTGAGGCACGGTTCATCTTTTGTTCGTACGATAATTGATTAAGGTGGAAGGTAACCTAGCGAGTTGGTAACAGGGTTACTTGAGGGTAAATTCAGAAGGGGTAATTGAGATCAAGATTGTAAACCCATATGGTGGAGTAACTGGGTGACGGAACCAAATAGTGTAATTGAGATAAAATAATGTCAAACTATATTGTGAAGTAACTGAGTGACTGAACCCAATAGTGTTATTGAGATAAAGATTGTAAACCGAGATTGTGAAGTAACTGGGGGACGGAACCCAATAGTGTAATTTATTGAGATAAAATAATGTCAAACTTTATTGTGAAGTAACTGGGTGACGGAACCCAATAGTGTTATTGAGATAAAGATTGTAAACCGAGATTGTGAAGTAACTGGGTGACGGAACCCAATAGTGTTATTGAGATAAAGATTGTAAACCTAGATTGTGAAGTAACTGGGTGGCGGAACCCATATTTTATGTGAGAGAGACCTTGTAATCTCATTCGGTAATTTGTACGATTTTATGTCATTGTGGAGGTACTTGAGTAGTAACGACGGTTGTGTCAAAGGAGTAAATAGATTCTATGTATTGAGACAATAGATTATATAGGTTATAGCCTTGGTATTGAGAAAGGATACAGAAGGCTCAGTAAACGTGGGAAAACCTAAAGAGTAGAGGAAAGAATAACATTTTGTTTTAGTTAAGTAAAGAGCAAATGGGCATTAGGCCCTGGTCTCAATAAAAGACACAGCAGGGTTTTGATTTATTTATTTAGGATTAATCACTAATAACGGGGTCGTAAGATCGAAGCCGACTTGAGTCAATACCTGAATAGCGGGGATTCAGTTAGGGAGTAACGGGAACGTTAGGGGTCCAGAGTACCACCTAGCATGAATCGACGTAATATTCAATCTGCGTCTTGAACTCATCTCGGCCCGAGCAAAGAACCTATTATTAGAGTAGTTAGGAAGTCTGTTAAATAAAATATACGAACTTCTAAATGACTGTCGAATTATCCCATGTAGTAGTAGCATAACTGATTTAGAATTAATTACTACATATTGGTGGCAAGCGATGGGATTCGGCAAATCATTTGGATTGAGTATAATTATCTAACAGAACAGATAGGATGACGGGCATGTTACCATTCAGATTATGGGAAGAGGGGAAGGAAGAAATCGAGCTTTGGATTGAGCAGTTAGAATGTCATTTCACACTACTTGACGTAGGGGAAAATGGGAAGAAAATCGCCTATGGAAAGGCTCACTTAGGTAAGGCCCTGAATGATGTGAGAGTACGTCTGGAAGGATTAGTATTGGGGATACTAATTAGTCAGGAGCGCCTTAATCAAAGAATTTGGCCGACAGACTTCCACCAGAAAAGCCAGAGACAAACTGAAGAGTTTGAAACTTGATGGCCAAAATGTGAGAGCCCTGAGGAGGGAAATCACTAAGAATGTGAAACTAGCGTATCCCCATACGAACCAAGAGAGCCAGGAAACTGAGATTAGGGAGATAATGATCCAAGCCTGCCCGGTAGAAGTTAGGAAACACTGTATCATCATGAGGTTAACACTACCAAGGAATTCATGGAAGTCATTAAAAAGATTCTGGAGGCTAGAGAAGTAAAAGAGTAAAAACAAAAAGGGGAAGAGGAGAACCCGAAGAAAGGGTATCCGAAAGCCCTGATTTGATGCTTCACTTGTAGACAGACCGGACACCTAGCTAGGAACTGTACCAACCGTCCACCATCCCCAACCCCTAGATTTGACCCCAGACTCGCACTCCCAAATGATCGACCTCTACCCAGGGGAACCGATCCGGACCGGAGAGGAATGCTTCCGGTAGAATACTGGGAGACAGAAAACCAGCTAAGAGTTACAATGCCGGAAGAGAGAGAACATTTTCTGCCAAAACCTCACATAGAAGGGCGGTATAGTGAGGTCAATATCTTAGAGAGACAAACGCCTTGTGAAACTGTAGTCATAAATGGGAGAGCCACGAACATGTTGATTGATACGGGGGCACACCGAAGTTGTCTCCTCGAAAATTTCGTAAAACAAAATCAGCGAGAAATGGGCCCATTAAATCTAGCCAGTATTCAGTTGTCAGAAGCTGGGGGTCAAGCACTGAAAATCCTAGGAAAAACTAACGCGTCGGTAGTGCAGTGGAAGGGAATTACCTTCACCACCGATTTTTGTGTTTTATCGGGAGAAGCTAGTAGTGGAGTCGATGGGTATCTGGGGATAGATCTCATGAGTCAGATGGGAGTAACTATTCAGTGTGGGCCGAAAGACACAACAACTACTCGCCAACCTCAAATAGTAGCTACCACAGGAAAATTATCTATTCCTCCTAGATCTTGGAAAATGATAGAGATTCCCCCAAACCCAGGCATGACTGCCGGGATTTTTGAACCCGATGCACAGAATGGGGTGAGAATATCCCACCTTCATTACTGCCGACCAGAGGAAACTAGTTTTAGCTAATTTTGGTGATGACACGATTAGTTATCAAAAAGGGAAACTGTTAGGACAAGTCACACCTGTTCAACCCACTAGAGTTGGAACTGACGGACCCGTGAACTTACCTGAGATCCCGAAAAAATTAACCTCAAGTCAAGCCAGTACCTTACATGAATTGCTCTGGACGTACCGAGATGTGTTTGCTCAAAACGAAGGGGACTACGGATCGGCTCGAACCCGACACACCCATGAGATACACACGCAAGGGCCTCCTATTAGACAACCCTACCGATGACAAAACCCTATTATGAGACAAAAAGAAAAGGAACAAGTTGAGGACATGATTAAACAGGGGATAGTAGTGGAATCATACAGTCCGTGGTCATCTCCGGTAGTCCTAGTTAAGAAAAAAGATGGGTCTACTCGGTTCTGTGTAGATTATCGAAAATTAAACGATGTCACCATCAAAGACGCACAGCCCCTACCTCGTATTGATGACTCGTTAGAATCCCTCAATTGGTCGACCTGGTTCTCTACCCTAGATCTCCAGAGTGGATACTGGCAAGTACCAGTTAGGTCCGAGGATCAAGAGAAAACCGCATTTTCCACGAGCGAAGGCAAACTCTACCAGTTTTCTGTCTTGCCGTTTGGAGTTTGCAATGGCCCCGCCAGTTTCACTAGAGCCATGGAGGAAGTATTGAGGGGATTAACCTGGAAGACTTGTTTGGCGTACTTAGATGATATTATAATCTTTTCCGCTAGTTGGGAACAACATATTCACCGACTCCAAGAAGTGTTAGAAAGAATCAGCGGGGCAGGACTTAAACTGAAACCTTCAAAATGCTAATTAGGGGCCCGTGAGGTGGCATATCTAGGGCATGTGGTTTTCAGTAAAGGTATTCAACCGGACCCACATAAAGTGAGATCTATTGCCGAAATCTCACCTCCGTCCTCTGTCAAAGAAATTTGAGCGTTTCTGGGAATGGCCTCCTACTATCGAAGGTTCATACCTAACTTTTCTAAGATTGCTCGCCCCATGACTCAGAGACTAGAAAAAGGGAGAAGGTTCGACTGGGATCAGAGTTGTCAGGTAGCTTTTGATCACTTGAAGCAAAAATTAACTTCTAACCCCATAGTTTGTCATCCGGATTTCACCAAGCCCTTTCAACTATACACCGATGCTTCTGATGAAGGGCTCGGAGTCGTTCTGGCCCAGAAAGTGGACGGAAAGGAAAGCATAGTGGCCTGTGCTAGCCGGACACTGAATAAGGGCGAAAAGAATTATAGCGTTACGAAAAAGAATGTCTAGCTCTAGTGTAGGCTATACAATATTTCCGTCCGTACCTAGCCGGGGTCCACTTTGAAGTTGTTACGGACCATCATAGCTTACAATGGCTCCGAAAAATGAAAACGGAAGACGGACTATTTGTCAGGTGGAAGGGGATTTTGGAAGAGTACTCTTTTGAAGTTAGACATAGACCCGGTAAATTACACACTAATGCCGATGGCTTGTCTCGACTACCAGTAGCACCCGTTCAACCCCCTGAACCTCACAGGGAAAAACATGACCTAGTAATAAGGTAAAGTTTTCGGAGGGAGCCTGGAGGAATTCTCAAGATCGGGTCGTACTTGATTATTCAGAGGCAAAACACATGATCCAAATCCTCCACGGACAAAAAGGAAGAGGGGTTCTCCAACAATTCAATGAAAGGTACTGGACCAAGTGGGCCGACCAGATTGTTAAAGAAGTCGTTCAAAATTGTTTGGGATGCCAGAGGGGCAAAGATGGAAGACAGTTGCCCGGACATATTACTGCTGGTACACCCTGGGCCAAATTATCAGTGGATATTATGGGACCTCTGCCCAGACAGACAAACAAAAGGTACATCTTGACCTGTGTCGACATTTTCTCTAAATACACGGTTGCTTGCGCTATCCCGGACAAGAAAGCTGAAACGGTGACCAAGGTTATCCTGGAAAAGATAATTTTTGTGTATGGCACCCCTGGAGGTATTCTGAGTTACAGGGGAAAAAAAATTTAATAATGAGATCTGGCAACACTTGGGAGAAACCTTGGGGTACCAGATACAGCACCCCTCCCCGTATTACCCTCAGGGAAATGCTGTCTGTGAAAGGAATCATAGGGTGTTAGCCAATTGCATCCGGGCTAGTCTGAGCTCAGAAGGGGAGAAAATCATCCGGGGTTGGCTGGAACTTTTGCCTGAAATTGTCTGGGGAATAAATACCACGGTCTGTAGGACTACGGGGTATTCTCCCTATGAGATTATCTTTGGCAACATACCAAAATTGCCTCAAGAACGATTATTGCCCTACCCCCGGTCCTACACGCAGTATTCCCAACCCGGAAAATATTGGAAGGAACAATGGGATCGACGACAGCAAATGCATGATCATATTGCTCAGCAACAGCCTAAGAAAGTTTCTCTAAATAATCCTTATTACCGAGGGGAGTATATTTTGGTCAAGAGACATGACCCCACCCGAGCTGGTAAACTGGAGGAGAAATACGAGGGTCCTTTCAGGGTTGTCGAGACAAACGGGCCCAATCAAGTGTTATACTTACATCATGGAGATATCGTGTCAGTTACTCATATTCGTCATACCAAACGATATGAGGGTAATGTTCCCCTAGAGATGAGCGAGTGGAGTAGCGAGGAAGGGAGCGAAGAGGAAACGGAATTCTGGGTCGACGACCCTGATACTTCCTCAGTTCGACCCAACGTTAGAGGTCCTACTCTGACTCGGGACTACCTAGAAGATTCCCCACTCTGGTGGTCACTTAGTCGAAAAAACCGAGAGGGTCTTCCTGAGGTTGAGCCAGAAGGAGACCTAGGAAGCGAAGAGATAGTATCTAGTGGGAAAGATGATTTCTATGAGCTTACCGAGGAGGAAAAGTCTACGATCCCAGACAGCGAAGTTTCAGTTACCCCGAGAGATTTAAATAGAACTTTAAGTAGTGAGGAAGAGTGTCCTCAAGACGAGGTAGAACCGCAAGGCGTATCTTTTGACGGCAACCGTCTGAACGGTTCTCCCACAGCTAAAGTAAAAGTATCCAAAGAAACTCCCTTGCTTAACGTTCCCGATAAGACTTTTGCTAGAGCGACTAAGTTCACGGGCCCCACTGAAACTCTCACTCGTAGTGGTAGAATTAGCCGCCCACCAAATAGATACTCGGACGAGGCTATAAATAGGACCCCCGGGGCACCTGCCTGTCAGTTGCAAGGCACCATGCGTCTCCCCTCTGATCCTCAGTACCGACTCCGTCGACTGGTAGCAATAGTCGACGGGCAAGGGCAAAGAATAAATACCACTCGAGCTCTCAAACAGTTTCTCAGCCAGCCCGGGGAGGTTTTAATAGCCAAAACTATCGTGGGAAATCAGAATCCTGCACTCCAGTTACATAAATGTCTATGTGAGCATAGTGGACTGGTGGAGTGGCAGCCTGAGGGCATAAATTCTAGGTGAACAGTGTTGCGGCGATCAGGAGCCGGTAGGGGTGATAAAGTAGAAACGCCCTCCGCCAATCATCACGCTCCCTTCTACTTGCTTGGCCAGCCAGATGACTTTGACAGCTCACGGTTGCAACATGCCACGCCCCGCCCACCAGCCAATCAGCGGCCTCCATTATCGGAGCGCGAAGCTGGACTTCATACTCCACCTCAGAAATCACTCTATTTCTCTTCCCGACGAGCTCCTTATGATTATCCCTTAAATAATACCTCGGTGCCAGCCCTGTACTCCTGTAAGCCGCCCAAAGGGGGTTATAATCAACTTCCTGGAACTTACTATGAAGAGGAGAGAGAGGAGATGAAGGAAGCAAGAAGTCAGTGCGAGCAGGATGCCATGCGGGTCCCTCAGCCAATGGCAGCGCGAGAGAGTGGGGGCCAGGACTATAAAGGGAGGGGGGGGGGGGGGGGGCGTTGCAGATTCATTCGCCGGCCAGACGGCACCGGGTCCAGATCTCGCAACCTACTTGCTCTCTCGCACTTGGGCACTCACGGTAATTCGGCTCCAGCCTCCCAGCCCTCGCCTTTTGTTCCAGCAGGCACACCCCAGGCCTATCAGCAGCTCTTCCCTACTAAGGCAGATACACCCTCAGTATCTGGCCACCTGTCGTCGCATCGCAGGCTTGCATACCACTACAGCCAAGTGATTCAAGAGGACGACAGACAGTAGTGGGAGAGCAAAGATTTCCAGTTGAGATAAAGAAAGAGAGAGACTGCAGAACTGACCCGGTGGCCATCACTTATAACAATTAATGTGTCCTTCTAGGACAAAACTAAGGGAAAAATAATTTAGACTTACCTGAATATATAAAGATGATGTGTTAATAATAGTTATTTTTGTTAGCAGCGGCACCAGCCAAAGAGTTATTATATAGGATCTGATAGGAGAGATTAAAGATTAAAAGAGTAAAAGTAAAGAGGGGAGGGAAAGAATACTTGTGTTAATAAATGAGGCAACCAGTAAGTTAAAGAGGGAACCAGTTGTTTAGTAGCCAAATAGATTAAAGATTAAAAGTGTAAAAGTATAGAGGGGAGGGAAAGAATACTTGTGTTAACAAATGAGGCAACCAGTAAGTTAAAGAGGGAACCAGTTGTTTAGTAGCCAAATAGATTAAAGATTAAAAGAGTAAAAGTATAGAGGGGAGGGAAAGAATACTTGTGTTAACAAATGAGGCAACCAGTAAGTTAAAGCGGGAAACAGTTGTTTAGTTGCCTAATAGATTAGCTATAGCTAGGGAAGGACACTAGTCCATATGAATCATTCATTAAGTTGTGTAAAAAGGAAACTGTGAAGAAGGACACTAGTCCAATGTGAGTTGCGTTATTATTAACACCTTACGAGCGGCCTATGCGGTTTATTTATGTGTACCGCACAGCGGGGTGTTTTTAGCCAAAATAGGGCTGTTTACGTGGTCATTTTCATGCCTAAATAAGACCCAGAACGTAAAACAAGTACCTATCCCTGAAAGGGCATAAACAGAGCTTTCGAATGACACCATAACGATCCTTGTATGATGGATAGTTTTCTTGCAATAACCGTGCAACGCGAGTGCAAAAAGCAGGTAATTCGGTACTTTCAGTACATAATTGAGTATGTAGCGAGTGAGAGAGGGAGGAGGGAGCTGAGATTTGTGTCAGTAGGTTCGCCGCGGTGGTCTGGAGCAGTCATACGCTCGCTAGTCTCCTGCCACCACTTGTCTCTCTCTCTCAGCCACATTACGTGCTGAAATTGCCACTCGAGTTATGTCGAGCGCCGCCACATAGTCCAGCTTTATTTAACTCGACTTATGTTGCTCGCCGCTAATTAAGGGTTAAGTCTAAGAGAGTTATTCCGTGTATGCGGCTGAGGCACGGTTCATCTTTTGTTCGTACGATAATTGATTAAGGTGGAAGGTAACCTAGCGAGTTGGTAACAGGGTTACTTGAGGGTAAATTCAGAAGGGGTAATTGAGATCAAGATTGTAAACCCATATGGTGGAGTAACTGGGTGACGGAACCAAATAGTGTAATTGAGATAAAATAATGTCAAACTATATTGTGAAGTAACTGAGTGACTGAACCCAATAGTGTTATTGAGATAAAGATTGTAAACCGAGATTGTGAAGTAACTGGGGGACGGAACCCAATAGTGTAATTTATTGAGATAAAATAATGTCAAACTTTATTGTGAAGTAACTGGGTGACGGAACCCAATAGTGTTATTGAGATAAAGATTGTAAACCGAGATTGTGAAGTAACTGGGTGACGGAACCCAATAGTGTTATTGAGATAAAGATTGTAAACCTAGATTGTGAAGTAACTGGGTGGCGGAACCCATATTTTATGTGAGAGAGACCTTGTAATCTCATTCGGTAAATTGTACGATTTTATGTCATTGTGGAGGTACTTGAGTAGTAACGACGGTTGTGTCAAAGGAGTAAATAGATTCTATGTATTGAGACAATAGATTATATAGGTTATAGCCTTGGTATTGAGAAAGGATACAGAAGGCTCAGTAAACGTGGGAAAACCTAAAGAGTAGAGGAAAGAATAACATTTTGTTTTAGTTAAGTAAAGAGCAAATGGTTCATTAGGCCCTGGTCTCAATAAAAGACACAGCAGGGTTTTGATTTATTTATTTAGGATTAATCACTAATAACGGGGTCGTAAGATCGAAGCCGACTTGAGTCAATACCTGAATAGCGGGGATTCAGTTAGGGAGTAACGGGAACGTTAGGGGTCCAGAGTACCACCTAGCATGAATCGACGTAATATTCAATCTGCGTCTTGAACTCATCTCGGCCCGAGCAAAGAACCTATTATTAGAGTAGTTAGGAAGTCTGTTAAATAAAATATACGAACTTCTAAATGACTGTCGAATTATCCCATGTAGTAGTAGCATAACTGATTTAGAATTAATTACTACATATTGGTGGCAAGCGATGGGATTCGGCAAATCATTTGGATTGAGTATAATTATCTAACAGAACAGATAGGATGACGGGCATGTTACCATTCAGATTATGGGAAGAGGGGAAGGAAGAAATCGAGCTTTGGATTGAGCAGTTAGAATGTCAGTTCACACTACTTGACGTAGGGGAAAATGGGAAGAAAATCGCCTATGGAAAGGCTCACTTAGGTAAGGCCCTGAATGATGTGAGAGTACGTCTGGAAGGATTAGTATTGGGGATACTAATTAGTCAGGAGCGCCTTAATCAAAGAATTTGGCCGACAGACTTCCACCAGAAAAGCCAGAGACAAACTGAAGAGTTTGAAACTTGATGGCCAAAATGTGAGAGCCCTGAGGAGGGAAATCACTAAGAATGTGAAACTAGCGTATCCCCATACGAACCAAGAGAGCCAGGAAACTGAGATTAGGGAGATAATGATCCAAGCCTGCCCGGTAGAAGTTAGGAAACACTGTATCATTCATGAGGTTAACACTACCAAGGAATTCATGGAAGTCATTAAAAAGATTCTGGAGGCTAGAGAAGTAAAAGAGTAAAAACAAAAAGGGGAAGAGGAGAATCCGAAGAAAGGGTATCCGAAACCTTGATTTGATGCTTCACTTGTAGACAGGCCGGACACCTAGCTAGGAACTGTACCAACCGTCCACCATCCCCAACCCCTAGATTTGACCCCAGACTCGCACTCCCAAATGATCGACCTCTACCCAGGGGAACCGATCCGGACCGGAGAGGAATGCTTCCGGTAGAATACTGGGAGACAGAAAACCAGCTAAGAGTTACAATGCCGGAAGAGAGAGAACATTTTCTGCCAAAACCTCACATAGAAGGGCGGTATAGTGAGGTCAATATCTTAGAGAGACAAACGCCTTGTGAAACTGTAGTCATAAATGGGAGAGCCACGAACATGTTGATTGATACGGGGGCACACCGAAGTTGTCTCCTCGAGAATTTCGTAAAACAAAATCAGCGAGAAATGGGCCCATTAAATCTAGCCAGTATTCAGTTGTCAGAAGCCGGGGATCAAGCACTGAAAATCCTAGGAAAAACTAACGCGTCGGTAGTGCAGTGGAAGGGAATTACCTTCACCACCGATTTTTGTGTTTTATCGGGAGAAGCTAGTAGTGGAGTCGATGGGTATCTGGGGATAGATCTCATGAGTCAGATGGGAGTAACTATTCAGTGTGGGCCGAAAGACACAACAACTACTCGCCAACCTCAAATAGTAGCTACCACAGGAAAATTATCTATTCCTCCTAGATCTTGGAAAATGATAGAGATTCCCCCAAACCCAGGCATGACTGCCGGGATTTTTGAACCCGATGCACAGAATGGGGTGAGAATATCCCACCTTCATTACTGCCGACCAGAGGAAACTAGTTTTAGCTAATTTTGGTGATGACACGATTAGTTATCAAAAAGGGAAACTGTTAGGACAAGTCACACCTGTTCAACCCACTAGAGTTGGAACTGACGGACCCGTGAACTTACCTGAGATCCCGAAAAAATTAACCTCAAGTCAAGCCAGTACCTTACATGAATTGCTCTGGACGTACCGAGATGTGTTTGCTCAAAACGAAGGGGACTACGGATCGGCTCGAACCCGACACACCCATGAGATACACACGCAAGGGCCTCCTATTAGACAACCCTACCGATAACAAAACCCTATTATGAGACAAAAAGAAAAGGAACAAGTTGAGGACATGATTAAACAGGGGATAGTAGTGGAATCATACAGTCCGTGATCATCTACGGTAGTCCTAGTTAAGAAAAAAGATGGGTCTACTCGGTTCTGTGTAGATTATCGAAAATTAAACGATGTCACCATCAAAGACGCACAGCCCCTACCTCGTATTGATGACTCGTTAGAATCCCTCAATTGGTCGACCTGGTTCTCTACCCTAGATCTCCAGAGTGGATACTGGCAAGTACCAGTTAGGTCCGAGGATCAAGAGAAAACCGCATTTTCCACGAGCGAAGGCAAACTCTACCAGTTTACTGTCTTGCCGTTTGGAGTTTGCAATGGCCCCGCCAGTTTCACTAGAGCCATGGAGGAAGTATTGAGGGGATTAACCTGGAAGACTTGTTTGGCGTACTTAGATGATATTATAATCTTTTCCGCTAGTTGGGATCAACATATTCACCGACTCCAAGAAGTGTTAGAAAGAATCAGGGGGGCAGGACTTAAACTGAAATCTTCAAAATGCTAATTAAGGGCCCGTGAGGTGGCATATCTAGGGCATGTGGTTTTCAGTAAAGGTATTCAACCGGACCCACATAAAGTGAGATCTATTGCCGAAATCTCACCTCCGTCCTCTGTCAAAGAAATTTGAGCGTTTCTGGGAATGGCCTCCTACTATCGAAGGTTCATACCTAACTTTTCTAAGATTGCTCGCCCCATGACTCAGAGACTAGAAAAAGGGAGAAGGTTCGACTGGGATCAGAGTTGTCAGGTAGCTTTTGATCACTTGAAGCAAAAATTAACTTCTAACCCCATAGTTTGTCATCCGGATTTCACCAAGCCCTTTCAACTATACACCGATGCTTCTGATGAAGGGCTCGGAGTCGTTCTGGCCCAGAAAGTGGACGGAAAGGAAAGCATAGTGGCCTGTGCTAGCCGGACACTGAATAAGGGCGAAAAGAATTATAGCGTTACGAAAAAGAATGTCTAGCTCTAGTGTAGGCTATACAATATTTCCGTCCGTACCTAGCCGGGGTCCACTTTGAAGTTGTTACGGACCATCATAGCTTACAATGGCTCCGAAAAATGAAAACGGAAGACGGACTATTTGTCAGGTGGAAGGGGATTTTGGAAGAGTTCTCTTTTGAAGTTAGACATAGACCCGGTAAATTACACACTAATGCGGATGGCTTGTCTCGACTACCAGTAGCACCCGTTCAACCCACTGAACCTCACAGGGAAAAACATGACCTAGTAATAAGGTAAAGTTTTCGGAGGGAGCCTGGAGGAATTCTCAAGATCGGGTCGTACTTGATTATTCAGAGGCAAAACACATGATCCAAATCCTCCACGGACAAAAAGGAAGAGGGGTTCTCCAACAATTCAATGAAAGGTACTGGACCAAGTGGGCCGACCAGATTGTTAAAGAAGTCGTTCAAAATTGTTTGGGATGCCAGAGGGGCAAAGATGGAAGACAGTTGCCCGGACATATTACTGCTGGTACACCCTGGGCCAAATTATCAGTGGATATTATGGGACCTCTGCCCAGACAGACAAACAAAAGGTACATCTTGACCTGTGTCGACATTTTCTCTAAATACACGGTTGCTTGCGCTATCCCGGACAAGAAAGCTGAAACGGTGACCAAGGTTATCCTGGAAAAGATAATTTTTGTGTATGGCACCCCTGGAGGTATTCTGAGTTACAGGGGAAAAAAATTTAATAATGAGATCTGGCAACACTTGGGAGAAACCTTGGGGTACCAGATACAGCACCCCTCCCCGTATTACCCTCAGGGAAATGCTGTCTGTGAAAGGAATCATAGGGTGTTAGCCAATTGCATCCGGGCTAGTCTGAGCTCAGAAGGGGAGAAAATCGTCCGGGGTTGGCTGGAACTTTTGCCTGAAATTGTCTGGGGAATAAATACCACGGTCTGTAGGACTACGGGGTATTCTCCCTATGAGATTATCTTTGGCAACATACCAAAATTGCCTCAAGAACGATTATTGCCCTACCCCCGGTCCTACACGCAGTATTCCCAACCCGGAAAATATTGGAAGGAACAAGGGGAGCGACGACAGCAAATGCATGATCATATTGCTCAGCAACAGCCTAAGAAAGTTTCTCTAAATAATCCTTATTACCGAGGGGAGTATATTTTGGTCAAGAGACATGACCCCACCCGAGCTGGTAAACTGGAGGAGAAATACGAGGGTCCTTTCAGGGTTGTCGAGACAAACGGGCCCAATCAAGTGTTATACTTACATCATGGAGATATCGTGTCAGTTACTCATATTCGTCATACCAAACGATATGAGGGTAATGTTCCCCTAGAGATGAGCGAGTGGAGTAGCGAGGAAGGGAGCGAAGAGGAAACGGAATTCTGGGTCGACGACCCTGATACTTCCTCAGTTCGACCCAACGTTAGAGGTCCTACTCTGACTCGGGACTACCTAGAAGATTCCCCACTCTGGTGGTCACTTAGTCGAAAAAACCGAGAGGGTCTTCCTGAGGTTGAGCCAGAAGGAGACCTAGGAAGCGAAGAGATAGTATCTAGTGGGAAAGATGATTTCTATGAGCTTACCGAGGAGGAAAAGTCTACGATCCCAGACAGCGAAGTTTCAGTTACCCCGAGAGATTTAAATAGAACTTTAAGTAGTGAGGAAGAGTGTCCTCAAGACGAGGTAGAACCGCAAGGCGTATCTTTTGACGGCAACCGTCTGAACGGTTCTCCCACAGCTAAAGTAAAAGTATCCAAAGAAACTCCCTTGCTTAACGTTCCCGATAAGACTTTTGCTAGAGCGACTAAGTTCACGGGCCCCACTGAAACTCTCACTCGTAGTGGTAGAATTAGCCGCCCACCAAATAGATACACGGACGAGGCTATAAATAGGACCCCCGGGGCACCTGCCTGTCAGTTGCAAGGCACCATGCGTCTCCCCTCTGATCCTCAGTACCGACTCCGTCGACTGGTAGCAATAGTCGACGGGCAAGGGCAAAGAATAAATACCACTCGAGCTCTCAAACAGTTTCTCAGCCAGCCCGGGGAGGTTTTAATAGCCAAAACTATCGTGGGAAATCAGAATCCTGCACTCCAGTTACATAAATGTCTATGTGAGCATAGTGGACTGGTGGAGTGGCAGCCTGAGGGCATAAATTCTAGGTGAACAGTGTTGCGGCGATCAGGAGCCGGTAGGGGTGATAAAGTAGAAACGCCCTCCGCCAATCATCACGCTCCCTTCTACTTGCTTGGCCAGCCAGATGACTTTGACAGCTCACGGTTGCAACATGCCACGCCCCGCCCACCAGCCAATCAGCGGCCTCCATTATCGGAGCGCGAAGCTGGACTTCATACTCCACCTCAGAAATCACTCTATTTCTCTTCCCGACGAGCTCCTTATGATTATCCCTTAAATAATACCTCGGTGCCAGCCCTGTACTCCTGTAAGCCGCCAAAAGGGGGTTATAATCAACTTCCTGGAACTTACTATGAAGAGGAGAGAGAGGAGATGAAGGAAGCAAGAAGTCAGTGCGAGCAGGATGCCATGCGGATCCCTCAGCCAATGGCAGCGCGAGAGAGCGGGGGCCAGGACTATAAAGGGAGGGGGGGGGGGCACGTTGCAGATTCATTCGCCGGCCAGACAGCACCGGGTCCAGATCTCGCAACCTACTTGCTCCCTCGCACTTGGGCACTCACGGTAATTCGGCTCCAGCCTCCCAGCCCTCGCCTTTTGTTCCAGCAGGCACACCCCTGGCCTATCAGCAGCTCTTCCCTACTAAGGCAGATACACCCTCAGTATCTGGCCACCTGTCGTCGCATCGCAGGCTTGCATACCACTACAGCCAAGCGATTCAAGAGGACGACAGATAGTAGTGGGAGAGCAAAGATTTCCAGTTGAGATAAAGAAAGAGAGAGACTGCAGAACTGACCCGGTGGCCATCACTTATAACAATTAATGTGTCCTTCTAGGACAAAACTAAGGGAAAAATAATTTAGACTTACCTGAATATATAAAGATGATGATGTGTTAATAATAGTTATTTTTGTTAGCAGCGGCACCAGCCAAAGAGTTATTATATAGGATCTGATAGGAGAGATTAAAGATTAAAAGAGTAAAAGTAAAGAGGGGAGGGAAAGAATACTTGTGTTAATAAATGAGGCAACCAGTAAGTTAAAGAGGGAACCAGTTGTTTAGTAGCCAAATAGATTAAAGATTAAAAGAGTAAAAGTATAGAGGGGAGGGAAAGAATACTTGTGTTAACAAATGAGGCAACCAGTAAGTTAAAGCGGGAAACAGTTGTTTAGTTGCCTAATAGATTAGCTATAGCTAGGGAAGGACACTAGTCCATATGAATCATTCATTAAGTTGTGTAAAAAGGAAACTGTGAAGAAGGACACTAGTCCAATGTGAGTTGCGGTATTATTAAGTCTAAGAGAGTTATTCCGTGTATGCGGCTGAGGCACGGTTCATCTTTTGTTCGTACGATAATTGATTAAGGTGGAAGGTAACCTAGCGAGTTGGTAACAGGGTTACTTGAGGGTAAATTCAGAAGGGGTAATTGAGATCAAGATTGTAAACCCATATGGTGGAGTAACTGGGTGACGGAACCAAATAGTGTAATTGAGATAAAATAATGTCAAACTATATTGTGAAGTAACTGAGTGACTGAACCCAATAGTGTTATTGAGATAAAGATTGTAAACCGAGATTGTGAAGTAACTGGGGGACGGAACCCAATAGTGTAATTTATTGAGATAAAATAATGTCAAACTTTATTGTGAAGTAACTGGGTGACGGAACCCAATAGTGTTATTGAGATAAAGATTGTAAACCGAGATTGTGAAGTAACTGGGTGACGGAACCCAATAGTGTTATTGAGATAAAGATTGTAAACCTAGATTGTGAAGTAACTGGGTGGCGGAACCCATATTTTATGTGAGAGAGACCTTGTAATCTCATTCGGTAAATTGTACGATTTTATGTCATTGTGGAGGTACTTGAGTAGTAACGACGGTTGTGTCAAAGGAGTAAATAGATTCTATGTATTGAGACAATAGATTATATAGGTTATAGCCTTGGTATTGAGAAAGGATACAGAAGGCTCAGTAAACGTGGGAAAACCTAAAGAGTAGAGGAAAGAATAACATTTTGTTTTAGTTAAGTAAAGAGCAAATGGTTCATTAGGCCCTGGTCTCAATAAAAGACACAGCAGGGTTTTGATTTATTTATTTTGGATTAATCACTAATAACTGGTCGGGTCGGGTCGTAAGATCGAAGCCGACTTGAGTCAATACCTGAATAGCGGGGATTCAGTTAGGGAGTAACGGGAACTTTAGGGGTCCAGAGTACCACCTAGTATGAATCGACGTAATATTCAATCTGCGTCTTGAACTCATCTCGGCCCGAGCAAAGAACCTATTATTTGAGTAGTTAGGAAGTCTGTTAAATAAAATATACGAACTTCTAAATGACTGTCGAGTTATCCCCCGTAGTAGTAGCATAACTGATTTAGAATTAATTACTACAATGATTATTACTGGATATGAGCATAAACCCATTATCCAACAATCTAAAATCATGGCCACGATAGTGGGAAGGGCTATGAAGAATAGGGATAATGTGGGGTAAAAAGCTAAAAAAGCATTAATGAGCATTTATAAGTAAAACTTAGCTCGGGGTTTGGAAGTTTGGAGTCTAGAGGACCCCTAAAACCCGAGCCAAGTTTTGTAAAAAGTTGGCTCGGAGTTTGTGATTTTTCAGATAAAAAAAAAACTAAAAAAAAAAAAAATTGTTGGCTCGGTTTGCGAAGTTTGGAGACCCCTAAAATACAAGTTTTCAAAAACCATAGCCAAATTTTGCCAAAAGTTGGCTTGGATTGTTAGACTTTTCAGAGTAAAAGGGTAATGTAACCTAACCTACAGTACAGTATTTGGCCATTGCCGTTTGCCGTGGGATATAGAATATGTTGAGGAGGGCCCCCCCCCCCCCCCCCCGTACTTATTGAATTTCTCATATATTATAATAGTAAGGGGGCAAAACCCTAATTTTCAGTCAATAGCCTACCCTATAAAGGAATGTAACTTTCTATGTTTTTTACCCCCCCACAATTTCTCTATTCTTCATAGCTCTTCCTACTATCCGGGGCTGTGTTTTTATATTGTTGAATAATGGGTAAATACTAATTTCCAGTAATACTAAATATTATAGAAAGCTTATAAACCTATAAAGTAACAAATAAAAAAATAAACAAAATTGAAAATAGCTGTGGTCGATCTCCTTATTATTGCCCAATAATACTTGAAGACAAAGCTATAGAAAACACATAGAGAATTATATCCCCAGGGGGTAAGGGTGCCTTCATCTAATGGTGGAGGAAAAAAAAAGAATACAGTATGCCTCACGCATCCTACTGCGTGTCGTACAAGGCGACTAATAAGGGAGATGGCTTATGGACCAACAGCCATTACTATGCAATAAAGTCTTTATCTTAGCACTGTCTTGGTATGGCACTGCCGGGGCTGGTGGGGTGCGGATAGGTGCCACAGGGGACTGAGTCTTACCTGGGCGCTGTTTGGCACTACACTTGTGTCGGCAACAGTGTTTGCATGTTGGAGCAGGACTTTATTGTTCTATAGTCCAATTGCTTAATATACAGTAGAGTCATGTTAAGGTGCTGTCTTTTTGTAACGCTGTTAAGGCTGGTGTGGTTGCAGATACTGCAGGTGCAAGTGCTGCAGGCACGGTTAGCACTATTTTAACATCAGCCACGGTGATGACTTGGTGGGGCAGTGCTGTGGCGGGACTTTATTGTACTACAGTGCACTCCAACTACTGAAAGGCAACCCCGTCTGAGCCGTTACAGTGCATGTAATGGAACAATTACGTTAAACCAATGTATGTATGTACGTATATGCGACCTAAAATACATATCGGCCCCATTGCATAACCTAAATTGTAACGCTCAGACGTGGTTGCCTTTCCGCATTTGGAATACAGGCCTGATTCATTAAAAGTCCCGCCACAACGATGCCTCATCATGTGATCACTTTGGCTGATGTTGGCTTAGTGCTAATTATGCCGCAGCAAGACTCAACTAGCCAAAGTCCAACTGCACCTGCAGTATCTGCAAACCACAACAGCCTCAACAGTGCTACAATAATACAGTACCATATCAAGCCTCTACTGTACATTAAGCAACTTAGACTTTAGATTCACAATATAAACTTGGTAAATCTACAGCTTTGTTCCTCCACTTTTGTCGTTATTTTCGGTTATTATACATCTCTACTCCTCGATTACAGGGAATCCTGCATTATGGATTTCATATTTTTTTCTATGTGTATAAAGGAGACAAAAGGCATGTTGCCTGTAACAAGTGTCTCCCCCAGAGCCGAATTCAAGGGACGTTTGGGGTCAAAATGCCTGGACACACGAAGTTTAAAGCAGTTTAAGTCATAGGATGAAGCAAAGATTGATTGAGGGAGAGAGTTCCAGAGTGCACTTGTTTAGTATAAGAAAGTGATAAAATTTGCCAATTCTTGGATTGGAGAGCTGGACAGGATAGGAGTGAGATTGTGTGTTAATGCGGGTGCTCGCACTCGCCGCAAGGGAGGGGGTATGCACTAAAAGAGTTCTGAAGATCGCCGATTGTTAAAATAGCGACATAGGAGTGAAAGAGATGCAACATTGCGACATGTAGAAAGAGATTGTAGTGAACTAGTAAAAGGAGGTGAGTTGAGGAGGCTGGATTAACGCCCCAAAGTTGTAGATTTGAGAGACATTAAGCCCCAGTTGTATAATAAAGTACCGCCTGACGATGTTATGCAGCTTAGAAGGGGCCTATTGAACGCACAGGATCAACGAACTTGAGAGCTCTCAGCCAGTGTTCACCCAGACTCAGAGGGGGACGGACGTGTGCACTCCTCTCTCCCTTGCCCTCTACTAAACCACCGACCTAGTCACTTCCGCACAAGTCATCCTACCCCGCCCTTGACCTGGCTCCGAATCGTGACCTGACCTTAGCATAATACCCAGAAGTAGGAGGCATAGAGCTGAAACTAGGCAAGTGAGACATACCAATGGGAAAACACCAGGCCCAGAGGAATTCGTGTGTTTGTTTGTGGGGTTTAGAGTGACATCAGTGCACATGGAATGAGAAGCGTAGGCCTACATTTAAAGGCACAGGTAATACAGGTCTACGTTCGTTTCGCCTCTGTGCCAGATCGGCCGCCAGTAGCACATTCAGTTTTCCAATCAAGCCTAGTCATTTCGCCACCTTTTCCATTAATTTTAATCCTAGTCATTTCGGCCCCTGTTGAATTCGCCCACTCATTTCCGTACCAATTCTGCCCCCTATATTAGAAGGGGGTGTGATGTCCGTGTGCGCCAAAGTAAGGACATTCTAAGGACGAGGATTATCTAAGGAATATAGCAAAAAGATCATGGAATATAATAAGGAGTATTTAAATGGCATTCCAAGGACAATCTGAGAACATTTAAAACAAATTCTAAGGACATAATCAAGATTTGTGTGGACATATCGAGGGGTATTCTGAGAACATCTTAAGGACATTCTAGGGTTTTACTAAGGGCATAGCTAAAGTTATTCTCCCCTCCGTCAGTATTGAAGCGCCCCTCAGAAGCTACTCTCTACAGCATTATCTGGAGGTGTGTAGGAGGAGCACCTCACTTCTACTCTACTGCGGCTTCTGAAGACACGTAGTGATCGCCACCCATACCGCCAGTTTCTGCCAAACCTCCACACTGCCTGTTGATAGTTCCCGCCATATCCACAGTACAGTAGTGATTGTCACCCATACCGCCAGTTGCTGCCAGACCTCCACACCCTCCACACTGCCTGTTGATAGTTCCCGCCATATCCACAGTACAGTAGTGATCGCCACCCATACCGCCAGTTGCTGCCAGACCTCCACACCCTCCACACTACCTGTTGATAGTTCCCACTATATCCAAAGTACAGCAGTGATCGCCACCCATACCGCCAGTTCCTGCCAGACCTCCACACCCGCCAAATAGTGAAGTCCCTTGAAACACAATTACTGAAGACATCAGGCTTATAATGGAGGCGTAACAAAATGCATTCAGAGCTGCCATGGAGATGATGTTCTCCAGTATTACCAGCGAGTCCAGGACCTTGAGAAGAGGAATGCTTCACTCCAGTCCAAATCTGATGCTTTGGAAGAGTCACTCACCTGGAGCCAGAAAGACATAGCTGAACTGAAGAAGATATGTAATGAACAACAAGCCGACAAGAATGCACTCAAGAAAACATTAGCAACCTATGAAAATAAATTGGATGTAACAGTAAAGAGAGCTGATTACCAAGAAGATTACTCCCGACGAAAACAATTTAAGGATTGACGGCGTTGTGGAAACTGGTTGGGAGAATTGGGAACAGACTTAGGAGAAGGTTAAACAACTGTTGAACGATAACTTAAAAGTGTCAAACGTGCAGCTAGAGAGGGCCCCCTTCCCACTCTCACCCCACCGGATCCCACCCGCCTCGACCCCGCACTACTATATATTGGCAAGGACAGCCAGGGTAATACAATTCGTTATTATTACTTTGTTTGTGGAAAAAGTATTATTTTTCGAGTAATAAAGAAACGTAATTGTCATAAAAACTAAATTACTATTTGGAATGCATTTGCAATTCAACCAATGTGCAGATGGATGTTTGTGTTGATATTTTTGTGTGCAATCTGAGCAAGCTGTATAACACACTAGTGGGCTTATATGAGGCCTATAAACTGTGATAGGATAAATAATTGTTCAGCATTTCCTGCATATAGTATGCAACTAGAATTACAAGCACAGATGGTTATTTTTTCTCATTAATTACGAACGCATTTAGACACCTTGAAATAAACTAGCACACATGCGTACTCGCATACATGCACGTACTCTCTCTCTCTCTCTCTCTCTCTCTCTCTCTCTCTCTCTCTCTCATAAATATACACACATGTACTCACACACGCACGCTACTTCAAAAATTCGGAGCATTGCCTGTAGTGAGTCATTTGCCGTTACCATGTTGCTATAATATTTTTTGTTTATACCCGTCTATACATACGATACTAACACACGCACACACAGTCACACACCCACACAGACAGAGAAAGAGAGAGAGACCTGCAAATTTCTTCTAGTGTGACATCCGCGGTTACCAGTGTTTTATTGGAGTGTTCTTGTTACAGGCGTCAATATTTCCGATACTGATAGTACACAACCCACCCACCCACCACCACCACTACCCACCACCACTAGCCTACTCAGACCCAAACTTCCTACCTCGCTCCCTCCCTCAGATCCCCTCCCTCCCTCCCTCTCTTAGATCCCTTCCTCCACCTCCCTCCCTCATATCCCCTTCCTCCCGCACTCACTCTTTCATAAATCCTCCCTCCCTCCCTCAGATCCCCTCCCTCCCTCCCTCCGTCACTTACTCATTCACTCTTGCATAAGCTTTGCCTCCCTCCCTCCACCTCCCTCACTCAGATCCCCTCCTTCCCTCCCTCATTCTTTCATAAACCCTCCCTCCCTCAAATCCCCCTCTTGTCTCTCAGATCACTCCCTACTTTTGTTCACATTCACAATTCTTCCCTTCCTCTCGTACACTCCCTCCCTCCACCCACCAACCCACTTCCTTCTCTCACACTCCTTTCCACCTTCCATCACATCTCCTTCCTTCTTTCTCCCCTCCATCAGATTCCCTCCCTCCACCCACCCCAACTTCCTTCTCTCAAACTCCCTCCCTCCTTCTCTCTCCTCTCCATCAGACTCCTTCCTTTACCCTCCCTCCCTCCACCAACCTCCCACTTCCCTCTCTCACACTCCCTCCCTCCTTCTGTCCATCACATCTCCATCTCTCCCTCTCCCCTCCATCAAATCGACCCCCCTCCATAATAACCCCACCCCTCTTCCCCTCCCCTCCCACCTGGATCGCGTTTATTCCCGGATATTCTAGGAAAGGCACCATATAGTATATTTATCGCGCCGTGGTAAACTGCACTCGGATAGAATTACATAAACCACTAAGTGTTTTAAGAAGGTCTTGGCCTCTGAGTGCCAGGTAGCTGCAGTGGGGTAGATGTGTGGGGAGGCTCCACCCATACTGCACTTCTCGATAGAATAAGAGTCAAAACCATTTCACCTCATCAACTCCCTTCCACTCAGGACCCTTTCTACACGTTGCAAATGTTGCATCTCTTTCACGCTTCTATCGGTATTACAACAATCAGTGTTCTTCAGAGGTTTCTCAGTGCATAGCTCCTACCTTGCAGCGAGTGCGAGGCACTCGCCTTTCAACACAGTCCCAGTCCAGCTCTCCAACCCAAGAATCAACACATTGTCTCAGTCTTTCTTCTACCCAACAAGTGAACTCTGGAACTCTCTCCCTCAATCAATCTTTACTTCATCCTATGACTTAAATGCTATAAACATCGTGATTCCAGGCATATTTACCACTTTGACTTTGGCTCTCTGTCACTCTTTTGGATTTGGGGGCGTCACTCGTTACAGGCAACCTGCCTTTCGCCTCCTTCACACACATGGAAACATTAAAGTATTTTCGGTTACTTTTAAATCAGTTGTATATTTTTTTGTTTTGTTGGTTCTATACCGGTATTCCAACTTACTCCAGCTCTGGCATAGGCTGATAGCCTATGTTCAACCGTTCAACACGGTGAAGCTCGTGACGTCTTGTTCCAATCTTGGGAGTGGTACACTGTACAATCGCGCTAAGAAGTGATGACTCGATTCCCAGTACCTTTTGTTCAGAAAGTGCTATCTGGCAACTATTGAGGCTCTACTATATTCATATATTACACACCGGGGAGAACTGTATTGAAGGACAAAATACCAAAAACACGATATATAAGTATTGTTACAATATATTTATCTCATTATGTGAGAGCAAACCAAATAATACGAAAGTTGAGACTAACCCGAACGAAAGAATGTGAAACTCGTAGTATTTCGCTCACTAGATTCAGGATTAAAATGTGGAGGAAGTCTCTTAATGCTTTTATTACTTTTTAAGCCAACAATACTGGGAGAAAAGTATCTCATAAAATTAAAACCAACCGTTAAAAGTAATATTCAACCCATGAGTGTCAATAAATCACGTAAATAAACATATAACAGATTGTTTTTTCCACATTTAATGCTCTATGTGGGACAAGTCTGCCTTAAAAAACAAAGGGTCTCCAGTATAGTTTGGGATAAAGCTCGAATACTCGAGAACAGCTTGTAATTTGTATAGACAGACGACGAAATTTCACTTATAACATATTTAATAGCCCATAGGGACAACCATATAGGAACGAAAGATGGAAAGGCATGTAGTAAAGGACAAAGGTGGATATAGGAGCGGAAGAGATACACTCTCCCTCATATATCGGCAGTGACTGACTTGTATTTTTTTGCAGGCCTTAGGCGGCAGGCCCAGGGAGTGTAACATGCTAGATAGCGCCAGGAAATTAAATAATTTCATTATTCTATACAGATATTGAAAACAAACCTTACTTATATATATTCAAACAACAACATAAATATAATTTAAAAGGCCTAAATAGGTTAATTTTGTCAGTAGGCCAATTATTGGGAATATCCGGAGACCTATAGTTATAAATTAGGAAATGACTGGGCTCTGACGGGCAGTGGAGAGTTGCCAGCGGTAGCCAGATTTGGGGACTTTTGTCGGAGCCTTAGAAAAATCGAGTCATGACTTCTTAGCGCGATTGTACATGTTTTTTTTTCTTCTATATTCCAACTACTCCCTCTCGGGCATAGGCTGAGAGCCTGTACATTCGACCGACATTGAACGGTGAAGCCCGTGATCGAGGTTTCATTCCAGTCTATGGGGTCAGACATGTGAAGCACTATTAGCTGCAACCAGCCCCTGCCATCTTGCCTTCACAGGATGCATGGGGCTTAGTTGTTCACTCACGGCTCGAAGCAGCTCCATCTCTGATCGCTCCAGTGCTTCAATGTCTCAGCTCCTAGACTCGGACCTTCACTCTCAGAACGCCACCTATTGAGCAATGAACTCACTAGGCATTGTTCCCTTGTAGCATATTTTGAATATGGGAATAGCCTATTCATACAGTGCTATTTAATCAGGGACCAATGCGGGTATTTATTTGGCGTTTCGGTGGGCTTTGTGGTAATGCACTGATACTAGGTACAGCACAAATTCCATCCCAATAATATCTTCCCATTGCAATATCGAGATTCGATCCCGGGTCCATTGGAGTACCAGTCCAGTGGCAAGACCTCTCCACCACACCTCCCTTATGCTTCTAAGTATTAATGATTGGTACCATTGCAGTGATATTCACCTTGCAATGAAACATCAGGTCTTGTATATACTCACTCTCACTCTCTCTCTCTCTCTCCTGTTCTGTCCCTGGCTCTCACTGTCATGTATTTGGGGTTCCGCTATCTCTACTAGAATTAATTTCTGACCACCTCGTTGGGATCGTTAGGTCCGTGCGCTCAGTGTATCTGTGTAAATCGATGTAAAGCTTCCCCCCCCCTCTCTCTCTCTCTCTTTCTCTCTCTCTCTCTCTCTCTCTCTCTCTCTCTCTCTCTCTCTCTCTCTCTCTCTCTCTCTCAGTACTGACAAGAGAACCTGGCAGAAATGAACACTGCTATCAGTTGAAGAGAGCGGAAAAAAGGGTGAAGGTATGCACATCATTACCCTTTCATTTCCAACTATTCTATATATTCCTTCAGGCGATTTCCAAGCCCTGCAAGGTTATTCACCTCTAACTACTTTCATGTACGGCATATTACCGGAGCGAGCGGAAGGTGGGCAGAGCCTTCATATTCGCTATCCTTTCCATCCACTCGCTATCTCTACTAGGATTAAGTCCTGGCTACCTCGCAGGGATCGTAAGATCTGTGTGGTCAGTGTATTTATGCAAATCTATGTAAACCTCTCACTCATAAATCGACACACACACACACACACACACACACATATATATATACATACACACTCTCTCTCCCCACCTCTCTCTCTCTCTCATAAATCGCCACACGCATACACACACTCACACCAGTAATACCAAGGCCCATGACACCTACGAACCAACAGATATTCACAGCAGCGGGGGACACGGGCACATCAAATGTTATCACCCACCAGATTTATGTGCAGTATAAAACGCTTGGTACTGGTCTTCATAATTACTTCTATACATACCATGCTTAAAGGGAGTCTCCATCTTTTTTTGTCTCTTTCTCTCCTTTTTTCTCTCTCTGGCTTGTATCCATTCGGCCCCATTCAGCCAACTGTTTTAAGACGTTTATCCCCATCCAGGTGTCGATTTCTTCCTGACGAGCGATAGTGAGCCAGCATTGTATGGAGAAATCCGGCTTCGCCGGAGAAATTGTTCTATCAAAAAATTTACAAATTTAGCTTGCTGTAAAAATATATACTATATATATATATATATATATATATATATATATATATATATATATATATATATGTATATATATATATATATATATATATGCTGGCTCGCTACCGCTTGCCAGGAAAATATTGACACCTGGATGGGGGTAAACGTCTTAACACAGTCGGCTTAAAGGAGCCGAATGGATACAAGCCAAAGAGAGAGGGAGAGAAAGAGAAAAAAGCGAGGTGGGCCCCCTTAACATTTTTAGCGTACCGTTATGCATTCCATAATAATTTAACTTTTACCTTAATTGATTATGTTTAGTAAGGTTTTGTGGGAATACATTTAAATATATAGTCTTTACTCCTTTAATTGGTAGAGGTCATTCCTATCTTCTACAAATTCATCTAATGTTACCTAGAATATGCCGGAGAAATGTATCGCAATACTTACAGGGTTCGTTTATAAGGTACTTCAAGGTCGTCTGTATTTTTACTAGAGTGATTTTAGACGTGGTAGAGCAGGTGACATATATTTATACAGATGTTTTGGTTGCATTCGTTATTGATTCACTCAGACCTTGCTCAACCTAACCTGACCTTCCAAGGGGGTTTTCAGGATTCACTTCTCCCTCATGTTTAGCTCCATTAGTCATGAGATTAAACGACATTAGCCCCATTAGTTAGTCAATGTTATGACCTTTCTTGCCATTTAGATGTCGATTGTTTACTGTCGAGCATATATATATATATATATATATATAATATATATATATATATATATATATATATATATATATTATATATGCTATATATATATATATATATATATATATATATATATATACTGTATATATAAATATATATATATATGCTCAAATGTCGATTTCATAGCAAATTATTCTTGCAATTCAATCGCACTATTAATTTTCTATACATCAGAGTACGGAGTGAATACGAATTCATGTGGTCAACTATACAAACAAAACTGGTGTGGCACCTCCACCCCTTCACCTTCAATGTTCCCCTCTAGTAATTGCAAGACTTTACTCCTGGACACGCCTGGATATAGCTTGGATGTAGAGAAGCTTTGGCCAGATTAATCCCTGCCTATTGCCAGAGAACAAACTAAAGCTAAAGCTGTGAAGGTACAGTTGCCCAAATGACCCACTGTTACAGAATACATTTAGCTTCTCACTGTTTATGTATACTTTATTCCTTTTCCATTCTCTCAAATCTTTACATTCAATTGCATGTGGCCTGATTTACAAATAGTTGAATTGTAATTCTTCCAGTGCGCACACGCGTGCGTGTGTGTGTGTGTGTTGCTGTAGTGTATTCATCATTATGCAACTCATTCATTGTTGCAGTAGTGTATTCATCATTTATCACTGACACAGTTTCCCAGGGCCACATCTGGAGCGTATGCATGGTCATCACCTTATCAAAAACACTTCCTCATAGCTCAAGTCAATTTATTATTCATTAGTGACAGTTTTACATGGCCATATCTAAAACTTATTCAATGTCATCACCCTTTCAAAAACTTTTCCTCATAGCTCAAGTAAATATATTGTTCATTAGTGACACAGTTTCCCAGGGCCACATCTGGAGTTTATTCATGGTCATCACGTTATCAAAAACAAGTCCTCATAGCTCAAGTTGATATATTATTCATTAGTAACACGGATTCACAACTCACCAGACAAATATATTCCTGCCAGCATCTGTAGTAACGACCATTAGCCAAAACTACCTAATTTTTCACTATAATGCATGTTTGTGTGAACCGCGTTGGTATTGCTGGTGGTACTATGCTTTACATACATCATGGACAGATACAATGCTAGGGGAGGAGTGTGGTATATTGCTGGTGGTACTATGCTTTACATACATCATGGACAGATACAATGCTAGGGGAGGAGTGTGGTATATTGCTGGTGGTACTATGCTTTACATACATCATGGACAGATACAATGCTAGGGGAGGAGTGTGGTATATTGCTGGTGGTACTATGCTTTACATACATCATGGACAGATACAATGCTAGGGGAGGAGTGTGGTATATTGCTGGTGGTACTATGCTTTACATACATCATGGACAGATACAATGCTAGGGGTGGAGTGTGGTATATTGCTGGTGGTACTATGCTTTACATACATCATGGACAGATACAATGCTAGGGGAGGAGTGTGGTATATTGCTGGTGGTACTATGCTTTACATACATCATGGACAGATACAATGCTAGGGGAGGAGTGTGGTATATTGCTGGTGGTACTATGCTTTACATACATCATGGACAGATACAATGCTAGGGGTGGAGTGTGATATATTGCTGGTGGTACTATGCTTTACATACATCATGGACAGATACAATGCTAGGGGAGGAGTGTGATATATTGCTGGTGGTACTATGCTTTACATACATCATGGACAGATACAATGCTAGGGGAGGAGTGTGGTATATTGCTGGTGGTACTATGCTTTACATACATCATGGACAAATACAATGCTAGGGGTGGAGTGTGGTATATTGCTGGTGGTACTATGCTTTACATACATCATGGACAGATACAATGCTAGGGGTGGAGTGTGATATATTGCTGGTGGTACTATGCTTTACATACATCATGGACAGATACAATGCTAGGGGAGGAGTGTGGTATATTGCTGGTGGTACTATGCTTTACATACATCATGGACAGATACAATGCTAGGGGTGGAGTGTGGTATATTGCTGGTGGTACTATGCTTTACATACATCATGGACAGATACAATGCTAGGGGAGGAGTGTGGTATATTGCTGGTGGTACTATGCTTTACATACATCATGGACAGATACAATGCTAGGGGAGGAGTGTGGTATATTGCTGGTGGTACTATGCTTTACATACATCATGGACAGATACAATGCTAGGGGAGGAGTGTGGTATATTGCTGGTGGTACTATGCTTTACATACATCATGGACAGATACAATGCTAGGGGAGTGTGGTATATTGCTGGTGGTACTATGCTTTACATACATCATGGACAGATACAATGCTAGGGGGAGTGTGGTATATTGCTGGTGGTACTATGCTTTACATACATCATGGACAGATACAATGCTAGGGGTGGAGTGTGGTATATTGCTGGTGGTACTATGCTTTACATACATCATGGACAGATACAATGCTAGGGGTGGAGTGTGGTATATTGCTGGTGGTACTATGCTTTACATACATCATGGACAGATACAATGCTAGGGGTGGAGTGTGGTATATTGCTGGTGGTACTATGCTTTACATACATCATGGACAGATACAATGCTAGGGGTGGAGTGTGGTATATTGCTGGTGGTACTATGCTTTACATACATCATGGACAGATACAATGCTAGGGGTGGAGTGTGGTATATTGCTGGTGGTACTATGCTTTACATACATCATGGACAGATACAATGCTAGGGGTGGAGTGTGGTATATTGCTGGTGGTACTATGCTTTACATACATCATGGACAGATACAATGCTAGGGGAGGAGTGTGGTATATTGCTGGTGGTACTATGCTTTACATACATCATGGACAGATACAATGCTAGGGGTGGAGTGTGGTATATTGCTGGTGGTACTATGCTTTACATACATCATGGACAGATACAATGCTAGGGGTGGAGTGTGGTATATTGCTGGTGGTACTATGCTTTACATACATCATGGACAGATACAATGCTAGGGGAGGAGTGTGGTATATTGCTGGTGGTACTATGCTTTACATACATCATGGACAGATACAATGCTAGGGGAGGAGTGTGGTATATTGCTGGTGGTACTATGCTTTACATACATCATGGACAGATACAATGCTAGGGGAGGAGTGTGGTATATTGCTGGTGGTACTATGCTTTACATACATCATGGACAGATACAATGCTAGGGGTGGAGTGTGGTATATTGCTGGTGGTACTATGCTTTACATACATCATGGACAGATACAATGCTAGGGGAGGAGTGTGGTATATTGCTGGTGGTACTATGCTTTACATACATCATGGACAGATACAATGCTAGGGGAGGAGTGTGGTATATTGCTGGTGGTACTATGCTTTACATACATCATGGACAGATACAATGCTAGGGGAGGAGTGTGGTATATTGCTGGTGGTACTATGCTTTACATACATCATGGACAGATACAATGCTAGGGGAGGAGTGTGGTATATTGCTGGTGGTACTATGCTTTACATACATCATGGACAGATACAATGCTAGGGGAGGAGTGTGGTATATTGCTGGTGGTACTATGCTTTACATACATCATGGACAGATACAATGCTAGGGGAGGAGTGTGGTATATTGCTGGTGGTACTATGCTTTACATACATCATGGACAGATACAATGCTAGGGGAGGAGTGTGGTATATTGCTGGTGGTACTATGCTTTACATACATCATGGACAGATACAATGCTAGGGGAGGAGTGTGGTATATTGCTGGTGGTACTATGCTTTACATACATCATGGACAGATACAATGCTAGGGGAGGAGTGTGGTATATTGCTGGTGGTACTATGCTTTACATACATCATGGACAGATACAATGCTAGGGGTGGAGTGTGGTATATTGCTGGTGGTACTATGCTTTACATACATCATGGACAGATACAATGCTAGGGCGGGAGTGTGGTATATTGCTGGTGGTACTATGCTTTACATACATCATGGACAGATACAATGCTAGGGGTGGAGTGTGGTATATTGCTGGTGGTACTATGCTTTACATACATCATGGACAGATACAATGCTAGGGGAGGAGTGTGGTATATTGCTGGTGGTACTATGCTTTACATACATCATGGACAGATACAATGCTAGGGGAGGAGTGTGGTATATTGCTGGTGGTACTATGCTTTACATACATCATGGACAGATACAATGCTAGGGGAGGAGTGTGGTATATTGCTGGTGGTACTATGCTTTACATACATCATGGACAGATACAATGCTAGGGGAGGAGTGTGGTATATTGCTGGTGGTACTATGCTTTACATACATCATGGACAGATACAATGCTAGGGGAGGAGTGTGGTATATTGCTGGTGGTACTATGCTTTACATACATCATGGACAGATACAATGCTAGGGTGGAGTGTGGTATATTGCTGGTGGTACTATGCTTTACATACATCATGGACAGATACAATGCTAGGGGAGGAGTGTGGTATATTGCTGGTGGTACTATGCTTTACATACATCATGGACAGATACAATGCTAGGGGTGGAGTGTGGTATATTGCTGGTGGTACTATGCTTTACATACATCATGGACAGATACAATGCTAGGGGTGGAGTGTGGTATATTGCTGGTGGTACTATGCTTTACATACATCATGGACAGATACAATGCTAGGGGAGGAGTGTGGTATATTGCTGGTGGTACTATGCTTTACATACATCATGGACAGATACAATGCTAGGGGAGGAGTGTGGTATATTGCTGGTGGTACTATGCTTTACATACATCATGGACAGATACAATGCTAGGGAGGAGTGTGGTATATTGCTGGTGGTACTATGCTTTACATACATCATGGACAGATACAATGCTAGGGGGGTGTGGTATATTGCTGGTGGTACTATGCTTTACATACATCATGGACAGATACAATGCTAGGGGAGGAGTGTGGTATATTGCTGGTGGTACTATGCTTTACATACATCATGGACAGATACAATGCTAGGGAGGAGTGTGGTATATTGCTGGTGGTACTATGCTTTACATACATCATGGACAGATACAATGCTAGGGGAGGAGTGTGGTATATTGCTGGTGGTACTATGCTTTACATACATCATGGACAGATACAATGCTAGGGGAGGAGTGTGGTATATTGCTGGTGGTACTATGGTTTACATACATCATGGACAGATACAATGCTAGGGGAGGAGTGTGGTATATTGCTGGTGGTACTATGCTTTACATACATCATGGACAGATACAATGCTAGGGGGAGTGTGGTATATTGCTGGTGGTACTATGCTTTACATACATCATGGACAGATACAATGCTAGGGTGGAGTGTGGTATATTGCTGGTGGTACTATGCTTTACATACATCATGGACATATACAATGCTCAGGGAGGAGTGTGGTATATTGCTGGTGGTACTATGCTTTACATACATCATGGACAGATACAATGCTAGGGGGAGTGTGGTATATTGCTGGTGGTACTATGCTTTACATACATCATGGACAGATACAATGCTAGGGGAGGAGTGTGGTATATTGCTGGTGGTACTATGCTTTACATTCATCATGGACAGATACAATGCTAGGGGTGGAGTGTGGTATATAGGTCAATACAGTCTTAGTTTAAGGGGAGGTATTTACTTAACTCTCAAGACCTCTATCAAGCTAAACAAAAATACCCACAAGACCCTCCCTCGAGACAAATTTGTACATGTTTTCGGTAGAAAAAATGTCCCGCCCGAAGGCCGGTTCTTCTTAAGTTGCAGGCTCGCTATTGTTCGCCATGAAAAAATCGACACCTAAATGGCACGAAAGGTCTTACATTTGAGAACGAAATGGGGTGAAATGTCTTAAAATCGTCAAACTAATGGGGTGAACGTCTAAAATCTCTAAATCAATGGGGCTAAGGATGAGGAAGAAGGGGGTCCAGAAACCCAAACAAACCTCCTGTTAATGCTGGTGGTATTATGCTGTACATACATCAAACAAACCTCCTGTTAATGCTGGTGGTACATACATCATGGACAGACACAAGGCTGGGGGTGGAGTGTGCTATATAGGTCATTATAGTCAGAATTTAAGGGGAGGTATATACTTTACTCTCTAGACCTCTATCAAGCTTAAAAGAAATACCCACAAGATCCTCCATCGAAATCAATTTTGTACATTTTTCGGTAAAACAAATGTCCCGGCCGAAGGACGGTAACTCCTAAGTTGCAGGCTCGCTATCGCTCACCAGGAAAAAAATGACACCTAAATGGCACAAAAGGTCTTAAATTTGAGAACGAAATGGGGTAAACAGTTTTAAAATCGTCAAACTAATGGGGTGAACGTCTTAAAATCTCTAAATCAATGGGGCCAAACATGAGGGAGAAAGGGTGGTATCATGCTTCACCTATACATCCATGGACAGACCCACACAAAGCTGAGGTAGTAGTAGTAGTAGTAGTGTGCTGCTATACAAGGTGATTCAGCATGCCATGCAGTAAATTGGACGACGGCCTCCTTGCATAATTTTAACCAAAAATGTGCCAATGGTAAAATATCGAAAAATACATAGTTTGGCTGATACAGTACATTTACGATATTTCATTAATGAAGGTGAAAGGTGAAGTGAAACCCACATAGATTTTTTACTTTTTATTCACTGATTTCGACAGTGTACTTATCTTTGTTACAAGCTAAAGAAAATGTTCAAAGTGCCCCCCATGTGCCTGTAAGCAAGCCATGTAAAATTGAAGCTGTTTATTTATCTGCAACACGCTCTACTCCTGTACTGAAAACGTCTAAATGATATCCACAAAAATCTAGGTGGGTTTCCCTTTACCTTTCGCCCTCATTAATACAATATCATAAATATATTGTAACAACCAAACTATGTATAATTACACAGTTTACCATAGATATATTTCTGGTTAAAATTATGCAAGGAGGCCATCGTCCAATGTACTGCATGGAATGCTAAATCACCCTGTATAGGTCATTACCGTCAGAGTGTAACCCCTATGTACCGGTGCCGTTCTTCTCATTAGATTCTGGTAACTATTACACGATTTTGTTCAGCTTAGGAAGGATGTCTACCCATTAAAAGGCTACAGACTGTCTTAATTAATCGTGTTGGCTATCATATATCCTTCCTAAGCTTTTAACATCGTCTAAATGTAGATGAAGTAAAAACAAAAAGACGCCGACGGTAAAGAAGGGGCTAACGATTCCATGTACGGTCGCGCTAATAAGTCATGTCCCAGCTGTCATTACGTTTGGCTTGCTCTGTGCTGTATTAATGTATCTCAGATGTTGAATAGGGTGGGTAAGTGTAGGAACATGTTTGTATATTTCACTCCATATGAAGATATGAAGCTTAGACATTGCTGATACCAATTATTGATCAAAACATACTTGGTGCCGAGACATCACTTATTAGCGCGACTGTACTTTGAGAAGGACCTGTGTTATTCGGAGGGTTTATTGAGATCGTATTTACCCCTTTGAGTCTCAGAGGTAGATTAAAAGCTAAAGAGAAAATCGTCTAATGGCAACCAGAATATGATGAAAATTACGTCATCGTGCTGAAGGGGTTAAGGGGAGGTTTTTAGTTTACTCCTTAAACCTCTATCGAGATAACAAATAAATTACATTTCTCGGAAGAAAAATGTCCCGGTCGATGGTTGGTTCTTCCTAAATTTTAGGCTCGCTTTCGCTCGCCAGGAAGAAATCGACACCTAAATGGCACGAAAGGTCTTAAATTTGACAACGCAATGGGGCTTAAAGTCATATATAATATCGCCAAACAAATGGGGTGAACGTCTTTAAATCTTTAAATTTACAGGGCTAAGCACGAGGGAGAAAGGGTGGTATTGTACTTTACATACACCATGGACAGCGGTACAGACACAAGGCTGGGGAAAGAGTGTGCTATATGCCACTCTACAGTCATGGTGTAATGTTGACATTAACCTTTCACCCAATTTATTTGGCAGTATTAAGATCTTTCGTGCCATTTGGGTGTCGATTTTATCCTGGCGAGCGACAGCGAGCATGTAATGTTAGGAGGAATTACCGGCCTTCGGCCGGGATATTTTTCTACCAAAATATTTACAAATTTATTTCGAAGGGTGGTCTAGAGGGTGTATGTATAAACTTGAGGGAAGTCTCGCGAGGAAAGTATAAAATATATAAATTAATAAATAGACAAAAGACAAATAGATAAGTAAATAAATAAGTAGACCATGCAATAAAGCGTACCCCCTTAATAATGCCCCAAAGACCGTAATTGGCTCACACTCCTGGCCTAATTATGACCATAACTATTCCCAAGCCGCATTAACTTGAGAATATTGCCTTCCCCGTAATTAGTGGGTTTTTCGTTATGGAGTTATTACTATCGTTATTTATATTGATATTAATCATTACTATTACGGTAGTATTATAGTAGTAATAGGGGTAGTAGCAGTATTAGTAGTAGTAGTAGTAATAGTGATAGTAGTGGCCACTGATAATTATGCGTGTACGGTACTGCAGTTGTTGTGTTCTTAATATTTTTTATAATAATACAACTAAGTAATTCTACACTTTCCTACCTTAGTATGCCTTATAATTAGCGACAAGTAATAATAATTTAAGATAATGATATATATTATGACAACATAGGCCTACAAATGACAAAAAAGGGCTTGAATTTGATATGTTTATACTATAGCCGGAAAATTACTAACTTTATAGAAGAATTACTCAATTTAGTGCTGGTGTTCCTTTGCATAAGACCTTGATATTTCTATCCGTAATAATATATATATATACAGTATATACAGTATATATATATATATATATATAATATAAAATACTAATGAGAAAGTAATTGGGAGCAAGGTATACCCTTCGTGAAAATTACACCTCCTCATTAACGCTAAAATGTACCTAAAAATATCCTAAAGCCACCATTATGAAGCTTCAAAGGAAACAGGTAATTTGATGATGAAGGGAGATGGGAAGTAGGAAAGACTTAGATAATAGATAAATATACACTATATATACAATATATATATATATATATATATATATATATATATATATATATATATATAGAATATATATATATATATATATATATATATAGGATTGTGTGGGTGAGAATGAAAGTAGGAATACAAACGTGGGTGATTGTATGCGTGTATGCCCCGACAGAGGATATACTTGAAAGAAAGAAAGAGGAGTTCTGGATGAATGTGGAGGCGTGCCTGGAGAAGTTTGACAAGAACGAAAGAATATTTCTGATTGGGGATATGAATGGTAAGGTGGGTGATAGGAAAGTTGAGGGAGTGGTGGGAGGGTGGGGGGTACCATCAGAGGTGAATGGGAATGGTAGTGCACTTGTGGACGTATGTGTGGGGAGGAGGCTGTGGATAGCCAACACCTTCTTCCGACACAGAATGATCCACAGGTACACGTGGAAACGGATGTTGACGATGAAGGATAAGACAGTGGTGGAACGAAAGTCATTGATTGATTATGTATGTGTGGATGAACGAATGAAGAAATCTGTGATGGATGCTAGGGTGTATAGGGGTATTGGAGGGGGTCTGTCTGATCATTATGTAGTGGTAGCTAAGGTTAGGATACAAAAGAAGTGGGTGAGGAGAGCGGGAGGGAGGCGAGAGGAGGGTGGAATGGTGAGGAGGGTGGAGAGGTTGCAGGAGGAGGAAATCAGGGAGGAGTACAGGAGAGCAGTGGAAAGACGACTAGGTGGGTTCGACCTGGAAGTTATGGAGGAAGTGGAGGAGATGAGCAAGGTGTTTAAGGATGAGATCTGTGCAGCATGTGAGGAGGTGTGTGGAGTGAGGAGAAGAGGGAGGGGAGTGAAAGGTACAGCATGGTGGACAGAAGAGGTACGAATAGCTGTGGAAGAAAAGAAGAAAGCATATAGAGAGTGGTTGGGTAGCAGAGGGAATGAAGATTCCGAGAGACAGAAACGAGCGAGGTACGTGGAGAGTAAGAGGGTGGTGAAGAGAGTAGTGAAGGAAAGTAAGAGAAGAGTAGATGAGGAATTTGGAAGGAATCTGAGTGTAAAATGGAGGGAGAGTAAGAAACTGTTCTGGAAAGAAGTCAAGAAAGTTAGGGAAGGTAGCAAAGGAAACAGTAAGGGTGTGAAAGATAAGAATGGGAGAATGCTAGCCGAGAAGCAAGAGAGAGTCGAAAGATGGAGGGAGTACTTCAGTGAGTTGCTAAATGAAAGGAATGAAGAGCCAGCAAACATAGCTGGATATGGTATGGGAGGGAGAAGAAGAGAAGTAGTGGAGGAGGAGGTGGGGATCAGGAGGTCAGAAGTGTGGGAAGCCATGAAAAGAGTGAAGTTGGGGAAAGCACCAGGAACAGATGGAGTGTGTGGGGAAATGTTGAGGTATGGTGGTGAGATAGTGATAGAATGGGTATGGAAAATGTGCAAACTAGCATGGGAGAAGGGGAGTGCACCCGATGACTGGAAGACTGGCATAATAGTCCCCCTATATAAGGGCAAAGGGGAAAGAGGAGTGTGTGGTAACCACCGAGGAATATGTCTTCTAAGCGTAGTAGGGAAGGTATACAGTAGGGTAGTGATTGAGAGAGTGAGAGTGAGAACGGAGAAATGGATAGGCGACGAGCAGGGAGGTTTTAGGAAGGGAAGAGGATGTGTAGATCAGATTTTTACCCTGAATTGTGTTGTGGAGAAGTATCTGGAGAAGAAACAAAAGGTGTATGTTGCCTTTATGGACTTGGAGAAGGCCTATGACAGAGTGGATAGAGAAGGTTTGTGGAAAGTACTTAGAATATACGGAGTAGAGGGCAAGTTGCTGAAAGCAGTGAAGTGCATGTATGAGGGTGCAAAGGCGGCAGTACGTGTGGAGAGTGAGCAGAGCGAGTTCTTTGACCTGAATGTTGGTTTGAAACAGGGGTGTGTGATGTCCCCGTGGTTGTTTACTGTATATATGGATGGAGTTATGAAAGAAATACTATCAAGAGCAGTGGATGTTGGTGTATCGCTGAAAAGGGAGGGAATTGAGTGGAAGCTACCTATACTGCTGTTTGCGGATGATACAGTTCTGATGAGTGATAATGAATGGGAGTTGCAGGGTCTGGTAAATGAGTTTGGAACAGTGTGCGAAAAACGGAATTTGAAGGTAAATACGGGGAAGAGCAAGGTTATGGTCTTCGAAAGGGGTGAAGTCACAGAGTGTGAGGTGAAGCTGAACGGTCAGGCTATGGAGATCGTCAACTCTTTTAAGTATCTGGGCAGTGTGTTGAGTAAAGATGGGACTATGGATGAAGAGGTGCGGGAGAGGGTACAACAGGGGAAGAGGGTTGTAGGAACGCTAAAAGCAGTAACAAAAATAGGGTGGTCAGTATGGAAGTGAAGAAGTCCTTGCATGACAGTGTGGTAATCCCGACACTGACTTACGGAAGCGAAGCATGGACGTTGGTTGAGAGACTCAGACCAAGAGTGAGAGCAGTGGAAATGAATTACTTAAGGAGTGCGTGCGGAGTTACATGGAGGGATAGACAGACTAATGAGGAAGTAAGAAGGAGGTGTGGTGTGGAGGTAGATGTGCTGGAAAGTGTGAAAAGGAACAACTTGAGATGGTTCGGCCATATGGAACGTATGGAAAGCGAGAGAATGACTAAGAGGGTGTATGAGAGCGAGGTGGAGGGACAGAGGGGGAGAGGTAGACCGAATATGAGGTGGAAGGATGGAGTGAGGAAGTACATGAACGAAGGTGGTGCTTGTTGGGGGGAGGGGCGTCGACTGACTGGGGACAGAGGTGCATGGGGGCGGTTCGTTCGTGGCCACCCCTTCGGGGATCACGGCGTCAGGCAATAGATAGATAGATAGATAGATATATATATACTGTATATATAAAGAGAAAGAGAGAGCGAGACGACACATATCTACAATAAAAACACAACACACCCAATAAACAATAAAAGACCCGTGTTGACCAAAAAAAAAAAAAAAAAAAAAAAAAAAAATATATATATATATATATATATATATATATATATATATCTGAATGTCGGAAACGAGAACACGATATAACGTTTCCGTGTAGCTGCAAACGTTGAAGGAAACAAAAAGGGTTATGTGAGAATGACAGGAAGGGATTATAGATCTATCTATCTATCTATTGCCTGACGCCGTGATCCCCGAAGGGGTGGCCACGAACGAACCGCCCCCATGCACCTCTGTCCCCAGTCAGTCGACGCCCCTCCCCCCAACCAGCACCGCCTTCGTTCATGTAGTTCCTCACTCCATCCTTCCACCTCATATTCGGTCTACCTCTCCCCCTCTGTCCCTCCACCTCGCTCTCGTACACCCTCTTAGTCATTCTCTCGCTTTCCATACGTTCCATGTGGCCGAACCATCTCAAGTTGTTCCTTTTCACACTTTCCAGCACATCTACCTCCACACCACACCTCCTTCTTACTTCCTCATTAGTCTGTCTATCCCTCCATGTAACTCCGCACGCACTCCTTAAGTTATAGATTATAGATATTGTTCTTTAAAGGAGTATTTCCACTTGAAGGATATTTATTATGGACCCTTTTCTCCCTCATGTTTAGCCCCATTGGTTGTGAGAGTTTAAGACGTTCGCCCCATTAGGTTGGCAATTTCAAGAACTTTCGCCGTCTTTTTTATAATTTTAAGACCTTTTGTTCCAATTAGGTGTCGATTTTTTCATGGTAATTTAAAAAGAACCGGCCTTCGGACGGGATACTTTTCTTCCGAAAAATGTACAAAGTGATATTGAAAGGGGGTCTAGGGGATTACATTTTAAGCTTGATGGAGTTCTAGAGAACAAATTAAAAACCTCGCCTTAAAAGTAGTAAACATAGAATATCTCGGTGCGAATATATACTTCTCATTCGCAAATCTGAAAGTCGTATGTTGGGAATATTTTTTGTTTATTGTAGTGTGAGCTTGAATTTAGCCCAAAGCCGTTATTTAGGCGTTATATCATTTATGTTATTGATTTCGCATTCGTGAAATTGAATGTCGTTTCTTTCATATAACATTTTTCCTCATTAGTTATTTTGCATTAGTGAAAAATATGAAATTATTAGGTCTTATGTTTAACACTTCTTTCTTATGCAGTATGATTTAACGAAAGACAAGGAAGATATTTAATGCAATACTTTTAACAAAACCTAATGTTATGTAAAGTGTTTATATGTAATCAGCAAAACATGTGAATGCAAGATCAAATTGTATATATATATACATACATATATATGCATACATTATATATATATATATATATATATATATATATATATATATATATATATATATATATATATATATATATACCGTATATATATATATATACCGGTATACATACAGTATATATATATATATATATATTTTTTTTTCTTTAATACATACGAGGTTGAAAGAAATGGCAATTTTTGCGTTGGAAATTTTATTATTCAAAGTTTCCAGGTCTCTGATGAGTTTTCGCTGGGTGGCAGGAAGTAGATGAAGGAGATGAGCAAAATTCATGGTGGTACAGGGTTACATTAAAGTACATGAAGATACAGGATATACGACGCGTTTCACTGGACAACCAGCATTATCAAGTAAGGAAGGAATGATATAAAAGGTAAACAGGAAGGGTATAATATAATATAGAGGGTGGAGGATCAGAGGAGGCAGAAAACAGGGGGCAAAAGTCTGCTATTGGTGGAAGGGTAAACTGGGAGAGAGAAAGGGGGTAACCGCTTCACGCATGCGCACTGGATGCGGGATGGTGGTCGGTAGGTGGGGTCGAAGCTGATTGACTGCGTGTCGAGGGGCGTGGCCTAAGTTGTGTGGCGCCTGCAGAAGACGAAGCTGAAGGAGGTAGCGCGGGGGGCTGCGTCAAGGGCACCGGGGGCCGAGGAGGGGTGTTAGGTCCTGTAGGGTAGTGCCTTTTGGCAGAAGGAAGGATCTGAAAGTCCAGAGTTTGGTTGTTGATGTTGGGATGTAAGGCTTGGATATATAAAGCTTCGAGTATAGGTAATCTCCTTGGGTCGCTTTCTTTATCGAGTATGGTGGTGTGTTTCTCTAACTCGTTGCGTGTGAGGTGAGGGTGGTTAGGGGTGAGATAGTGGTCTTTGATGGCTCCAGCCTGAAGGTGAAGAATTAACCGACGTGAAAGACGAGTCTGCGTCATACCAATATAGGAATGAGGTCCACAGTCCTCATAATTACAGGTATGTTGGTAAATGACGTGATCGTCGGTCATCGGGCTCTTTATCTTGGTGGAGGCTGGTTTGTTGCGGAGAACGAGGTTGGAGGTCTTGGGGGATTTGTAATAAATTATTAATTTGATTTTGTTTTCCGGGTTGGTTGGGTGGACATGCTTGGAGATTATTTCTTTTAAGACGGCCTCGTCATTTTTGTGTTCAGAGGACATGTAATTGCGGTAGAAGATCTTAATTTCATTGGGGGGGTCAATGTTGGGAGGGCTTTGGGTGTACCATTTTTCAAGATGGTGGTTGATGGTGCTGGAGATGTCGGAGCTGGAGTATCCGTTATTTACTAAAACTTGGGATAGTCTTTCTAGTTCCTGGTGGGTGTCGGCCCAGGTAGAGCAGTGCGTGAGGGCTCTCCTAACATAGGCGGAGATGGAGGATAGAAGATAACGGCGGGGG
>CM064552.1:22463620-22573620 GCA_032716605.1 Paralithodes platypus | reverse complement strand
AGCGTTAACGTTAATTCCCAATCAAATAGTTAAGTACATAAATAGTAGCATTAACGTTAATTCCCAATCAAATAGTTAAGTACACAATAATAGCGTTAACGTCCCAATCACATATCTCACTAACCAACATAACGTAAGTGTTTACACGGAACACACTTAACACACACACATATATAATCTGACTGACAGTCACAATCCCATTATAATACTTCACCCCATCTTCCTCCAGCTGCAAGTTCACCTTCCCCAACTCCAAATGAGACTGATTTGAATGCCCACAACTCGGGTCTTATATACTAAACAATGATGGTGTAGGAACGAATCAGGAGGCGAGTGATGGTGCGCGCTCCTATCATATCTCCTCGAGTTGCATAACAGGTGCCTGGTCCAATCACAGCTCCTGGCGTCGATCATACGTCATAGCGTCGGGTCATCGAAGTAGTTTGCAGGGTCCCCTATGACGCACGCAGGTGTGAAGGCTTGTTTGCTGGTATGCGGGCGAGCTGGTTTCCCACTCGCTAGTTCGCTCGCTAGTCTGCTTCGCCGTTTGGGTAGTTTGACTCCTTCAACTCTAATTCTAACTCTTAAATTAACATACAGGGCTCCGTATGTCAGACCTCCCCCCTAGAAAAGAGTTTAAGGAGTATAGTACATAATATTAAACATAATACATAAATAGATTCACCACCAGATTGGCAACAGCAAGATTATAATGAGGATATAATTAGGATATCACCCAAAGTAGGCAACGTCTCCAGGTACCACATCAGAACATAGCCGGAACGTAGCTGGAGCGTTATTCAAACTGGAAGGCATCTCACAGCTGAAGGCTTGACAGCGCACTACTAAAGCATGATATTTACCTCGCTACAAGGGAGAGCTAATTGCCAAAATCCTCTCATTAAGTTAAACTTACTGCTGCATGAGGCCAACCTGGTAAATGTAATCTTTAACAGATACGTGATAGGCAATCGGCTAGCACGTTCTGGACCCCCTTAATATGTTTGACATCCAGGGAGTATTCCTGCAGCAACAAACTCCACCTGGTCAGTCGTTGGTTTTTATTTTGGAACCTATGCAAAAATGTTAAGGGGTGATGGTCAGTATACACAGTGATGGCACCAGAGGCAGATTGCACATAGACAGCAAAGAATTGAAGGGATAAAATTAATGCTAACAGCTCCTTCTCAATGACTGAATAGTTACGTTGGGCAGAATTTAATTTTGTACTGAAATAGCACACAGGATGCAATACCTCACAGTCGTCTTCCTGGAGCAACACTGCACCAACCCCGGTATTGCTCGCATCCACTGCCAGGGAAAAAGATCTGTTAAAATCAGGAGCTCGGAGTACAGGATAATTAGATAATATATTTGGTAGCAATAAAGGCCTCTTCACATTCAGAGGACCACACAAACTTCACATCCTTACGGAGAAGATCTGTCAGGGGAGCGGTCAACTTTGAAAAATTTAAGATGAAACGCCTATAATAGCCAATCATGCCTAGGTACCTTTGGATATGTTTCTTAGTGCTAGGAGTTGGGAATTCTAGAATAGACTCTACCTTTGCTTGAGGAGGTGCAAACTGCCCCTGACCTACCGTATATCCTAGATACTGGACCGTACTCTTTACAAAGGTGCATTTCTTAAGATTAACCACCAGATTGGCATCAGCAAGATTTAAGAACAGCAATCTAAGTTGGTAAAGATGCTCCTCCCATGACTGTGAAAAGATAAGAATATCATCGATGTAGACCCAGGTACCCCTTCAGTCACCAAATTCATGAGGCGCTGGAATGTAGCTGGGGCATTTTTCAAGCCGTAGGGCATTACGTTACAGCAGAAGGCTTGATTGTTGACTACAAAGCATGATATTTCCCTCGCTCTAGGGGTGAGAGCTACTTGCCAATATCCCTTCATCAAGTCAATCTTGCTGATATAGGTGTCTGTACCAATCTGGTCGATGCAGTCGTCGATCCGTGGCAGTGGGTAGGTATCGTTCTTTGTGACAGCATTGACGTTCCTATAGTCCATACATAACCTATGGCTCCCGTCTGGCTTTGGCACAAGTATGACCGGACTACTCCACTGGCTTAAGGCCCTAGTGATCAGTTCGTTAGATAACATAAAGTCAAGCTCGACCTGCAGTATACTCCTGCGTTGTGGTGAGACACGGTAGGGGGATAGTTTAATGGGAGTTGCATCCCCTACGTCGATGTCGTGCACGGCCAAAAAAAGTGAGCCCTGGAGTATCACGGAACACACTGGGAGACTGAGATAAAACAGAGATTAGTTCGTTCGCTTGATCAGAGGGAAGATGATATAGTTTAGATGGTAATTCCCTCCAAGCCACTGAATTATACTGAAAGTTGGATAGGCTACATGACAAGTCAAAGTCTGCATGGATACCTTCAGGCTCTGGAACAGTCTGTTGCGGGTCAGTAAGAGAACTGAAGACTTCGTCCGCACCAGGCTGTCCACAGGTCCTGACATTCACTGCCACAGTGGGAGAATCTGGAGGAGAGGAATCAGGGGACCTATGGTAGGGTTTCAACATATTTATATGGAATACTTGCGTGGGCTTTCTCCTGCCTGGGGTAGTTACTAGATAATCGGTAATGCTCACCCTCCGAATGATCTTATATGGGCCCCTGAACTTGGCAGATAAAGGTTGGCCAAAAAGGGGGAGCAGGACCAAAACCTCATCACCGGGCTGAAACTCCCTCTCACGGGCTTTTCTGTCATACCATTTCTTCATGGAGCTTTTAGCCACTGTCAAGTTTTGAGCAGCAAACTCACATGAGGATCTCAGCCGGGTTTTGAAATCTGAAACATACTTGAGGAGGTTTTGGTTCCCCTCCTGGCCAACTAGGCTATCCTGCAATAGTTGCAAAGGACCTCTTACCTGGTGACCGAAAACTAGCTCATTAGGGGAAAAACCCAGGGATTCAGTTGGAACCTCACGAGTAGCAAATAAAAGAAAAGGTACCCCCTTATCCCACTCAACTCCGGTCTCTGTACAATACTTACGTAACATTCCCTTTAATGTCTGATGATATCGTTCGAGAACCCCTTGACTCTCTGGGTGGTAGGTGCTAGACTTAACATGCTCGATACCCAACTCCTTCAGGGACTGCTGGAAAATGTTAGAGGTAAAATTAGTTCCTTGATCACTTTGCACCTCATGGGGGAAACCCATTCTGGTGAAGAATTTGAGCAGTTCCTTGATGACAGTTGGAGCAGAGGTAGTCCTTAAGGGTATAGCCTCTGGGTAGCGAGTTGCCATGTCCATGATAGTTAATAAATAAATGTTACCTTGGGAAGTCTTAGGCAATGGGCCTACAATGTCCACTACCACCCGAGTAAAAGGATTCTCGAAAACGGGCAAGGGCACCAGAGGATGTACAGGCACCTTCTGATTGGGTTTTCCTGTCATCTGGCAAGTGTGACACACTCTACAAAACTCCACTACATCTGTACGCATTCCTGGCCAGTAAAAGTGGGCTCTGATTCTGTCTAGAGTTTTTCTCACACCTAGGTGTCCTGCCAATGGTATACAATGTGCCATTTCCATGATATCTCTTCGACAAGGTTTGGGGACTACTACTTGATGGACGTCCCAAGCCCCGTCATCGATTGGTCTGTGTGGCGGTCTCCATCTTCGCCACAATACTCCTCCTTTGAGGTAGAAACAATCACCACCCTCCTTCTCACATTCCTCTTCACTCATGGACCTGGCAGCTAACTCCTTGCATTCACTATCATCTCTCTGTAGCTCTACCAGGCCACTAGGACAATTTGGAGGGGTTTCATATTCATCGTTAGGGTCAAGATGAGCCATAAAGGTGTCAGATAAATCCACCTCAGTCACATCATCAGGCACAGTTGGAGCGTCATTCACACTCTCATCATCCCTTTCATCAACTCTTACATTCGGTACTTTTCTGTCTGAGGGAACTGCTACTTGAGACACATTGAACGTGTGACAGCACACACAGGGAAAACTGTTGGCATCTCCTTTTCGAGCTCACCGGTTAGTGGCTCGTTAACAGGGGAAAGTGACAAAATGGGGTCTGGTCGGACCTTCTCACCTGCTACATCATTCCCCAAAAGGAGTGTTACCCCAGGCACAGGGATATCTTGGGACCTACACAAAGCTATGGTGGCCTCACCCTGTAGTAACTCACATTCAATTTCGCCTTTTACCAAGTGTGCATAAAATTGACCTCCAGCACCTCTCATTACAACTGGTTCGCCAGGTGGGCACTCAGTGTAAGGATTCACCATGAGGGTGCTAGTAGAACCTGTGTCTCTCAGAATGTTTACCTCATGCATACAACCATTTAATCTCACGTTGCCAGATGAAATAAAGGGACGGTAACTGTCCTGCACTGATGGTGAAATTATTATTGGCTTAACCCTAGTGGGTTGCACCACACATGCTACTACACCCCTGTCTAGATGATTTACGTTAGCTGCTAGGTACTCCTTCTGTCGGGAGTCCTGCATTAAAGGAACTTTTGGTGCTAGGTACTCCTTCTGTTGGGAGTCCTGCATTACAGGCACATATGGAGTTTGAGATACGGCGGCAACTGTCTGCCCCGATCTCTCGGTTCTCTCCTTGGCCCAGCACTGATAAGCTAGGTGGCCTCTCTTGCCACAAAAAGTACATACTTTAGGGGATACGGGAATGTTCCCTCTTTGAGCATTACTATTACTTTGGGGCCCACCTCTGTTACCATTGCCCTGAGTCGCATTTTTAGTTGGGGGAACAATTCTATTTTGGCTAGCTGGGGAAGACGTTATAGGCTTGTGACGGGGTCTGTCAGATTTGTGATTGGGATACTTAAAATTAGAACTAGAATTATCGTAGGGCTTCTTTCCACGAAATTTGTTGTTGAGCACGTATGTGTCAGCCATGTCAGCAGCATCGGCAAGACAATCTACCTTTTTCCCCTTTAAATGATAGGATACAGAAGAATCAATTTTCCATAGGAAATTTTCTAACAGGACCAACTCCTTCAGATCGTTGTAGCTTGTGACTTTCTTACTCTTGACCCAATGATTGAAAGTTTTAGTCATGGTCCTGGCAAATACCTTATGGGTTTCTTCTACTTTCTTCTGTTTTTTACGGAAAGATTGCCTGTAAGCCTCAGGCTGCAATTGATAGGTTTTTAAGATAGCTTCTTTGAGATTGTCATAATCGTGCCTAACTTCTGCTACTTCTAAGTCGGTATTTGCTTTTATTCTGGCTAGTTCTAATATTTGATCACCGGTCAAACCAGGTGGCAATTGTTCATCAAGTTGGCTAAGTTTACTCGGGATCCCACCAACTGCTCCATCACCCTCCCCGCCTTCTACAGGGAACAGGTGGGTTTTTATGGTCTGAGCCACCTCTACTTTAGACATGTTTGAGACAGTTAATTGGAGATATGAGGCAAGCACTTTCAGTTCGGATTTTGACAGACAGTCAATATCAGGGGCTGTGGGTTCTGATTCAATGAAAACTCGAGCATCTTCGTCATTAATTAGTTGAGGCATGATAAATATTTGATTTTTAACACCTTACGAGCGGCCTATGCGGTTTATTTATGTGTACCGCACAGCGGGGTGTTTTTAGCCAAAATAGGGCTGTTTACGTGATCATTTTCATGCCTAAATAAGACCCAGAACGTAAAACAAGTACCTATCCCTGAAAGGGCATAAACAGAGCTTTCGAATGACACCATAACGATCCTTGTATGATGGATAGTTTTCTTGCAATAACCGTGCAACGCGAGTGCAAAAAGCAGGTAATTCGGTACTTTCAGTACATAATTGAGTATGTAGCGAGTGAGAGAGGGAGGAGGGAGCTGAGATTTGTGTCAGTAGGTTCGCCGCGGTGGTCTGGAGCAGTCATACGCTCGCTAGTCTCCTGCCACCACTTGTCTCTCTCTCTCAGCCACATTACGTGCTGAAATTGCCACTCGAGTTATGTCGAGCGCCGCCACATAGTACAGCTTTATTTAACTCGAATTATGTTGCTCGCCGCTAAATAAGGGTTAAGTAGTGAAACGGTAATGAAACTGAGTGAAACTGTATGAAACGAATCCTGGCGAGGTCGCCACTCTTCTGTTACATATCTTGATCCTCAAGTGGTTAACTTGATGAATCTAGATAGCACAGAGATATATATTAAGGTATCAGTCAGCTGAAGGCAAATCAAAAGTAAAATCTAATAACATTATTTCCTGTTGTTGCTTCCTTTCCTTTTGGATCTTAGGACTTGGTATCCTTTATTGACTGATACTCTTTAATTATGAAAAATACTGAAACTAATTAAAGTCATGTAGTATTTATACAAAATTATTATTTAACCGAAGCTTAGTAGGCTATGGTTATGAACCGAATAAGTTATAGCTAAAGAAGGACTATTAATTCTATAAAAAGTCTTGAAAGATAAATATTAAAGTAAGAATATTTCTGTCTCTTACCCTTTTTGAAATGAATAGCTAGTTTTCTTAATGTCCTTTTATTTATATTTAATGTAATTATTCTTGGTTCTTGTCTTACGTTAACAGTATTATATTATTATTATCATCAGGATTTATATCAAAGTCACATAAAAAGTTAGATATATATTTAATAATTAGTTAAATGTATTTCTTAATCACGTAACATTGAGGTTTGATTATGAGTAAATAAAGTTACAGGATCGCTTCATAGATTCGATTCAGGTCTCACTCAAATAATATAAAAAGCAAAAATAATATTTTGAAGCTAAAAGAATTTTCTTCAGCTTAGGAAATCAATAGAAGTAATATTAACACAGCCATGTTAGTCTAAGGCGATATTACTAATATGAGACAATAGCATCACCGTACTAAGCACCGTTAAGCAATGTAAGCTTAATTAAAAGAAAATGAAAGAACTCGTAAGTATTAATCTAAAACAATAGTATTACTTTCATCATAACCCAATTACTTAAAGAGTTGCTTTAGTCCACAAGTTAGTCAACTAAAATAGTTAAGTATATAATAATAGCGTTAACGTTAATTCCCAATCAAATAGTTAAGTACATAAATAGTAGCGTTAACGTTAATTCCCAATCAAATAGTTAAGTACATAAATAGTAGCATTAACGTTAATTCCCAATCAAATAGTTAAGTACACAATAATAGCGTTAACGTCCCAATCACATATCTCACTAACCAACATAACGTAAGTGTTTACACGGAACACACTTAACACACACATATATAATCTGACTGACAGTCACAATCCCATTATAATACTTCACCCGTCTTCCTCCAGCTGCAAGTTCACCTTCCCCAACTCCAAATGAGACTGATTTGAATGCCCACAACTCGGGTCTTATATACTAAACAATGATGGTGTAGGAACGAATCAGGAGGCGAGTGATGGTGCGCGCTCCTATCATAGCTCCTCGAGTTGCATAACAGGTGCCTGGTCCAATCACAGCTCCTGGCGTCGATCATACGTCATAGCGTCGGGTCATCGAAGTAGTTTGCAGGGTCCCCTATGACGCACGCAGGTGTGAAGGCTTGTTTGCTGGTATGCGGGCGAGCTGGTTTCCCACTCGCTAGTTTGCTCGCTAGTCTGCTTCGCCGTTTGGGTAGTTTGACTCCTTCTACTCTAATTCTAACTCTTAAATTAACATACAAGGCTCCGTATGTCAGAACCTAAATAGCCGACACGCATGTACGCACATAAAACACACGACGTATGAATGCACACGCACTTTACACTAACTTAGCCACTTACTCTCACTCTCTTTCTTTCTTGCTCACTCACCCACACAATCACATACGATCTCTCTCTCTCTCTCTCTGTTCTGTACTATCCTTTTCTGTTACTTTCCTATATTTAAGTTTTACTATCTTCATTGGATTAAAGTCCTGACCACCAAACTTATATAATAAGGACTGTTTGGTCAGTATACTGTATATATGTGTAAATCTCTCTCTCTCTCTCTCAATTACCTGTCAGCACCCTCGGCTACCTCTAATAGGACCATGCATCAGATCAACTGCCGGGTGTGGGTGGCAAGTGTCCAGAATTACCGTTTGGTCTGGTACATGTCTAGAATTACCGTTTTTGAGTCTGTTACATGTCTAGAATTACCGTTGTTTAATCTGGTACATGTCTAGAATTGCCCTTATCAAGTCTGGTCTATGTCTAGAATTACCGTTGTTGAGTCTGGTACATGTCTAGAATTACCGTTGTTGAGTCAGGAAAATGTCTAGAATTACCGTTGTTGAGTTTGGTACATGTCTAGAATTACCGTTATTGAGTCTGGTACATGTCTAGAATTACCGTCGAGTCTGGTAAATGTCAATAACCTCTCCTATGATACTGGTTATCTAACACTATCTGAGCCAACGTCTTGTGGGTTATTATATCTTATTTAACCACTACTGTACCGGAGACGTCTTATTTTATTTTATTGTTGCTATATTAAGACGATTTTATGCATTTTAAGGATTTGTGATAGTAAAAAGGGTTAAGTGAGAAGGTTCGAAGTCTGTTAATTGCTGGAGGCCTTTTTTGAACTGAATAAAATCATCTAACACTAACCATGCAGAATAACGTTAAAAGGACGTCATCGGTGCAGAAGGGGTTAACTATTATTGAGGATTTTGATTGATCCCGTCATTATCGAGAAATTTATTTTAGTTTGCCCCCTACGTTGACAAAAACACCTTTTCTGACTTCCTTCAAAGAATATAATGCCCACCCAGATCCCCTTCAAGCTAAATTTGTACACATTTCGCTAGTTTATGTCCCGTCCGAAGGCCGCTTTCTTCTAAGTTACAAGCTTGATATCGCTCGCCCAAAAATATAGTCGACACCTGAATGGGGTGAAACATCTTATTATCGTCAAACTAATGGAATGAAACAGGGAGGTCCAAAAAGACCACCCTCGGACCAAATATGGCGAGGTCCGTGATCTAAATCCAAAGGCAAGGATCGATGTAGAGACAAATGTATGGTTTCTTCGCGTTTCTTGAACTGCTATGTGTTAAACAGAACTATATTTTTCTTCTTTTGTTTATTCGATTTACCAACAGGCGGTTTCATCTAGCTTAGGCTGGGACTCGTGGTGCTATGTTTATAAATTCGCATGTTATGTTTACACAATTATGTGATGTACCATTATCAAATTCCATTATAGGAGTTTTTTGTGCTTTTAAAAGGCTTAGCTAAAAAATGTGTTTGTAAATAGTGTCGATGTAAATAATATATGCTGTAATCTTTTGGCTAAGTATAACCTGGATAAAACCAAACTTCATATCACATTCGGTTCAGTACGTTGGTTATCATGCTCTCTGGCAGTTAGATGTGGGAAGGGGGGTGGAGGGTAGGGGATGAAGGCTTACGGTAAAGTTTGATAAATACATACATATACTAAATGCTATACAAGTGTAAGCTTAACAACATGGTAATATAAAAAAAAATGCTTCATTTAGCTCAAAACTACACACTTCCTTTCCTAATGTACAGCTGCAGTCTTTAATGAAGGTGCATATAATTTCGAAGCTGTCTTGGGCTTGAACTTAATATTTCGTTGGGAGAGAGGTATCCTGACCAGGATTTGAACCCACTCTATCCAGATATTTTTGTGAAAGTTGGGCATTGTATCCACTTGACCATAAGCGGACGGTCGAGTGGATACAGTGCCCAACTCTCTCAAAAATATCTGGAGAGAGTGGGTTCGAATCCTGGTCAGGATACCTCTCTCTCAACCTGTCCGACATTATAATTATTAATTATTTACCTGATATTTGTATTTAGGGGGTTCCTTTACATTTTTAAGACTTTATAATGCATCATAATTAATGAATGTAACTGTACCTGTATATAACATCCACTGGTGGTAGTAAAATAAAGTCTTCAGGCAAAATTATGCTTGCAAGTATAATTACCTTCATTTATTAAGTGAGTGTGAGCGTGTTCTTTGTTGTGAGCCCTATTCACATTAGCTGTTATTGAGTTTAATTATTATGCCAACTGGAAGTGAAACATATGAATGTCAATCACAGTTTGACACGCACCTGTTGTGTATATGTAGGCAGCAGTCCATTACACCCGAGTACCCTTTCATACATACTGCCTCACTAACAACACAAACACACGCACAGTTTATACACATGCAGAAAATACCTACATACGTTTGGAGATACATACGTATATAGATATAAACAGTTCATGCATAAACAAATGCAGAACACACACAACTAAATGTATAATTTTTTTAAAGAGACAATGCATGAAGAAAGGACAGGAAGAAAACAAAAAAAGGTCCATGTGCCCAAAGGTATCCTCCATTCACGAAATGTTTGCAACTTAATTTAAACTGTAGAAGTAAGTTTGTGGAAAGCAACTCTAGATAAGTGAATTACAGAGAGTAGTAGTTCTGGCGATACATGGATTTTGATACGCAGGAGTTCTACATTGTGGAGGAGAGTGCAAATTCAAGGGCGTTTGCAGCTGCCATAGTTATGCCGGGAATGATGTGGAGATGGTGGCGCAATAGCAGCAAGTTCCTCGGAACATTTGCAGTGAAAATATCTGTAGGATAATGCAAGGGGTGCAAGATCTCTTCGTATGGATAATGGAGGAAGGTCCTGCGTGATTGATAAATCTAAAACGGTAGCTATATTTTGAATATCATATATAGTCCAACTACCTAAATACAACCACTCCACATCCATTCCACAGAGGTGAACAGTAATCCATTTGAGAACACATATGACTAATATATATTATGGCCAACTGCTAGTAAGTTAAGAATTCTCGAATTCTCTACACGAGTCCAGGTTTTTTAGAGGGATTTTTGGCAATGAATCTAAAATAACGTGTCCTGCTAAGGCTAGTGTTGACTGTTACACCAAAGATGTTAATACTTGAAGAAGTGGAAATATTTACATCCTTAAAATTTATGGGAGTCAGAAAGATTCTGTCGGTTAGAAAATTTCAAGTTCTTTGTTTTCTATGCATTAAAGGAAACTAGATACTTTTATTCTAACTTTGGAAAGGTCCTGGTTCAGAGAAATTGAAGCGTGCATTTTGGAATTTATAGCATCGGGCTGTGGGAAAGAACTGCTAAATGTGAAGGAACACATGAGTGTTGAGTCATCTGCGAAGGAATGTATTGGATTATGAGTGGTGGATAGGATATCACTGACATGAATGAAGAACATAGTTGGGGCCAAAACTGATCCCTGGGGAACGCCAGCATTAATTGAGTGAAAATTTGTTTTTTGTTGTTAACATATATTCCAACTAGGCTACTCCCTCTCGGTTATAGGCCGAGAGCCTGTTCATTCTACCGCTGAACATGGTGAAGCCCATGAGGAATCGTTCCAGAGTGTGATTCAAGTGAAGCACCCACCCACGTCTCGAAGCAGCCCCATCTCTGAAACTGCTTCACTCTTGTGCTTTTCTGACTCACCCCCTAGACTCGGACCCTAAGTCACAGAACACAACCTATTGATCAATTAATTCACTAGGCATTGCTCCCTTGTAGTATATTTTGAATATGGGAATATTCATACGGTGCTATTTCATCAGGGAACAATGAGGGTGTTTTGTTTTGGGCGTTTGGGTGGGCTTTGTAGGAATGCACTGATACTAGCTACAGCAGAAATTCCATCCCACTAATATCTTTCCATTAACATATCGTGATTCGAACCCGGGTCCATTGGATTACCAGTTCAGTGGCATTTCTACTGTTATGAAGATAACACAAATATTAGTGAAACTAGTGATATAGGAAACTGAAGGTGAACGTCAATAAAAGTAAAATAATGGTGAGTAATAGGGGTGATCGTAGGGTGAATCTAGATGTGAGGCTGGATGGGGAAATATTGGAACAAGTAGAGTGTTTTAAATATCTAGGAGGAACGATAAGCAGGAGTGGAGGTATGGAAATGGAGGTAAGACAGAGAGTGTGTGAAGGAAGGAAAGTTTTCGGAGCAATGGGAAGTATGTGGAAGACGAGAAATCTCGGAATGAAAGTAAAAAGTGCAATGTATCAAGGAATTGGTGTGCCAACAGTGATATATGGGGCTGAGACATGGGCTCTGAAGTAAAAGGAGAGAAGAAAGCTGGATGTGATGGAGATGAGCTGCTTGAGGAGTATGTGTGGAGTTACTCGTAGAGACGGATTAAGGAATGAAGAGATACGTAGGAGAGTGGGGTAGCAGGAACATTTGTCAGCCAGAGTGGACAGAAGGGTGCTGAGCTGGTATGGACATGTTGAACGAATGGGAGATGAAAGGCTTACAAAGAGAATATGTGAGTCAGATACAAGGGGCGATAGAAGGGCAGGAAGACCCCCATTGAGATGGAGAGACTGTGTAAGACTAGCTTTGGATGATAGAGGAATGACTATAGATCAGGCAAACGAAGTGGTAATAAACAGGAATGAATGGAGAATGCTTGTGAATAGTTGAGTGAACACGTGGTCATTTGGGGGAAGGGGTCAGGCGCAAGTTGGACTAGATAATAGTCCATCAGGTGCCTGGCCCGGGGGGACGATTAATATGAAGGGTGCGCCTTTAAGTGTGTTGGGCGGGCTTGTGGCTTTGGCTCCACTGCATGTCTGCCTGCCGAGATCGGAGCCTCTCCGGGTGGTCGGGGACCGGGGGAGTGCTGGAGCGACCTTTGTGACCCTGGTCTCTGGGTATTCTCCTGGGTGACCTAGATGTGTGTGAATTTTTGTGTTTTGTCTGTGTTTTTTCGTTGTTTTGTCTTGTGTTTTGTGTTTTCCCTGTTCTTGCTCTGTCTTGAGTCGGCCACCCCCAAGAAAATTAAAACAAAAAATAATAAAATAGAATAAAATAGAAAATAAAAATAAATAAAAATAGGAAAAGTGGGGATTGGGCCTGAGCATATAGATAGATAGAGTGATACCAGACTGCAGTGTGACATCTTCGACAATACATATCACACAAGAAAATTATACATATAAAGATAAGCACAACACTCTCATACGTGCAGTTTTTTTCTTTCTTCAAACATACATACACTCATACTCACACATTTACAGACACATGTACACTAAGGGGTCACGACAAGGACAAACTATTGTCAGTACACACACACACACATGTACACTAAGGTATCACGACAAGGGCAAAGCCAGTGGCACTACACACGCACTCATGCAGTCATAGCGTAAAAACACAACTACAATACTGCCTCTCTGTGACTTCCTACATACATACCGATTACCTCTCTCTCTCTCTCTCTCTCTCTCTCTCTCTCTCTCTCTCTCTCTCTCTCTCTCTCTCTCTCTCTCTCTCTCTCTCTCTCTCTCTCTCTCTCTCTGTCTCTCTCTCTCTCTCTCTCTCTCTCTCTCTCTCTCTCTCTCTTTCTGCAGCACAAATTTACCTGGGAAGTGTACGAGCGGCAGGGGATATACACAATCCCTTCAACAATTAACATAATGACTTAATGAATGGTCGGTGTAATTCATTCACCTGGCTTGAGTCACATTAATCATTCATGGTATTTAACCCTTTTGGACGATGACACATTCATTTATTTTATATTAGGATGGATCTGTGCGAGTTAAATGCTTATTGGAACAGTTTGTAGCCCTTTTTTTATCAAGGTCTTACCAAAGAAGAATCCCATTTCAACAAGTAGATCTCAACCAATGCCGATTAAATCAATGCCAATTTATCGTCATAACCAAGCCCTATACATTCCCTACTAGCTAACTAATCTTATGGTATTCGATGAGTTAGCACTTTTTTAGAATTACTGGTCGTAATGGTCTGCTGGTGCACACACACACACACACACACACACACACACACACACACACACACACACACACACACACACACACACACACACACACACACACACACACACACACACACACACACACACACATATATATAGTTCGGTCAGAAAGAGTTCATACGTATTTGTCTCTGTTAAGAGTATAATATTCAATATGAAGTACCCTCCACTTCTAGCCTACCATGCCATCAAAGAGTTACATTATCACCGTGAAATGCCAGGTTATGGTATTCCTACGGTATGTTATAATGCTACACCAGTACCATAATAGCATACGCATTTTAGTCATTGTGAATGTTTTACTTACATATCTTCTCTGTTTCTATTCCACTGGGGATAATGGCAAAGAGGTAAACCCTTCCAGTACCGGTGACATATATTTTATTTGATTTCAGTTGCATTTAGACAATTTAACAAAGCTTAGGAAGGATATATGGTAGCTAAAAGAAGTATAATTGAGGTAGTATGTAGCCCTTTCACGGGTAGACGTCCTTCCTAAGCTATATAAAATCGTCTAATAGTTGCCAGAATATTATGCAAAAGCTGCCACCGGTACTGAATACATAAAGTTATGGGTCGTACTCTGAGTTGTGTTGCTCATTTCACGTCTTAGCCCTCTAAATCCTGTGGTGAGCTAAATACCCGACCCCCTTTCGAGATAAATTTATACATTTTTCGGTAGAAAATGTTTTCTGCCTGGTTCCTCCTAAATTGCACACCCGCCAGGAATAAATCGACGCCTTAATGGCATTAGAAGTCTTAACATTGACAACAAAACGGAGAGAAAGGTCTTAAGATCGTCAAACAAATGCGGCGAATGTCTTAAGATCTCAAAACTAATGGGGCTAAACATGAGGGAAAAGGAGGTCCAGAAAAAACAGGAACCTCCCCTTCATTGGATAACGTGTTCGGTTCTCCCAAGCCACTTATAAACAGATATACCTATGCCGGCCTCACACACACGAGTACAACCATAAAACATTCTCAAATACCTTTAACCCTTGTCTAGTGGGGTGTTTTGGGTTTTTTTTTTTGGATATTCAGTCCCTCCTGAATGATCAATCAAGTATCTGCATGAAAAGAAATGTATTCAGCAAAAAACTAGGCGCTAAAAGCTTCAAAATGAGACCAGAACGAGCTACGTAGCACTCGTGGTTCTCATGCAGTGGTGCCACCTACATGGGAGTTTAGCGTATAGCGGCATATTTTTTCCCACTACGCTCACTACTGGTAACACTGCCGGACTCTCGAGAACAGAGGGAGCGTGAGTCAGTGGGTGGCAGTAAGCCCTGGGGTCGGACGTGTGGCCTGCTGCGCTCCCGGCCATTTGCACTTGATTTTAACCCTTTAAAAGACTTAATAATGCTCCTAACTTGCTTCAAATTGGTGCACGACTTAAGTCGAGCGCCGTTCTTTAAGGGTTAAGGGGGGTCACCTGCTTTTTTTTATCTTTCTCTCTTTTGCTCTCTTTCCTTGGCTTCTATCCATTCGGCCCCATTCAGCCAACTGTTTTAAGACTTTCATCCCCATCCAGGTGTCGATTTATTCCTGGCGAGCGATAGCGAACCAGCATTGTATGGAGAAATCCGGCTTTGCCGGAGAAATTTTTCTATCGAAAAATATACAAATTTAGCTTGCTGTCAAAACAAAAATATATCTATGCTGGATCGATACCGCTCGCCAGGGAAATATTGACACCTGGATGGAGGTAAACGTCTTAAAACAGTAGGCTGAATGGGGCCGAATGGATACAAACCAAAGAGCGAGGGAGAAAAAGAGAAAACAAAACAAGGTGGGCCCCCTTAACGTTATACTGCCTTAAGCGGGGACGGGCGTACTTATTTCCTCATTTAGGCTATACTTATTTTTATAATTTTTTGTTTTATTTAGTTTCCTCCCTAGACCTCCATCAAGCTTAAAAAATCTCGCCCTAGATCTCCCGTCGAGATAAATTTTTCCATTTTTCGGTAGAAAAATGTCCCGGCCAAAGGCTGGTTCCTTCAAAAATTACAGGCTTGCTATCACTCGCCAGGAAAAAATCGACACCCTAAATGGCACGAAAGGTCTTAATATTGAAAAATAAATGGGGTGAAAGGTCTTAAAGTTGCCAAACTAATGGAACGAACGTCTTAAAATCTCAAAACTAATGGGGCTAAAGATGAGGAAGAAGGGGGACCAGAAAAACAACCATCCCATCTTTATACTGATATATACCCTACTCCGCCGCCCATTACAACTATGCGACCTACTCAAATGCGTGAATGTTATACTTCCCTAATACCAATATATACTGTACCCTACTCCAAAGTCCATTACAAACATTCATATAATACCGGTACTCAAAATCCTATAATGTTATACTTCTTTTATACTGATAAAAATCCTACTCCACAGCCAGTAACCACCACATTACATACTCAAATACCCTTAACGCTATATTGTACTTCCGCAATAGTGAAATATATACCCTGGTCTACAACCCCTCTGCGTCCTGTACTTATTTCTGTCGTGACAAAATACATTGCCCTGTTATCTCATCATTACTACAGGGGACGGTTTTGTTTATTTGTGTAATTTATTTATGTATATATTTTCTTTATTACTATTTTTTTCATTCTCCTTCCTAGACCTCCATCAAGATTATTTTTTATTTTGGCCGTTGCGATCTTAAGAACTGTACTTTGAGCTGATTGGCTAATGTTATTGTGTAGTACAGTATATTGATATCCCGTGTTTGTTTTTTATAACTGAAAGGTGTTATTCTTTCATGGTACTATCAGATAGTCAGCTTGAAGTACAGTTCTCTACCTCAACACAACCAAGTAAAAGCTCATCAGATGTAAGATTAAAGACAAATAAGATAAAACAAAAGACTGTAGTGTAGTGTTATTACGATAAAGGTATTGTCGTAGTGATGACATAACAGGGCATTTTGTTGGTGTTTTATCACGACAGAGATAAGTATAGGACGGTATGTGTGCATGTATGTTTGTATAATTATACTGTGGCACCTTCCCCAGCTTTCCTATTTTCTTTTTTCTTTTTTCTTTTTTTGTGGGGGTGGCTGACTCGAGACAGAGCCCGAACAGGGACATCACAACACATTAGAAAAACAAAACAAAACAAAACATAAAATCTCACACACATCTAGGTTGCCCAGGAGAGACCCAGGCCTATTTGGGGTCCCCACCAAAATATTCCCAGGTCCCAGATCCCCCAGAGAGGAGCCAATTTCCGCAGGCAGACCCGTAGGGAAACTTCACCACTACAAGCCCACCCACCATGTTTCCAGGCACACCCTTCATTACCACCGGCTCTTCGGGCCATGCGCCTGATGAACTACTATCTAGTCCAACTGGCCCTCTCTCCCAAACGACCGCGTTTACATTCATCTATTCACAAGCATTCTCTATTCATTCCTTTTTATTACCACTTCCTTTGCCTGATCTATAGTCATTCCTCTATCATCCAAAGCTTGTCTTACACAGTCTCTCCCTCTCAATGGGGGTCTGCCTGCCCTTCTATCTCCCCTTGTATCTGATTCCCATATTCTCTTTGTAAGCTTTTCATCTTCCATTTGTTCAACATGACCATACCAGCTCAGCACCCTTCTCTCCACTCTGGCCGACAAATGTTCCTGTCGCCCCACTCTGTCTAGGAATATGTATTAAGGGGATTGAAGTGACGGGGTTGGATAGAATGGGGTTGGGAAACACCTGTAGGATTGCCAGCCTACAGGTGAGTAGGAAGGACAAAAGAAGAAACAAGCAACCAAGACACCATTCCATACCAGTTCCCCATGATGAGGAGAAATGAGAAACAGAGGAGTACCCCATTTTACCTGGTCATTCCCGTTTTCTGACTACCAGGAAGACGGGTCACCTAGGTCAGTCACCCCTATTAAAAAATGGAAGTGTCAGCCAATCCCCACCCCGGTTTCAAACCCTTCCCACCAATCACCAGCCTTCATTGCACCAGCAGCCAGATTTGCAGTACACAGAACATATGTTTATGCAAATTCCACATCAAAGACCTGAGTGCTACCGACATAAGTGGGGATATTAGGATCTACAGCACAAGACTGTTACGAAGAACTCTGGACCAACCCAGGAACATAGAGAAGACCAGAATTATTCCCTGATTCACAAATAACCCTCAATTATAATAAAGTCACCAGAACTTCTATTATATCTTTCCTAGACTTAGTAACTCCCACCGGAGTATTAAATACAATACTTTAAATGATTAGGTACCTTATGATAACTACCATGTATTTTTAAGCTAAGTATTTACTTCACTATTGATGTCACAATGATTCACTATATCCCTTTAACAGTGAATTACTATAAGTTGAAGCTAAGAAAATATCTGAACATGTACTGAACGAAATTGTTGAGACAGCAAGCACTCCCACCTCGGTAATGTTCTTAAGTCTGAAAAGTCCGGAGCATCTAACTAAAAGTGGCAACTGCATTCCCCTCCCCCTCGAGCCTACAACGAGCCCTGTTGTGTGCCTCTGACGTCTGGACGTCGGATTCCTGACGGTGCGAAGCAGCCCTGAAGTCTCGCCCAGGCGAACCTACGCTCTACGTCGACCAGAACTTGCTCTCGAACCTCAACCCCCCCTACCTCCCCCTAAGTGTCTCTGAGTATCTTACGTTGTGATTATTGATGTAAAGGTAAGGTGAAATATGTGAATATTCATTGCTAATCTCTGTGTAGATCTGTGCCTAAGATCCTTTATATGTTGCGTATGCATTAATCCTTCAGAAACCATATTAAACCTTGTGTAGATCTGTGCCCATGATCTAGTGTTAACCTCTCCTCTAAGTTCATATAAAACATTCTACGCATACATTACATAATAGTGTAAATTCATAATCAAGCTGAATACTCACAGATATTCCTTGTGTATGTCCATTCTATTTATGTATGTACCAAGTTGAAGCTGAAGTGTATACTGTGAATTGATTCCCTTCTAAATCCTCACTTTTACCTAGAACCTACGCCAAATTTTATAACTATTTAAAACTCAGTCCCCCCCCCTATTTATGCCTTATTTTGCCGTGCGTTACTAGTATCATTTGTGAATAACGTATTAGTTTATTCTATTATGAAATAGATAATTTCGATCCTGCTCGTCTAGGAATTCTAGTTCTGCGTAGATCTATTGTCGAATTATTTCACCAACTCGAATACAACGCCAATTGTTCTGTATTCCATATAGGAATCTCTTAACCAGTTCAGACCTCCTTCATACCTTATCATGTATTTCCATCTAAGTGCAACTTCGTCGTGTACGCCATATTTAACTTGTAGTATTATTGTCGCTACTCGTATACGCTAATTTGTTGATGCGTTCTCTAATCTACTTTAATCAAACTATTGCCTGATTTAGTTAGGTTAGCTCCAACCTTCGATTATACTTCAGTAGATGTAAATCATTAAATCTGAATTCCTCGACCCGTGAGATAATCTTTGCATATTAGAATTGATTAATCGTATGCTCATGATATAATGTCTCTCCTGATAATCTAAGCACATTATTAATAGTACAAATAATTCACCTCCCCTCTCCTTTGAAGTTCAATACATTCCCCCCCTTTGTAAGAATAATATCGCACTAACTTTATTTACTATTTTGATCATCTCAGTCAAACAAATGACCTGAGTGACCTACCTGGCCCAAAATAATCTGTGCGCGTGAGCCCTTTAAATCTTCCCCCTTCGCTTCCCGCCAACCGCGAGCGAGCGTCTTCCCTGCACTCCTAATTCACTTTCCCCTTTGTTTCGCCCCACCTTATTGACGCGTACTTATAGTTTTCGCTCAACCTGCCCGAAACTTATTCAGAATAATTCACAGTAGATACTCAACTCTCATATATATTATTATCAAGGGTTTTATCTATATATATGTTTTGTCTGATTATTATTTCATACTTCCATTATCATATTATCCTTTGATTAATGCTCATTGTATGTTCTTAGCAGACCTTAGTGTGTGATACATGTTAGTAATTGATTGCTGACTATTCTTTGTAGTAGTGCGGTAATCACCCCTCCACACTTTAGGCCTATTTACAGTATATGTGTAAGGTACCTGTCATTTGTGCAGGTCAACGCCTACATATTTCTTGCTATTCCCTTATAATAGTCAAGGAATATATAATCATATCTATATGCCCATTGAATAAATAAGAGTGTATAATTACCTGTGTGTACTTATTGTGTTCATCTTAACCTAATTGAGTACCTAATTTGTGAATACGAACGTGTTCGACGTGACCCTGTTGAGAGAATATTGAGTCTAAAAGTCCATAGTTGGATTTGAGTAAAGACCCAGAACTAAGCTAGGTTGTATTATATCCCGGCATAACAGGGATAGTACTCGCTTTTTGTGGACCCCTTCTCCCTCATGTTTAGCATATTAGTTTAGAGGTTTTAAGATGTTCGTTCCGTTAATTTGGCGATTTTGAGACCTTTCGCCTCATTTTTTGTCAATATTAAGACCTTTCGTGCCCTATAGATGTCAATTTTTTCCTAGCGAACGAAAATGAGCCTCTAAATTTAGAAGGAATCGGCCTTCGTCCGGGACATGTTTTTACCGGAAAATTTACAAATTTATCTTGAAAGAAGGTCTAGGATTTTTTTTTTTTTTTTTTTAAGCTTGATGTAGGTCTAGCGAGGAAACTCAAAAATAAATAAATATATATAGACCAAAAAACAAGCACTACCCCCTATGGAGCATGGGAAAGTACGGTGTTATATAATGTTCGGCTATTTGGGTATTATACAATGTGTAGGATGTACCGTGATAATGATGGACCTTCTATATAGTGGACAACGTTTCGTATTAGATTTTTTTTTTTTTTTTAGCTTTATCGACGTCTTTATGTTGTTATTTCAGCTGCATTTAAACGGTTTTATGAAGCGCCCCTTGATTATGGCCCTGTCACTCTTTCAACTTTGGGGGAGGCACTCGCTATAGGCAGTTCTGCCTTTTGCCTCCCTCACTCACATAGAAAACAAACATATGGTAGCTAAAACGATTAATTGAAGTAGTTAGTAATCCTTTAATGGGTAGACATCCTTCCTAAGCGATATAAACCCGTCTAATAGTTGCCAGAATATAATGAAATGGATGTCACTGGTACTGAATGGGTTAATCACTAAAATACCGTCACGTCTAAAGCGAAACGTTGTTCACTATATTAAAGTTCCATTATCATCACGGTGAATTATTCTCATGTAGGTTTACATGCCTTATAATACATCATATATCTTCGTTACCCTCTCTTCCTTCCATTGGATTACGTACCCTGATTAAGCTAATCCTTTTGCACATAAAATAATCTACTTCAAAATGTTGCTTTAGATATACAATTATGCAACGTAAACAGGTTGCATTGCTCAATACAAAAATATAAAAATATATAATAATAATATTGCAGAAATAGTCGACCAGATTCATGTGTTTCTATCTATCTATTGCCTGACGCCGTGATTCCCGAAGGGGTGGCCACGACTGAAAAGTTCCCATGCACCTCTGTCCCCAGTCAGTCGACGCCCCTCTTCCCAACCAGCACCACCTTCTTTCATATACTTCTTCACTCCATCCTTCCACCTCTCCTTCGGTGCACCTCTCCCTCTCTGTCCTTCCACCTCGCTCTCACACACCCTCTTAAGCTTAGTAATTCTATCGCTTCTCATACGTTCCATTTGGCCGAACTATCTCAAGGTGTTCCTTTTCACACTTTCCAGCACATCTATCTCCACACCTCACCTCCCTCTTACTTCCTCATTCGTCTGTCTATCCCTTCATGTAACTCCGCACGCACTTCTCAAGTAACTTATATCCACCCCTCTCACTCTAGGTCTGAGTTTCTCCACCAATGTCTATGTCTATGCTTCGCTTCCGCAAGTCAGTGTTGGGATTACCACACTGTCATGCAAGGACTTCTTCACTTCTATGCTGACCACCTTATTTCTTGTTACTGCTTTCAGCATACTTACAACCCTCTTCCCCTGATGCACTCTCTCCCACACTTCTTCATCCATACTCCCATCTTTACTCAACACACTGCCCAGATACTTAAATGAGCTGACAATCTCCATAGCCTGACCGTTCAACTTCACCTCACACTCTGTGGCTTCACCCCTGTCCAAGACCATAACCTTGCTCTTCCCCGCATTTGCCTTCAGATTCCGTTTTTCACACACTGTTCCAAACATATTTACCAGACCCTGCAACTCCCATTCATTATCGCTCATCAGAACTGTATCATCAACAACCAGCAGTACAGGTAGTTTCCACTTGTTTCCCTCCCTTATCAGCGATACACCAACATCCACTGTTCTCTTCCTTGTATTTATTTCATGACTCCATGCATATATACATTAAACAAACCACGGGGACATGACAAACACCTGTTTCAACCCAACATTCAGATCAAAGAACTCGCTCTGCTCATTCTCCACACATACTGCCACCTTTGCACCTTCATACATGCTATTCACTACTTTCAGCAACTTGTCATCTACTCTGTATATTCTAAGTACTTTCCACATACCTTCTCTATCCACTCTGTCATAGGCCTTCTCCAAGTCCATAAAGGCAACATACAGCTTTTGTTGCTTTTCCAGATATTTCTCCACAACACATTTCAAGGTAAAAATCTGATCTACACATCCTCTTCCCTTCCTAAACCCGGCCTTCTCGTCACCTATTCATTTCTCCGTTCTCGCTCTCACTCTCTCAATCACTATCCTACTGTACACCTTCCCTACTACGCTTATATGACATATTCTTCGGTGGTTACCACACACTCCTCTTTCCCCTTTGCCCTTATACAGGGGGACTATTATGCCAGTCTTCCAGTCATCAGGTGCACTCCCATGCTAGTTGGTACATGTTCCATACCCATTCGATCACTATCTCACCATCATACCTCAGCATTTCCCCACAAACTCCATCTATTCCTGGTGCTTTCCCCAACTTCACTCTTTACATGACTTCACACACTTCTGACCTCCTGATCCCCACCTCCTCCTCCACTACTTCTCTTCTTCTCCCTCTCATACCCCATCCAACTATGTTTGCTGGCACTTCATTCCTTACATTCAGCAATTCGTTGAAGTACTCCCTCCATCTTTCGACTCTCACTTGCTTCTCGGCTAGCACTCGCCCATTCTTATCTTTCACACCCTTACTGTTTCCCTTCCTACCTTCCCTAACTTTCTTGACTTCTTTCCAGAACAGTTTCTTACATTCCCTCCATTTTACACTCAGATTCCTTCCAAATTCCTCATCTACTCTTCTGTTACTTTCCCTCACTACTCTCTTCACCACTCTCTTTTTCTCCAAGTACCTCGCTCTTTTCTGTCTCTCTAAATCTTCATTCCCTCTACTACCTAGCCACTCTCTATACGCTTTCTTCTTGTCTTCCACAGCTATTGTTACCTCTTCTGTCCACCATGCTGTAACCTTCACTCCCCTCCCTCTTCTACTTACTCCACTCACCTCCTCACATGCTGCACAGATCTCTTCCTTAAACACTTTGCTCACCTCCTCCACTTCCTCCATACCTTCCAGGTCAAACCTACCTAGTCATCTTTCTACTGCTCTCCTGAAATCTTCCTTGATATGACACAAGTTACTAATCCCTTGAGTATCATTAACGTTATATCACACTTTATCCAGGAATTGTATGCAGTTTATGACATATCTCTAGGAAGAGCCAGTTCAGTTAACCTTTTCACGCTTATGACGCGATTTTGAACCTATTAGGGATACATTAACCCTTAATTAGCGGCTCACCACATAAGTCGTATTTAATAAAGCTGGACTATGTGGCGGCGCTCGACATAGGTCGAGTGGCAATTTCAGCACGTAATGTTGCTGAGAGAGAGTGACAAGTGGTGGCAGGAGAGTAGCGAGCGTATGACTGCTCCAGACCACCGCGGCGAACATACTGACACGAATCCCAGCTCCCTCCTCCCTCTCTCACTCGCTATATAAGGAATTGTATCGGGAAAGTGGCTAATTACATGCTTTTTGCACTCGCGTTGCACGGTTATTGCAAGAAAACTAGCCATCATAAAAGGATCGTTATGGTGTCATTCGAAAGCTCTGTTTATGCCCTTTCAGGGATAGGTACTTGTTTTACGTTCTGGGTCTTATTTAGGCATGAAAATGATCACGTAAACAGCCCTATTTTGGCTAAAAACACCCCGCTGGGCGGTACATATAAATAAACCGCATATGCCGCTCGTAAGGTGTTAAAGCCTTTGTTACCATCAGGGGTATTTAGAAACCTGTAGTTTAGTTACTTCAACCTCTGCAGTTATCTTTGAGTTAGCTGTGGGCAGAAAACTAATTTTGGAGAGGTAGGCTAATTATAAGAGTGAGATAACTCTATTTCTTATTGCTAATCTGGCAACCTCTGCGTCATAAAAGCGTGAAAGAATTAATCCTCTAACTTACACACACACACACACACACACACACACACACACACTCACTCTCTCTCTGTCTCACTCACTCACACACTTTCTCACTCTCTCTCCAGACACCATACAGGAGCCCATCACTCACCATCATCATAAACACGCAGCTACTAGTCTCTACTCTCTCTCTCTAACACCCTTCTCGCCCTTCACGACCCGTCCTCTACTGTATATACAGTACACCAACCCCAGCCCCGTAAAATGTTTTTTTCTTGTTGTGTTTACGTACTAGCACGGGAGAACGGAAAAAATGTGTTCGTGTACAAGTAAACCATTTCCTTAGTGGCGTTCACAATTTAAGAAAACGTAACATACAGTATAGCCTATAATTATAATAACTGAAATTAAATTGTTTTGGTCAATATTTACGAGCCAGCCGCACCACAGGTGGGATCTCATTTCTAATGGTAGTTTTTGGTTTCTATCATTTTATGCTTCATTGCTATATACTTCTTATCCACCGGAATATAATGTTTTTCTTGGCTTTATTTTTATTTTTTTTAGCATTAACCTAACCATAAATCATAACCTAACCTAACCTAACCTAATAGCCCCATAATACATTTAGGTTAGGTTAAGTTAGGTTTTTGGTTAGGTTAATGCTAAAAAAAAAATAATAATAAATAAAGCCAAGAAAAGACAATATTTTCCGGTGGATAAAAAGTATATAGCAATGAAGCATACACTGATAGGAACCCAAAACTACCATTAGAAATGAGATCCCAGCTGTGGTGCGGCTCGCTCGTAAATATTGACCATTGTTTTGCAATATAAATCAGTGGAAATATACTCTGAGGAAGAAAGTTCCAGATATATGTAATTCAGGGTATACGACTGACTCTACTAGGGCTTTTGCCTGCAATTTTCGACCGGCTTCTTTACGTTGACAACTTTTCTCTTATTATTTTGTTTTAATAATTATATATATATATATATATATATATATATATATATATATATATATATATATATACCGTATATATAGATATAGATATATATATACAAATGAATATATACTATATATATATATATATATATATATATATAAGGGTGGATGGGACTCGTTAGCCTTGGTCGGCAACTCATCTAGGGGAGACAACCTTATACAAATCCGGGTGGATGGGACTCGTCAGCCTTGGTTGGCAACCTGTCTAGGGGAGTAAACCTGATACAAATCCGTACTGCTTACCTAAGGGTAAGGCAAGTTAGTGGATGGATTAGCCGAACACCACTGTAGAAAAATAGTGCTAACAAGATACACAGAGGGCCTCGGAGTCGGACGGATCCTAAATTGAGTGGTCAATCCTGTAAGTCCTTCACTAAACTGGCTCGGGTTGTCCCTCTCACAGGGAATAGGTCCGCTTGGGGGCATTCTGTGTATGGCCACGCTCGTAAGGGGAGTAAGGCGTCCGGCAATAGATAGATAGATAGATATATATATATATATATATATATATATATATATATATATATATATGGTTTACTTGTTTTGGCGGTTAAACTAAAAGTCGCTATAGTAAGAACAAGAATTATGATAACAGTTTAACTCAGTAGCCGAGTAAGAAGAAGACGAACAATAAAAGTTACCGGAAGAAAGTTATCCCCTTTGCACTCCCCCCCGCCCGTCGTCTTTGTTTTGCTCTCTCTCTCTCTATCTCTCTCTCTCTCTCTCTCTCTCTCTCTCTCTCTCTCTCTCTCTCTCTCTCTCTTTCTCTCTTTCTCTCTCTCTCTCTCTCTCTCTCTCTCTCTCTCTCTCTCTCTCTCTCTCTCTCTCTCTCTCTCTCTCCCCTTCCACTTTAGCTTACTATCGGGTATGCTAGAATTAAGTCCTAACCACTTCGCTGGGATCGTAAGGTCTGGCAAGCGTACCTATGTAAATCTATGTTATTACCAGGCCCCTATAATTACACTTAACCCCTTCAGCACCATTACGTAATTTTACCTTTGCTTCTCGGTAAGATTAGATGATATTATGCAGTTTAAGAAGGACCTATTTTGCTAAGAGCTATTGAGATCATACTTACCCATTTGAGTCGATTAAGTATATTACAAACGAAAGAAAATCGTCTAATGGTAACCAGAATATGAGGAAAATTACGTAATGTTGGTGAAGGGGTTAAGCATATTTGGCACACACATACACACACACACACGCACACACTCACAAACTATAAGTTATATGTTTACTATTGATTATTACTTAGTTTTGTTTCCCTTCCTATCACACACACACACACACACACACACACACACACACACACACACACACACACACACACTATATCTTCCACAAAGTTATATGTTTACTATTGATTATTACTTAGTTTTGTTTCCCTTCCTATCTGATTAATCACATTATATCCGATTTTGTAAAGTTCCCTTTCACTATTAAACAAAATTCGTGTCAGTATTTATTAAATTTGATCCTGATAATCGTCGCAATTCGCTTTGCATTAACTAAATAACAAATCTAGATCAGCAAATTCCTTGCCAACATAGTAAGCTGGTTCCTTGGACTTAACCACTACTTACTGTTCAACATAATGGCACAGGATCCGTCCTATCGCCCGCACTCTTCAATCTGTACATGCACGATATAACTACACCCAATACTCCCCAAATAAACTTAGCCTCCTATGCAGATGACATAACACTCACATGCACACACCATGACCCAAGAAGAGCAACAGATCTCCTTCAACCCTATCTCAACACACTACATGGCTGGTGCACTACAAACAGACTTAATCTAGCCCCAGCCAAATCCACCGCAACCCTGCTCACAAGCTGGACAGGTGAACACGAATACATCCCTCAACTCACCATAAACAACACACCCCTAACACATACACACACACCCAAAATCCTAGGAGTAACATATGATACTCATATGACATTCAAACAGCACACCACAAACATTAAAAAGAAACTGACACCCAGACTTAACGCCCTCAGGTCACTTGCTCACACAAAATTTGGACACAACAAAGAAACTACCACCACAGTATATAAACAATACATAAGATCAGTGATGGAATACGCAAGCCCAGCCTGGGCTTCTAACCTAGCTGAACACATCATAAGACCTTACAGACTATTCAAAACAAAGCCCTGAAGATCATTACAGGCTGCACAGCTACTGCACCCACAGATCATCTACATCAAGAAACCAAAATCCTCAAAGTCAAAGACCATCTGGACATGAGAGGCACTCAATTCCTGGCAGCAGCCTCCACGAACCAAGACCACCCACTAAACTACATGGCAACACACCCACAGACACCAAGAAATATCAAAACAACACCCAGCACACGGTATCACACACAATTATTGTCCTCTCTCCCTCCCTGCCAACCCCGAACCAACTTCCAGAAGCACATCCATACTCATATCTCTCGCCAATCCACTCACTCACAGACAACACGCAGCTGCATGCACGACCTCCCGAAATCCATCCTTCCGAATCCTCCCTCCCTCGCGAGGACAGAGTCCACCTGGCCAGGCTGAGATGCGGACACCATCCAGCTCTCCTGAGCTATCAGAAGAGACTGGGTGACTCCGTTGTCGACGCCTGCCTGGGATGTAACACAGCACCCCATACCATTAAACACATCATAGAAGACTGCATTTCACACAACCACTTACGCCAACAACACAACCTACACTCAATGAGAGCTCTGTGTGAAAGCCCGATCGTGGCCATGGCCTTCCTCAGGGACTCGGGGCTGTTCGGCCAGGCAGCTTAGGGAACAACAACAACAACAACATGTCACAAGCTTCATAATGATACTATCAGTGATTGTGAAGATATTTTGAAACACAAGCACGCATACAGGCAAATGAAGTAGCTACTTATACGACATGTGTCTAATGCTTTCATAAATTATTCGATGAACGATTGTCAGTCTTATGTCAGATTTTATGTTTTCTTCTAACAACGACGTGGTGCGTATTTATATGCGACTAGAGTGTTTGTAAGTCATCTCACATGATAATTGTATTATTCACCCAATAAATTATATATACAGTAGGCTACTGCCCGTAATGAGCATACCTTACCTTTGGAAACCTTTGGATGTGTTCGCCGCTCCTCTAGCGGCACCAAGGAGCGCGACGCCCCTCGTTGTGGGTGGTGATTTGGTGCAGTAGACTGTTTGAAGCGACAGCTCGCTCCCTTGCGAGGATGGGCTCGTCTGGCACTTTTTGCAGTTCGACATCTAGGGCTCTCTTGAAGTTGTCTAACGAGATGTCCCTCATGTCTCTTACTCGCCGTGGGAGTTTGTTGAAGAGACGTGGGCCTCTGTGTGATAACCAGCCCTCTCGCAGAGAGCCCATAGTACCCCTGTTATTCATCCGGGGGATTTCGCAATCCCAGCCTCTCCTATCACTGAATTTCATGACTATCGGAGTATGTAGGTTTGGTACTAAACCCTCTGCGATTTTCCATGTGTATATTATTAGGTAACGTTCTCTTCTACGTTCCAGTGAGTACAGATTCAGTGCTCTTAAACGCTCCCAATAGTGTAGATGTTTTATCGAACTTATATGCGAAGTGAAATTTCTTTGTACACTCTCTATGTCATTTATTTCACCTGCTTTGTATGGGGATGTTAATACGCTACAGTATTCAAGCCGCGGTAGCACTAGAGATTTGAAGAGCGTTATCATAGGCAATTCACCGCGTGTTTTAAAAGTACGCAGAATCCAACCCGATAGACGTTTCGCAGCCGCCACTTTGACCTGGTTATGTACCTTGAAACCCATATTTTCAGACATTAATACCCCAAGGTCTTTCACACTGTCTTTCCGTTCTATTATGTGGTTAGATTCTGTTAAGTAATTTGTAATTTCTTTAACACCATTATTATCTCCGTACCGTATTAATTGGAATTTTTCCTCATTGAATTGCATGTTGTTTTCCCTGGTCCACTGGAACACTACATTCATGTCTTCCTGCAGTCGGCCCGTGTCCTCTTGTGTGTTTACTATCTTGCTTAATTTTGTGTCATCAGCAAAAGACGACACCGTACTGTGTCTGGTGTTGGTATCTATGTCGCAAATTAGTATGAGGAACAGAAGGGGCGCTAGCACTGTTCCTTGGAGCACTGAGCTTTTGACATCCAAAGGCTCAGAAGTGACTTGGTTTACTGCTACCGATTGTTTTCGGTTTACGAGGAAATTGTACATCCACCGTCCGATTTTCCCAGTTATACCTTTTGCTTTCAGTTTGTGGGCTATTATACCATGGTCACATTTATCAAATGCCTTAGCAAAATCGGTCTAAATGACATCCACGTTTTTCTTTTCTTCTAGCGCTTTAAGAATTTTGTCATAGTGTTCCAAAAGTTGTGAGAGACATGATCTTCCCGCTCTGAACCCATGTTCACCGGTGTTGTGTAGTTCATTTGCCTCCATGAATGTTGAAATTTTGCTTCGCAGGACTCGCTCGAAAACTTTAATGATGTGAGAGGTTAGAGCTACCGGGCGGTAGTTTTTTGGTAGTGCTTTACTCTCTCCTTTATGCAGTGGGGCAATTGTTGCGTTTTTCAAGCTATCTGGTATGTCACCAGTGTCTAGACTCCTTCTCCACATTATAGCCAGGGGTTTTGAGAGGTTTTCCTTACATTTTTTCATTAGGATCGAATTCCATGAGTCCGGGCTTGGTGCCGAGTGGGATGGCATGTTGGAAATGGCCTCTTCTATGTCTTTTGGACCGAAATCAATATCCAGCATCTGAGGGGTTTCCGTGGGGGAGGTTTCCATGAAAAATATATTTTGGTCTCTGATGACTTTTGTTTCATCAAGCTCACTGAATGCCATTTCATACTGCCTTCTTAAGAGTTCGCTCATTTCCTTTTTGTCCCCTGTGAAAGAGCCGTCCCCTTTGCTCAGTGGGCCGATGTTTGATGTTGTTTTAGCCTTTTGTTTGGCGTATGAAAAGAAGTATTTGGAATTTTCCTTTATACCTGCAATAGCTTTCCTCTCCTCTTCCATATGTTGTAGTTCATATGATATTCTTAGCCTTTGTTCAATTTCCACAATTTCTCTATCTATTTCGACCTTTTGCCTATCCTGTAGATTTTGATGTCTTTTGCGTCTTTGTGTGAGTAATTTTCTTCTTCTGTACAGCCTCCTCCTTTTTCGATCTTGTTTGCTTCTTCGTTTTGTTTGTCTTGCAGGTATATGGTGGCTACAGATTTGGGTCATGGTTTCTGTTATTAAGACTAGACATTCTGCTGGTGTCAGGTTATCCATTAAATCTTCCCAGTCTATTTCCTCCATTTCTTGATTTACCTCTTCCCACCTAATGTTTTTGTTATTGAAGTTAAATTTACTGAAGGGGCCGGTTTTTGTTCTCGATTCTGAGGTTGTCTGTACACTTTCTAAGGTTGTTTTGATCTCAATTAATTTATGATCTGAGTATGTTGTGTCCGATATGTTAATGCTGTGTACTAGAGAGTTGTTGTTAGTAAAGACCAGGTCTAAGATATTGTTTTCCCGTGTGGGTTCAGCAATATGTTGGGTAAGACTAAACAAATCACAAAGTTCAAAAAGCTCTCTCGTATTAGTATTTGCTTCTCCGGTGTTATTTGCCACTAACTGGTTTTCTAGTTGTCTCCATTTAATGTTTGGTAGGTTAAAGTCATACGTCATGGAAATCCATGAAATTCATCCAATCCTTAACATATCCTTATGTGTGACTTAGACTGCTTTAAACTTCGTGTGTCCAGGGATTTTGAACCCAACGTCCCTTGAATTTGGCATTCTGTCAGTCTTTTGGCTTTGGGGGAGACACTCGTTATAGGCAAACTGCCTTTTGTCTCCTTCATACACATATAAAATTAGCCATAATTTGGTATGGCAATAACTTAATATATTGAGCTATCGCTTCACCCTTTTATCGTGTTATAGCCATGTGTATGTGACCCTAGGAGCAGAGATGACCGAGTCAAATCCCTGGAATAATGTAAAGTAAATATTGTGGTTGGGTGAATAGCGTATACCAACCTCAACCTCATTAATTTAGGTGTTTGTATAAGGAGCACTTGAAGATCGTGTGGCGGCGAAACTAACTGTAGAAATAACATGAACCCATAAGTAATAAAAGGAATATAGGTTTATATGAATAGGTTCTGAACTGTAAGTAAAGGATATACGAGTCTGAAAGAGAGGGCAAAAGTCGTTGGAGAGTAGGCCGAGCAACAGCCGCCATGTTGTTTGAAATTTGTATATCCATGTGTTGTATATATCAATAAAAAGAAATGTGATTAACCTCTGAAGTGCGCATGGGGGTAATTGGAAACGTCCCCCTGTGCTGACGTATTTGAGGTGTTTCCGTCACTAAAATATTCATTGTGCCATTAATAGCATTAATATTTATCCATATGCGCCTATTATGGGTTGATTATAAAGGTATTAACCTGAAACAACAATAAAACGAGTGAAAACAGCGTTTGGATGGTCAAAATCGGAGATATAGCCCGCGAGTTGTATAATGTATGGGTGAGGCAATCTGCTTTCCCCGCCAATTTCCCCAAGGCCACTGAGACGCAGTCGATCGATACTCTCTCTCTCTCTTGCACTCGCTTGCTATCAGTGATGACCACACCCTCCAATCGGATTTTCTAATGTTAGCACGAAAATATACCTCAGAATAAGGGAATAACAGGGAAAATAGGTGATAACTGAAGGAGAGGAGGAAAGTGGGGAAGGAGGGGAGGTAGAGGACTGAGATTTTGCATGGCCCAGGGGCCAAAAAAAAATAAAAAAATAAAAAAAAAAAAATATAAAAAAATATTTTTTTTTCGATGTCAAAAGTTGATTTTTATTTTCTCTGACTCTTAAGAGTCTTCCCGCAGTGCGCCGGGGGAACTCTTAAGAGTCTCCCCGCAGCTCCCGGGTTAAGAGGCCCGTGCTCAATAAACCCGTGTAAAGAGAATTTGTGTGCACTACACAATTACCTCATCCCATTGTTATTGAACCCTGTTGGATGTATCCATTCCAGGTATCTTTCCCCAACAGTTTGAATATTTTCTCAATATAGTAACAATATTGAGAACTAATATAACCTTGGTAAATCGAAGAAAACGGTTTATATATATTTGCTTATTATAGCACAAATTAAGACTACATAGCCTATTTTAGTTATAGTGAACTTAAGAATGTTTTTATTTTATTTCTTACAATCCTTAATATGTGAAATTTAGCTTACATACAAATTATTGCAATATAATACAATTCAACGAAAATATAATAAATGCGCCAAATGGCGTCCACCATATTTTGAAACCTGCAACACGGTATTATATGATCACTGTTTATGACAGGAGAAGAGAGATTTGGATATATAAAAACAAGAGGAGAGAACCATAAAGAGATAACATATGTAACACTACGGCTGGAAGAAGAATGGCAAGAAAAACGAATTTTCATCACAAATTAAACATTATGGATAAGGAAGAAAAAGTTATAACAACTGATACAGACAAAATTTAAACCACAAGAAGAATGCAAAGCAAAAAATGAAGTCAAAGAAGTGGACTTTATAAAAAAACGGTTAGTAGGAAATAGAGGTAAACAAGTGAGCTAATAGATGAATAATAGATAACAATTATATAAGCAAAATGTAAACACACAAAACAGGAAAATAATCAAAGCAGTAAATATTTAGACACTAACTAATTGGGGGAAACGTAAACATATAAAAAGTGAAATTGATATTGATAATAGACAATGCATATAAATAATGTAATATAATAAAGTGCAGTTGCATAAAGGAATGACGAGAAGACAAATAGTGGATTATAAAGGAGGAAGAGAGATAGACAAGGCAAAATCAGCCTCGATATCAAGGGTTCTTCAACTATGGTATACATTTTACTGATGTATGCCATCCTCCCACCTCTCTCTCGGTCTACATCTTCCTCTCTGTCCTTCAACTTCACTCTCATACACTATCTTAATCATTCTCTCGCTTCCCATACGTTCCAAATTGCCGAACCATCTCAAAGTGTTCCTTTTCACACTTCCAGCACATCTACATCTACACCACACCGCTCTCGTACTTCCTTATTCGTCTGTCTATCCCTATGTGTAACTCTGCACACACTTCTCAAGTAACTCCTTTCCACCCCTCTCACTCTTGGTTAATTTGTATCTTCAAACAACATCCATACTTCACTCTCGTACGCAATGTCGGGGTTATTACACTATCATGCAAAGGCAGCTCTACTTCCATTTTAACCACCCTGTGCTGTGTTACTGTACTGTTTTCAGCGTTCCATCAACCTTCTTCCCCAGTTGCACTCTCTCCCGCACTTCTTCCTCCATTCTCCCATCTTTACTCGACACACTGCCCAAATACTTATATGAACTGACATTATCCGTAACCTGACCGTTCAACCTCGCCTCACACTCTGTGACTGCAGCCCATTCAAAGACCATAACCTTACTCTACCCCACATTTACCTTCAGATTCCGTTTTTCACACACTGTTCCAAACATATTTGCCAGATCCTGCAATTCCCATTCACTATCGCTCATCAGAACTGTATCATCAGCAAACATTAACCCCTCTTCCTCTTTTCTTTTCTGATATTATATTTTCAGTTCAGCAAGTGTAGTAATTTAGAGGCTACAAACTATCTCAATTGACTCCTTTAACGACCACAGATCCTTCCTAAGCTGCATAAAATAGTCTATATATAACCGAAATAAAACAACATACATATCCGGTATTGAAAGGGTTAATACAGGCAACTTCCACTTATTTCCTTCCCTTATCAGCGGAACGCCAATATCCACTACTCTTCCTTGTATTTCTTTCAAGACTCCATCCATATATACAGTATATTGAACAACCATAGGGACATCACACATCCTTGCTTTAACTCGGGAACGGCGCTGAGACTCTTAAGAGGTTTTACTGGGCGAAGGCGACGGGACTCTTAAAATCCAAGGCCTAAAAAATACTTTTAAAAGACCCTAGTGGCACTCAAAGCAATGGAATATGTGATTAAGTGAGATAATTCCCCTCCATACTTCCTATCACTTCTCCACATGTGTTCAAATTCCCCCCCCCCCCTTCAATTATTACCGATTTTTCCTCTTTTCCCTTGTTTATCGGTTTATTTCCCACACCAATATCCCCTACTTGGTTTCAAGGTCGAGGGGGAGGCATATAGAGATCGTAGCAAGAGAAAGACTTCACTTGCAAGGCGTCAGTGTCGATCGATAAGTGGGAGGGGGAAGGGTGTGTGCTGCGTCGTCTCTCCTCTCATAAATGAACAGGTCGGCAATACTTTGTTTTTTTCACCCCCCAAATACTATTCCCACTTGTTATATTGCTGTTACACATTAATATCTTCATATTAAACGTAAAATAGGTGCATATGAATAAGTAATAACGATATTTATCTGATAATGACGATTTTCATCGGGAATGAGCCTCAATACGTTCGCCTAGCTGGCACTTTCAAATACCATAGCTTTGCCGTTCAAAGGTTAACCCAACAGTCAGATCAAAGAACTAGCTCTGTTCATTCCCCACACATACTGCTGCCTTTGCACCCTCATACATGCTCTTCACTGCTTTCAGTAACTTGTCAGCTACTCTGTATATTCTTAATAGCCTACTTTCCACAGAGCTTCTCTATCAACTCAGTCGTAGGCCTTCTCCAAGTCCATAAAGGCAGCATAAAACTGTTGTCCCTTCTCCAGATATTTCTCCACAACACATTTCAAGGCAAGAATCTGTTCTACACATCCTCTTCCCTTCCTAAACCCGCCCTGCTCCTCACCTACCCAGAAACAAAATAGAAGGCAAACTTATAAGAACTGAGAAAAGTTAACAATAAAATGAAATGATTATGGAAGCAGATTATATATATACAGTATTATATATATATATATATATATATATATATATATATATATATTATATATATATATATAAATATATATATATATATATACCGTATATATACATGTATATATATATTATATATATATATTTTATATATATATATATATATATATATATATATATATATATTATATATATATATATTATATATATATCTATCTATCTATATGCTCAGGCCCAATCCCCATTTTGGGGGTAGCCGACTCAAGACAGAGCAAGAACAGGGAAAACACAAAAACAACATAAAACAACGAATAAACACAGATAAAAAGCCCAAACTCACACACATCCAGGTCACCCAGGAGAAGACACAGAGACCAGGGTCACCAGGGTCGCTCCAGCACTCCCCCGGCCCCCGACCACCCGGAGAGGTTTCGATCTCGGCAGGCAGACAAGCAGCGGAGCCAAAGCCACAAGCCCTCCCACCACACTTCCAGGCGCACCCTTCATATTAATCGTCTCCCCGGGCCAGGCGCCTGATGGACTATTATCTAGTCCAACTTAAGCCCGACCCCTTACTCCAAATGACCACGTGTTCACTCAACTATTCACAAGCATTCTCCATTCACTCATGTCCACCACCACTTCCCCTGCCTGATCTATAGTCATTCCTCTATCATCCCAAGCTTTTCTTACACAGTCTCTCCATCTCAATGGAGGTCTTCCTGCCCTTCTATCTCCCCTTTGTTACGACCGGGGCTACGAATAAAACAAGGGCACTTAAAGATTGGACTAGTAATAGGGCACCATGCAACAACGGTACGCTAGATCCAAACCCTCGAACTTATATGCCGGCGAACAAAAACACCTATACCCTCCAGAGTTAATCTGCGATAACGGGGTATCCTTAACTGGGCATAAATGTACTCTACTTCAGGCTAACCCACACTGGTATAGCCTGATAACAAACAAGAAGCAAGTTACGTTAAAATGCATAAAAAGGAATCTATGGAAAGATCAATTAAATTACTGCAAGATTTAATACAATAAAAAGATGCTTCAATATAGTTACTCTAAACAACAATAAACTCTTCACTCCTATCTGAAAGAAAGTGAAGTCTAGTCCTACAGCATAGACCTGGAAACTTCTGAAGAAAGTCTGATGCTCATAAGATGCTCGTATCTTAAATTATATAAAGGCAGGAGGCAGGACACCACACGTGTAAACTGAATACACTAAAAAATAGTACATATAATGTTAACTGACACGAGAATACTTTAAATGCGCAACGGTAGCAATGCTCGACACTAAAAGAAGTACTTCCTCATCAACGAAACAGTCTGCTATGGTTGTGCAACTCAACAACAACCTAGACTAATAAATGCTGTGAATAATAATGCGTACATATCAAAGAGCTTGTATTAAATACTAATAAGTGTCTACTCGATTAATAATGTCTAGCTGGAATACTCTAGGTAAGGAACTGTGGTTGAGCAAGACAGGCTCGTAGCCTAGCGATGTCCTTAAGACTGCATCCTTTAAGTTACGTTAATTGACTAGGGTGCTCTCTTGATAGATCCAGATCACAAGTATCTGGTTCTATCCTGGCAACCCTCTAAAGACAAGCAAAGAGGCAGCAAAGTGTGGAACTGGAACAGGCTAAAACCCTCAGTCAACACAATGCTGCACTCATAAAGAACGCAAGCGAAAAGACAACACAGGCTACCACAGGACCGGTCGAAGTCGTGTAGGATATAAGCAAACCATACACACATCGGGGACAATGACTACAGTTACCTTATCCCAGTCTAGCATTAAATAAAAGAGCAGAAACACTAAATCAATAATGGAGACACACTAAGTTCCCAACCTCTACTAACTAAGAACCCTCAAAACCTATTCTAAGTACATGTAAATATCTCAGAGGACGGCGCATACAATACAATGGGCCGGCTATGGAAACCGTATGCAGAACCCAAGGGGACAAGTAATTGAATAAAGGTGAGAAGCAATGGAAAAGAAGAAGGTCAGAGAGAGAGACAGTGGTAAAGGGGGTGATCGGGAGAGAGTATGCAAAGGGATGTTAGAAGCATGCGTGCCAAGCCTGTCGTGAGGAGAACAGCTCCGGTGGACCCTCATACAGGAGGCAAGTCACACAGGAGCCCACAAAGGCGCGATGGTCGGCCAATCACGGGCCGATACGTCACAAGGCAGCAGGCCCCTAGGACGCGCCAGGAACCGCCAGCCAATCTAAGGCGAGGGAAAGCCCGTGCGAGCGGGAAAACTCCTCCGAGCGAGGCAGCACATACATACACACGCACATATTACCACCATGCTCTCGCTTCTCTCTCTCGCTCTCCTTAACTCTACACAATGCATCTTATATTCTATTAATGATATAAAGTACTTCCCGTTGTCACAGACGAAAACAAAGACCACCACTGGACTGTCTGTGACAATGCGAGCACAAGGAAAGAAAGAACAACATTCTCGGATAACTGTAGCCCATTTCGATGTCCCTGGCGAGCGTTAGTGGCTAACGAGAGGCGATTCTGCCCATGCTGGTAGACGTCACACCCCACCCAAGATATAGGACGCTCAACATTAGGCGAGCACCATATCTGACAAGGCAGAATGCTGGCAAGACCCGTCACACATAGCCACTCCACCAGAAATGAAATGCAAAGCTCAATTCTTACATAAAACAACATATTAGCATAAATATAATCTTATAACCTCTCCCAAACATAATAGTATAATTTTAGCCTGCTATGCTCCCTGAGCGAGATTCACAGAGCCAGCCTACTAAGTGAAAGACAGGTTCAACTTAGGAGTTTAGCTATAACATTGGCAACCTATAATTAACTATAAAAAAGAAAGAGTTTTTATGTGATTTTTGTATTTAATTTTAATGTTGTTTTTGACGGCTGCTCTACAGGGGCAAGCCTGATTTTTCTCCACTCAAACCCACACACTTGTGGTGATCTACGCCGGATCCTCCACCCTCGACAAACAGTCTGCAATCACATTCTCACAACCGGCAATATGGCGAATGTCTAGATTGTATTCTTGCAACATGATTGACCAACGTGTCAGCCTCATATTCCGGTTGTGGAATTGGTTCAGAAATGTAAGAGGGTGGTGGTCGGTATAAATCACCACGACTGGCCCGTAGGCAGGAACAAATACTTCAAAGTGCCTGAGTGCCAACACTATTGCCAGCAGTTGTCTTAACAAACTGGAACAACTTGCAACACACCATCCATACAGCCATGCACAAATACATACCACAAAAAACCCCATCAAGTAGATATACTCTTCCATGGTTCACCAGGGATCTACGTAGACAACATCGCAAAAAACAAAGACTTTATAAACGCGCGCAGACACACAACACACCTGAAAACTGTACCGCATATACATCACACCAAAAAACATTTGCCAAAAACATAATAAAAGCGGAACGCAAACACATAGCTTCTTATCTCGCAGACAACGTCAGAAACAACACCAAACATTTCTTCAAATTTTTCAAGTCGCGCAGGCAGGATACCACCAACATCACAGCACTTAAAGACAACAATGACACTCTACAAACCACTTCAGAACACAAAGCACAGATACTCAACACTCATTTCCAATCAGTATTCATACAAGAAAACAACCAAATACCTAACATGCCTGAAAACCCCTACACACCCATACCCCACCTAGACATAACGACTAACGGCATACAGAAACTACTAGAGACACTTGACACAAACAAAGCCACTGGTCCTGACAACATCCCTGCCTTTATCCTTAAAAATTGTGCCTCAATCCTTGCCCCCATCCTGCAAAGCATCTTTACTCAGTCACTTCACACAGGTATCCTTCCACCTGACTGGCTTTGTGCGAACATCACTCCCCTTTTCAAGACAGGTGACAGGACTGACCCCAAGAATTATAGACCCATCTCACTCACATCCATCCCATGCAAAATTTTAGAACACATTATACATAAACACATTATGAATCACCTAGACGCAAACAACATCCTTACTGACGCACAACATGGATTTCGGCCCAAAAGATCATGCGAATCACAACTCATTGCCACATTTCATGACATAACTAAACAACTGGACCGACGAGACATTAAACAGGTTGACGCTATTATCCTCGATTTCGCCAAAGCCTTTGACAAAGTACCCCACAAAAGACTTCAGCATAAATTAGCTTTTTTCGGTATAACTGGACCTACTCTTCACTGGATCACTAATTTCCTTACAAAACGGACCAACGAGTACTCCTTGATGGCTCTTCCTCAGACTCTGTCCCTGTTTCTTCTGGTGTCCCACAAGGCACCGTTCTTGGCCCTCTTCTTTTCCTTCTTTATATTAATGACCTTCCTGTCAACACCTAACTCTTCTACTAGACTATTTGCCGACGATAGTTTGATGTTTAGGCCCATACTGACTAGAGATGACTGTGGACTTATCCAGCAAGACTTAAACGCCCTCGAACATTGGGAGAACACCTGGCAGATGTCTTTCCGCCCCGATAAATGTAAACTTCTCCGCTTTACCCGCTCCCGATCACCCATCACTTTCAATTACACATTACACAACCAACCACTAGAATCAGTTCCTTCATACAAATATCTTGGCGTCCACCTCTCCACCAACCTAAGATTCAACACCCACATTCATCACATACAAAGTCAGGCAAACCGCACACTAGGGTTCTTGAGGAGGAATTTACACAATTGTACACGAGACATCAAACACATAGCTTATAACACCCTTGTTCGCCCAACACTGGAGTACTGCGCCGCAGTATGGGATCCATACACTCAATTTAACATTAACACACTTGAAAAAATTAACACAAAAGCAGCCAGGTTCATCACACACAATTACACGCAAACCCCAGGCATCACAACCCGTATCAAAAATCAAATAAGCATGGAAACCCTTAACACACGAAGACTCAGGCACAGACTCACAGTAATGTATAAAATCACACACAATTATATTGACATTAACAAATATGAATACATACACAACTCAAACACCCGCAACACTCGTAACACACATTCTCATAAGTTCCAAACATACCAATTAAATACTGACTTCTACAAACACTCATTCTTTCCACGAACCATACAGGATTGGAACAGTCTCCCAGAAGATACAATAAATAGCCCTACACTAGACACATTCAAACACAGAATAAACTAACATTTCGCCCACATTACACGCACACCATAAACCCTCCACTTAGCTCCCCCCATCCTATATCCTGACTCCCTATCCTCCACCCTAATACCCTTATATGTGTGATATGCGCAAGTCCAGCGCCCTACACATTAACAATCGAGATCGAGATCGAGTTCTTTCTCCACCACAGAGTAGTTTTTCTGAGCTGAATTAAACTTCTTGGAAAAGAAACTGACTGGATGCTCCAAACCTTTCTCGTCTGTCTGCATTAAGACGGCACCAGCCCATACACCGCTGGCATCTGTTGCCAGCTGGAATGGTCTTTCAAAGTCAGGGGCTCTGAGGATTGGGTGAGTGCATAGTAGGTGCTTGACCAGCGAAAAAGCCCTTTCACACTCAGGTGCCCACTTGAACTTTTTGTCTTTTGCTAGTAAATCTGTCAGAGGAGCTAACACCGTAGAATAACCCTGAATGAAACGGCGATAGTAACCGATCATGCCCAAAAATCTCATGATCTGCCACTTGGTGGACGGCCTGGGGAACTGATTAATAGCCTGTATCTTGTTTTTGGGGGGGGCACACCTGGCCTAACCCGACCACAAACCCAAGATACTGTACAGTTGCCCGGACAAAGTAACACTTGCCCAGATTGACCACCAAGCTGGCCTCACTGAGCTTCCGAAACAAGGCCTCTATGTGCTCACAGTGACTCTCAAAGTTGTCATCGTAGATTATAACGTCATCTAGGTAGACAGTGCAGTTAGGGATGTCAGCTATTAACTCGTTCATAAGACTCTGGAAGGTTGCTGGGGCATTATTAAGGCCATACGGCATCACATTGCAACGGTAGGTGTTCCCATCAACCACAAACCCGCATACCCCCTTCGCCCGCTCAGACAAGGGCACCTGCCAATAGCGTTTCACTAGGTCCACCTTAGTTAGAAACTGTGCCTTACCAATCTTGTCTACACTATCGTCAACACGGGGAAGGGGATAAGCATTGGTGGGAGTCAAACCGTTCAATCTCCGAAAGTCAATGCAGAAGCGAACCTTCCCGTCAGGCTTGGGCTGCAGAGTGACAGGAGATGTCCACCTAACTGCCCCCTTCTCAATCAACCCCCGTTCCAACATATACTCTAACTCCGCTCTGAGGGCTGGGAGTTTAATGGGTGGAATTCTGTACGGTACTGATTTAAAGGGGGGGTGATCTCCCACGTCCACGTCATGCACCACTCGAGTTGTGAGGCCTGGATGCTCTGCAAACACAGTGGGGTATGAAGCAAACAGGTGCTGCACGGCTACACGCTGTTGCTCAGGCAGGTGAACTAGAGCATCGTCAGCCACCTGTATGGAGTTCCCCGCCCACTGGTCAGCAGAGACATGACACTCCCAGTTATCTTCCACCTGAGCTTCACTGTCCCTCACTCCTTCTCCACCATGACCGCTGCAGGTCAACACAGGGACAGCGAGAGGCTCAGGGGGGCGCCTCACAAACTCTTTCACCAGATTCACATGGCACAGCTGATTCTTTTTACGCCTATCTGGAGTAGCCACAAGATAGTCTAGGTCAGAGATCTTCTTTACCACCTTATAAGGACCAGCGTACTTAGCAGACAATGGATGACCTGGCAGAGGTAACAAAATCAACACCTCCTGCCCCACCTTAAACTCCCGGAGTTTTGTCTTCTCGTCGTACCTGTCCTTCATCAGTGCTTGCGACCCTACCAAATTCCTACCTGCCAACTCTAGGCTTCTCAGCATTCTCTCTCTGCTCTCGAGGACATACTTTAACATGGAACATGGTTTTGCTGTGCCCTCCCAGATTTCTCTAACCATGTTGAGGGGGCCTCTAACCTGATGCCCGAAGACTAACTCATTGGGACTGAACCCGAGGCTTTCACCAGGTTCCTCCCGAGCAGCGAATAAAACATAGGGCAACCCAAGGTCCCAATCCTTGCCATTTTCAACAAAGTAACAACGCAGCATGCTCTTCAGAGTCGAGTGCCACCTCTCCAACACCCCTTGGCTCTCTGGGTGATAGGCTGAAGAGACAACTTACTGATACCGTGCTGCTACATGGTCTGTTTGAAAAGGTTAGAAGTAAAATTGGACCCTTGGTCTGACTGCAATTCCTGCGGGTACCCGTACCTAGAACAGTACAATAGCAAGTTACGAACAACAGTCTTAGCAGTACCATTTCGCATGGGGTATGCATCCGGATAACGAGTGGCAACATCCATGATTGTGAGGAGGTACTTGTTGCCTGCACTAGTAGGGGGTAGAGGGCCAACCATGTCGATTATAACCTTACTGAATGGTGGCCCGATTACAGGAATATGGTGTAACGGAGCCTTGGGAATACATTGGTTTGGTTTACCTACTGTCTGGCAGGTACTGCACATTGCCACCCATGATTCAACATGTGCCTTCATACCTGGCCACCAAAACAATTTCGCCAAGGCTGCTACCGTATTACGTACACCCAAATGCCCTGCCAACGGTACATCATGCGCCAACCTCAGTAGGCTATCACGGCACACACTAGGCACTACCAACTGGTCAACCACTCTCGACCCCCCCTCCCAACTCCGTCTGGGATCTAGAAAACGCCTGTACAAAATACCCCCCACACGAAAGAAGTCCCCCGGCTTTGCATCCCCGTCCTCCTCAAGTTCGATTGCACCGTTACTACACTTCTGAAGTTCAGGATCACCCAACTGCAGCCGACAGATATCCGAAGGAGCCAATTTAACGAGATGCTCCCGGAGCAATTTATGGCCTCCCCCGGTACTGGACTGTTCAATCCTATCTTGCTTTTGTGAGTAGCGGTGCTGTCTCAGAGTTTTCACACGCCCTACCTCCTCAACAAGTGTGACAGGTTCTGGGGCCTCTCCGGACCTTAACAATAGTGCTAATACTGACTCGCCAAGGAGAGCCGCTGGATCAAAACTCTCAAAACTTTTCCCTACTTTAGCTTTCTCCTTTCGACCGTTCCTCCGCTGGTCTAGAGACTGAGGAATAGGCTGTGACAATTTAGATGCACGAGAACGGGTGACAACACACGCCATCTGCCGTAATTGACACCTCTCGACCAACTCCTGCCCCTCCCTACTCACGTCGGCCGCCCTCTCGGCAACGACTAAGGGTGGAACCTCAGAAGTAGGCACCGCAAAGTCGTTGGCGAGAAGAAGGTCGACGCCCTCTACTGGCAGTTTCTCCACGATTCCAACATCCAACTCTCGTGTCACACCTTCAACCTCCAGCTCTACTCGAACCAACGGGTATGACCGTGTAGCATTAATACCCTGCACCACAACTACCCGTGCCACGTTTATAGGTTTGCCTGTAAAGTTTTTCATCAGAGTCTGGGATGCACCTGTATCACGCAACAACTCCAACCCATGCTTGCAACCAGCCCAACTAACGCAGCTACGCCCTCTATGGTCGCAAAAAGCATCGCGGACAGGTTTCGAGCCTTCCGGACACTCCTTCACTGGCTGTGCCCCTGCATCTGACATATCACCCCGGGTAAATGCAGAAGACCTCAGAGACACCCCAACGTTGCTAGCCAAAGACACGACTGCTGTAGATTGATTACAAGGGCAGGAACGTGCAAAATGCCCCTTTTTATGACACTTAAAACACTCTACTTCACCCTTGGACTTCCCCTGAGGTGGGGAAGGGCCCTGACCTTTCTTAAACGGGACGGTTTTAGGTTTGTGATCAAAATTGGTATCATTGCTCTTGCTTTTGTTATTAAATGTGTTATCACTGACTCGGGAAGGTGGAGTGTTGCGCCCCTTGTTAACTGCATCGGTCCGTTGTGCAGACCCGCACCCACGGATCAGTGATAATCTCAGGTCAGTCATCTCAGCTGCCTCTTGCAGAGTTTTAGGACGTTTCTCTTTGAGGTTCAAAGTCAGGTCGCCGCCTGTGCATTTGAAAAATTGCTCTAGAAGGACTAACTGCTCAAGCTCTCCGAACATCGTCACCTTCTCTGATCTCAGCCAATTTCTCAAAGCATCAGACAGTTCCCGGGCATGTTCTAGAAAAGTGCACTCACGAACCTTCGTAACACCCCGGAACTTCAACCTATATGTCTCTGGTTGTAACTCGTACGCCCGCAGAACAGCTTCCTTCAGTACCTCATAATCGATGCAAGACTCCAAGGGCAACGCATCATATGCCTTGAGTCCTTTGCCAACCAACCTAGAGGAAACAAGGGCTGCCCACTTAACCTCGGGCCATTGGTGCTCCCGGCACTTCTTCTCAAAACGCAGGAAAAACTCGGTGACACCCGACTCGTCAAATGCAGGGACTAATTTAAGAAGGTGCGATAAAGACTGATCAAGACCTCGATTCCCAGAACCGAGACGCTGCCCTGTCGATTCCACCCGAGACTTCTCAAGCTCCCTGTCTGCACAGTACTTCGTAGCCTCAACCTGAAGCTCAGCCTCACGTATGGCCTTTCTCTCCTCAGCTTGAATCTTAGCCATCTCAATCTGGAAGATCATATCTGCAATTAAACCTTGAGGAGGAGGAGATGCAACAATTGGAGACCCACCCAGTGATCCATCCAGAGGCAAACCACACTGCCAGTGACTATCGGCCTGCGGGAACGTACCCGGCTCCGGAGCCCGAGGGGCGCCATGGTAGGAGTCGAGTAGAATGGGGACTGGGCCGAAGGTGCCCCAGCTCCCGCTCCACCCGAAGCCCCACGCACCCCACCGAGCACACAGGCCACCAGGTCACTTCTCGTCATGCTGCTAGTGCCAACATGCCCCATGACCGTGGCCAAACACTGGAGACCATACCGATCAATCCCCGACACCCGGTCAACAGTAATAGGCATCTCCAGAAACTTCCTTGCATCCTCCTCACTAGTTACTACTCTAATGCCTTCTAACAAACCCCGCTGCTGCACCTCAGAGTCGACTTCCCGTACTGTCTCCTCACTGTGCATTGATCCGTCGTTCGACATAGTGTCCACCGAAAATTCTCAACGTTTATAAAAACAAAGAAGTACATAAACTCTCATGTAGCACTATTCACTCAAAAAAATGCTTGAAGACAATTCAAGTGCTATACTACGTTGCCAAAAAAAAAAAAAATCTGTGTCCAAAATATTCCTCAAAAACAAATGTCCAAAAATCCTGCAATTATTTCTTAGTTCATTTAGTATGACGCCTAAGATAAGATACTAGGCAAGGCCGCCATTTGTTACGACCGGGGCTACGAATAAAACAAGGGCACTTAAAGATTGGACTAGTAATAGGACACTATGCAACAACGGTACGCTAGATCCAAACCCTCGAACTTATATGCCGGCGAACAAAAACACCTATACCCTCCAGAGTTAATCTGCGATAACGGGGTATCCTTAACTGGGCATAAATGTACTCTGCTTCAGGCTAACCCACACTGGTATAGCCTGATAACAAACAAGATAAAAGTTACGTTAAAATGCATAAAAAGGAATCTATGGAAAGATCAATTAAATCACTGCAAGATTTAATACAATAAAAAGATGCTTCAATATAGTTACTCTAAACAACAATAAACTCTTCACTCCTATCTGAAAGAAAGTGAAGTCTAGTCCTACAGAGACCTGTAAACTCTGGAAGACCTGGAAACTTCTGAAGAAAGTCTGATGCTCATAAGATGCTCGTATCTTAAATTATATAAAGGCAGGAGGCAGGACACCACACGTGTAAACTGAATACACTAAAAGATACGACATATAATGTTAACTGACACGAGAATACTATAAATGCGCAACGGTAGCAATGCTCGACACTAAAAGAAGTACTTCCTCATCAACGAAACAGTCTGCTATGGTTGTGCAACTCAACAACAACCTAGACTAATAAATGCTGTGAATAATAATGCGTACATATCAAAGAGCTTATATTTAATACTAATAAGTGTCTACTCGATTAATAATGTCTAGCTGGAATACTCTAGGTAAGGAACTGTGGTTGAGCAAGACAGGCTCGTAGCCTAGCGATGTCCTTAAGACTGCATCCTTTAAGTTACGTTAATTGACTAGGGTGCTCTCTTGATAGATCCAGATCACAAATATCTGGTTCTATCCTGGCGACCCTCTAAAGACAAGCAAAGAGGGAGCAAAGTGTGGAACTGGAACAGGCTAAAACCCTCAGTCAACACAATGCTGCACTCGTAAAGAACGCAAGCGAAAAGACCACACAGGCTACCACAGGACCGGTCGAAGTCGTGTAGGTATAAGCAAACCATACACACATCGGGGACAACGACTACAGTTACCTTATCCCAGTCTAGCATTAAATAAAAGAGCAGAAACACTAAATCAATAATGTAGACACACTAAGTTCCCAACCTCTACTAACTAAGAACCCTCAAAACCTATTCTAAGTACATGTAATATCTCAGAGGACGGCGCATACAATACAATGGGCCGGCTATTGAAACCGTATGCAGAACCCAAGGGGACAAGTAATTGAATAAAGGTGAGAAGCAATGGAAAAGAAGAAGGTCAGAGAGAGAGACAGTGGTAAAGGGGGTGATCGGGAGAGAGTATGCAAAGGGATGTTAGAAGCATGCGCGCCAAGCCTGTCCTGAGGAGAACAGCTCCGGTGGACCCTCATACAGGAGGCAAGTCACACAGGAGCCCACAAAGGCGCGATGGTCGGCCAATCACGGGCCGATACGTCACAAGGCAGCAGGCCCCTAGGACGCACCAGGAACCGCCAGCCAATCAAAGGCGAGGGAAAGCCCGCGCGAGCGGGAAAACTCCTCCGAGCGAGGCAGCACATACATACACACGCACATATTACCACCATGCTCTCGCCTCTCTCTCTCTCTCCTTTACCTCTGGAGTGCGCATGGGGGGTATGAGACACCACACTCCTGGGCTGACGTATTTGAGCTGTTCCCATCACTAACATCGTTATTTTACCATAAATAGCATTAATACTTATCCATATGCGCCTATTATAGGTTGATTATAAAGGTATTAACCTGTTACAACAATAAAACAAGTGGAAACAGTGTTTGGATGGTCAAAATCGGCGATACAGGCCGGAAGTTACATAATGTATGGCTGAGGCAATCTCCCTTCCCACCACTTTTCCCCACGTCTGGAGAGAGACTTTCGATCGATACTCTCTCTCTCTCTCTTGCACTCGCTTGCTAACAGTGATGACAATGCCCTGCTTGCAACTCGCTAATGTTAGCACGAAAATATACCACAGAATAAGGGAATAACAGGGAAAATAGGTGATAACTGAAGGAAGTGAGGAAAGTGGGGAAGGAGGGGAGGTGGAGGAGTGATATTTGGCATGGCCCAGGGAAAAAAAAAAAAAAAAATATATATATATATTTTGGGGTGTTTTAAATGGATTTTTTAATAGCCTTACTCCTAAGAGTCTTCCCGCAGTCCGCCGGGGGAACTCTTAAGAGTCTTCCCGCAGTTCCCGGGTTAACTCTACACAATGCATCTTATATTCAATTAATGATATAAAATACTTCCCGTTGTCACAGACGAAAACAAAGACCACCACTGGACTGTCTGTGACAATGCGAGCACAAAAGAACAAGATTCTCGGATAACTGTAGCCCATTTCGATGTCCCTGGCGAGCGCTAGTGGCTAACGAGAGGCGATTCTGCCCACGCTGGTAGACGTCACACCTTGTACCTGACTTACATATTCTCTTTGTAAGCCTTTCATCTCCCATTCGTTCAACATGACTATACCAGCTCAGCACCCTTCTGTCCACTCTGGCTGACAAATGTTCCTGCTGCCCCACTCTCCTACGTATATCTTCATTCCTCAATCTGTCTCTACGAGTAACTCCACACATACTCCTCAAGCAGCTCATCACCATCACATCCAGCCCTCTTTTCTCCTTTTTCTTCAGAGCCCATGTCTCAGCCCCATACATCACTGTTGGCACAACAATTCCTTGATACAGTGCACTTTTTACTTTCACTCTGAGATTTCTCGTCTTCCACATACTTCCCATTGCTCCGAAAACCTTCCTTCCTTCACACACTCTCTGTTTTACCTCCATTTCCATACCTCCACTCCTGCTTATCGTTCCTCCTAGATATTTAAAACACTCTACTTGTTCCAATATTTCCCCATCCAGCCTCACATCTAGATTCACCCTATGCTCTCCCCTATTACACACCATTACTTTACTTTTATTGATGTTCACCTTCAGTTTCCTCCTTCCACAAACCACACCAAACTCTTTGACTACCCGCTGCAGTTTCTCATCAGAATCCGCCACCAATGCTGTGTCATCAGCGAACAGCAACTGATTCAACTCCCAATCTCTACCATTCTTTCCTACTAAACCCAATCCTCTTCCCATAGTTCTCCTTTTCACCTCCCTCACCACACCATCCATAAACATATTAAACAGCCATGGTGACATAACACAACCCTGTCGCAAACCTACCTTTACCTCAAACCATTCACTCAACTCACCATTTCCTACTCTCACACATGCTCTGCTCCCTTCATAAAAACTCTTAACTGCTTCTAGCCTATTTCCTCCTATTTCATAAATCCTTAACACCTTCCACATTGCTTCACGGTCCACACGATCATACGCTTTTTCCAAGTCCATAAAAGCCCAAAATATCTCCTTATGCTTCTCTAAATACTTCTCGCATAACTGTCTTACTGCAAACATCTGATCCACGCACCCTCTTCCCCTCCTAAAACCGCACTATTCTTCTCCTATTGCAACTTCTGTACACTTTATTATCCTCTCTATCAACACCCTGCCATACAGCTTTCCAACCACTGACAATAAACTAATACCTCTATAACTTGAACACTCCTGCCGATCTCCCTTCCCCTTGTACAACGGCACAATACATGTACAGTACAATACAATACAGTCTATTGGTACCATTGACACAGCAAAGCACACATTGAAAAGTCTAACCAACCAATCTATTATCACATCTCCACCCTTCTTTATACACTCCACAGCAATACCATCCAAACCTTCTGCTTTTCCCGCTCTCATTTATTTCACTGTTTCTTTCACCTCATTTTCCTCAATCCTTTCATTCATTCCCTGCCACCTGGGTGGCCTGGGTAACCTATCTCCATCCACCTCTGCTTCAATCACTGCTTCTCTTCCATCTCTTGTATTTAACAAAGATTCAAAATACTCGGCATATCTTTTCCTCACTTCAACTGGTTCCACTAGTAATTCTCCATTTGCATCATTCACTGACTCTTCCCTCTTTTGTCCTCCTTTCCTTACTCTATTTACCTCCTTCCAGAACATCTTTCGTTCTTCAAAATTCTCACTCAACCTTTGACCCCACCTTTCGTTTGCATATTTTTTCGCTTCTCTAATTTTCCGTTTTGCCTCTCTCCTTTTCTCCTTGTACCTCTCCCATACCTCAACACTACCATCCTGTAAAACCCTCTCAAAACACTGTCTCTTCTCCTCAACTGCCTTTCTCACCGCATCATTCCACCACTCGCTTCCCTTCCCGATACCTCTGCCTCCTACTTTCCTTTTGCCGCATACTACCTCTGCACTTGCTTTCACTCCTTCCTTAAACTGTTGCCATTCAACCTCTACTACTCTCTCTTCCATCTCTCTCACTTCCATCCACTTTTCATTTAGTCTTTCCTTGTACTCCCTCTCTTTTTCACTCTTCTCTAACTCACTAACTTTTATTACCTCTCTTACTTCACGCTTGTCTCTTATTCTCCTGTAACTCTTAACTCTTAGCTTTCCCTCCATCAGGTAATGATCTGACATACCCTCCACCTCACCTCTCATCACATTCACATCCAGCAGTCTACACAATCTTTCCCTTGTCACCAGCACATAATCCATCAATGCCCTCTCTACAATCTCTCCCCTCACAAGTCTATGCCAGGTTTACTTGTGTATACGCCTTTTTTTGAAGAACGTATTACCTACACTCAATCTGCACTCTTCACATACATTTTTCAGTCTTTCTCCACTCTCGTTTACACCATCCACACCAAAACTACCGATGACTCCCTCAACAGGCTCATTTCCTACCCTAGCATTTAGGTCCCCTAAAACTATAATATTTTCATTTTAATCAAACCCTTGTAGACAATCTCTCAAATCCTTCCAGAAACCCTCTACCTCGTCTAACTCTCTTTTACTTCCTGGTCCATACGCACTTACAAAAACCCACCTTTCACCCTTAAACCGCATTCGCACCCACATTAGCCTTGATGACACCTCTTTCCACTCTTTTATAAACTCTCTCAACTCCTCCTTCACAATAATAGCCACTCCTTCTTTCCCCCTGACTCCCTCGTCTACTCCAGACTTTCTACCTATCACGTTTCCAAAATCCACTTCTCCCTCTCCTTTCATCTTTGTTTCATTCAGTGTAAGCACATCATACTTCCTTCTTTCAAATAACCTTCCAATATCCTCTCGCTTCTCATTCGTACTACATCCACGCACATTCAAATCTCCTATTCTTAGGGTCCGGGACCACGAACGCGTTCCCTCGCCCCTATCTCTGTCTCGTTTTTTTAGTAGATTTATTTAAGGGGAGAAGGATACCAGGCCCCCCGCCCCCGATCCCCTTTAGCCGACTTCTACGTCTCGCCGGAGAAAAGCGGTGGTGGAAATTTCTCACCCCTCCACCACATTTATATATATATCAAGTATATCTCACAAATACACATGAGCTACTAAATGTTTATATACTCCCAGCCAGACTCGAACCTCCGACATTCCGAACGACTGCCCAAGCTTTAATCCACTACACCACGGCGTGATAAAGGAACCATAAGCTTTTCCTATTTATAGCAAGGAGAAGGGAAATCCTATTTGGAGAATGTATTTCAATTCATGCACAAGTCGCAGGATCCATATTCCAGGATACCATACAGGGATTTAACCCGTACAGCCCCAGCGACGCGCCTGACGCGTCGGCGATGTATGTAACGCACAGCCCCAGAGACGCGCCTGGCGCGTCGCCCCAATTGCGCCGACCGTGACCTCAGGTGTAGCCACTCAAGAGGGCTCAGATTTGTATGGGAACTGTGTACGTATCCCACGCACCCGTGCCGATGGTTGAAAACTCTCAAAGTCCACGTGCGTGCGCGCGAGCGCGCAATAACCTGGTTTTTTGGGATAATTGCCTTCAATTTTTTACTCTTATAAAATCCGTTTTCGGGGGCTCTGTAGGACCATTTTTTAAGCTTTTTGAGCGGTTTTTCGTGGTTTTTCCTTCATTCCTAACCCATTCGCTATTGTTTCTGGAATAAAACCATTTTTTGAAAACCGGCCGGGTTCTGGTGCGCAAACATTACAAAACTAGCCGGGGCTCCACGGGTTAAACAAGTTTTCCTACGCAAGTCTGGTTATAGAGATTTAATTTAAGTATCACCCAGTCAAACACTAGAGTAATTAATATTAAGTATATTTTACAAATACACATGAGCTACTAAATGTTATATACTCCCAGCCGGACTCGAACCTCCGTCATTCAGGACGAGTGTTTTAACCCTTAACTGGCGGTGCCCGGCATATGTCGAGTGAAATAAATATGGACTATGTGGCGGGTCTCGACATATGTCGAGTGCAATTTTGAGCACATAATGTGCTCTGAGAGAGAGCGGAGCGGTGGGAGGAGCATAGGTTACCTCCTGACCGCTCGCCACGGCCGCCGTGGACCTACTGAGATTTATTGCACCCTCCTCCACCCTCTCTCACTTGCTACACACGTAATAATGTAAGAAAATGACCGAATTTTAGCGATTTTGCCCTTCGGTTGCACGATCGTTGCAAGACAACCAGTGACGTAGAAAGATGGTTCGGGTGTCATTGGAAAGCTCAATTTACGCCCTTTCAGGGATACATACTGGTATTACGCTCTGGGTCTTGTTTATGCATGAAAAAGAGCACAGAAACAACCACATTTATGGTAAAAACCCCTGCTGGGCGGTACGGTCAAATATACCCTCCCGCCCGCTAAATAAGGGTTAATCCACTACACCACGGCATGATAAGGGAAGTTTAACCCTTTCTTATTTAAATCAAGGAGAAGAGAAATATAAATAGGAAAAGGTTAAGTTTCTTTATCACGCCGCCGTGGTGTAGCTAAATAAATACGGTCAATAAACATATGCTTGTTAAACAAAAATAACAGCCAAGATAAGGGGGGAAAACATATTAAAAACTTAAAGAAGGGCAATAGCCTAATAAAAGAAAACAACAATTGTTATAAATGTTATAAATAATATACTAAGCCAGTAAAATAAGGAAGAATGAAAACAGTCAAGACAATATATTATATCAAGGAAAGATAGAAACCTTGAAGGATAAAGGATGAAATGAGAGAGAGAGAGAGAGAGAGAGAGAGAGAGAGAGCTACATAGAGCTACATAGATACACAGACCACACAGACCTCAAGGTCCTTACTAGGCAGTCTGGCCTTACAAACTATACATGTATATATGCATATATATACATATATATACATATATATACATATATACACACATATACACACATACACATACATACATACATATATATACAGTATATATACACATACTGTACAGTGCACACACATACACTTACATACATTTTTTTTTTTTTTTTTTTTTCATATCACCCCAGCCCTCTGCAGATAGAGGTCAAGCCTTCCCTTGAAAGCGTTTATTGTGTCGCTCTCCACCACTCTCGCTGGTAGTTTATTCCACTCTGTCGCCACACTGTAGGTGAAGAAACTCTTTGTGACATCTAGGTTTGCCTTTTTGGTTTTTAATTTCATTCCATTTCTGCGACTTTGATTAGTATTGTTTAATGTGAATAGTGCATTTACATCGACTTTGTCGAAACCTTTTAGTATCTTAAAGCACTCAATAAGCTGACCCTCAACCTCCTCTTTTTTAATGAGAACAGGTTCAATCGTTTAAGTCTTTCTTCATATGGTTTATTTCTTAATGAGGGTATCATCTTCGTCGCTCTACGCTGTACTGACTCGAGTCTTACAATGTCCTTGATCAGATAAGGTGACCAGAACTGCACACCATATTCAAGGTGGGGCCTCATCATACTTTTGAACAGTGACACTATTACGTTTTCATGTTTATATGTAAATTTTCGTTTAATAAAGCCCAATGCTATGTTTGCCTTATTTGCAGCTGAGAGAGAGAGAGAGAGAGAGAGAGAGAGAGAGAGAGAGAGAGAGAGAGAGAGAGAGAGAGAGAGAGAGAGAGAGAGAGAGCGAGAGCGAGCTAAGGCTAGCTAGCCACCTAGAGCTGGTGGTGGAGCTGAAAATGTAACATGTAATAGGAATGAGGTGTTGAAAGTTTCCTCCACTACCCCACCACACACACACCCTCCCTTCCCTCCCACCCCACTCATCCTGTATTGAGCCCCAGGGTGTGTCCAGGGTACCTAGTAAAACAGAATGAAGTTTAATCAACGCTCTCACGTAGGGGTCCACGAATTTTTATGAGTGACTGTACATTCCATTTGCCCGTCTCTGCGTCAGTTGGTCCATGATGCTGTTGCTAGCGGCGCGGAAGTGGTAGTGGGGAAGTTAGGGTTGATCAGGTAGTGTTAGAGAAATGTGTCCAGTTGATTTTTAAATTTCTCGAGACACGGTTCAGTTGACTCAAGCAGAATCTGGGTAGGGCGCAAAGGCGTTCTCTTTGACCGTCTAAACTCTGGTGGCTGCTCTAGGGTGTACCCACTGTATGTGGCAGAGACGGCTCAGTCGTTGATGGAAGTGAACACGTATATTAAGGTTGTTGGTTGTGATGGCAATCAAAATTTTGTAGACATATAAGATGGCATAACAGTCCCTGCGTCTTTCTAATGAGACAAGCTTGAGTGTTTCCATCCTTCCCCAGTAGTCTAGGAGTTGGACGGCAGAGATTTTACTGGTGAATGAACGTGAACTGCTTCCAGTAATTGCTTCTTTCCCACTTTCCATGGGTTCCATAGCTGACAGCAATATTCCACCAGTGGAATGACCAGGGACTTGTGGAGCGTCAGCATGGGGATCGTGTCACGTGTTCGGAAGGTTCGTAGGATCCATCCAGCTTGGTTTGGAGCCCTCTTTGCCACGTTGGTTATATGCATTCCAAATGTACCATCTCGGCTGAGTGTAACACCAAGATCTCTTACAAGATCATTAGTATCAATGCAAGATCCGTCATATGCTGTGTATGTGTGGATATTCATATTTCGTTTTGCACTGTAGTTCATGTATTCAAATTTGTTATTGTTAAAGGACATGTTGTTTTGCTCAGCCCATGAGTAAATTGTAGTGAGATCTGCCTGAAGTAAATCAGCATCTGTTGCAGAAGACACTTATCTTAATACATGAGTGTCGTTAGCTAAGGAGGTGACAGACGAATGAATGACATGTTTCTTTATGGCTGATATGTGCATCAAAATAAGTATAGGTCCAAGAACTGACCCTTTTGGCACCCCACTAGTGAAGATGGATGGCTTGGACACTGCACCACCAACCACACTCCAAGTTTTCCCGATATTCCTGAGTCTCGTATCTTGTGGAGGAGTATGCCATGGTCTACCTTGTCAAATGCTTTTGCAAAATCAAAGTAGACCACGTCGATAGTATTTTTATTTTCTAGCCCTTCTATAATTTGTTCATGGTGACCTAACAGTTGCGAGAGGCATGAGTGGCCCGCCCGAAAGCCATGCTGGTCCTCGTTTATTATATTGTTTTCTTCAAGGTATATGGACATATTTTTAACTATTAGCTTCTTTGGGATTTTGATGACATGCAAGGTTAAAGCAATAGGCCTATCATGTCTTGCTTCACCCCTTGAACCCCCTTCTGTGGACTGGTGTAATTTTAGCACTTTTTAATTGTTGTGGCATGATTCCAGAATCGAGAGAGTTTCTATAAAACACACACACGCACACACTTGTATTATCCGCTACACCGTTTCCTCTACCTGGCTGTGTATGAGGTTCCTTTACAGTACTCATACCTGGTTATCATGGCTGACCAGGTGTTTATGTAGAGTTATTTGTTATAGCTGGCTCTTATCCTAAAATATCGTGTAAGTTTTATAGTGTCTCTCTCTCTCTTTTCCTCTCTCTCTCTCTCTCTCTCTCTCTCTCTCTCTCTCTCTCTCTCTCTCTCTCTCTCTCTCTCTCTCTCTCTCTCTCTCTCTCTCTCTCTCTCTCTCTCTCTCTCTTCCTCTTTATATGTTCAGTTGTCTATATGAATAAAATTGATAGTTTCTTGTTCTTTGTCTCCTTTTATGAAATTTCTGTGACTTTAGTATGTGTCTTAGTTACTGTGTTATATTTTGTATTTCTGTTTGCTACATGCATAAAGTAGCTAAGTTTTCGTTCTTTCTCTTAGTTTATCTATTTTGTTTTCTGTTTGTTAAGCATTATTTTGGCCCGTACCAGTTTCACCACAACTATCCCTACCACCAGTGCTATACTAGCATAATCTTCACCATCCGCACCACCGCTTACAACGACTCCACCACTCTCACCACCACTATCTCCACTACAACCTCCACCATTGCTAAAATATCCACCACCACCACAAACAATCACCACTACAATCTCCACCACCCCTACCCCACCACCCACATCACCACAATTCCCGACCACAATCTCCACCACCACCACTATCACCACCACCACCACTATCACCACCACAATCTCCACCACCACCACCATTAACTTCCCAATACCCACGCACCACTATCCCCATTATCTCCACAGTCTACACCCCCATCCCACCTCCACCATCACCACCACACTCCCCACCACCCACACCACCACTGGGCACCACTCGGCCGTCTGAACAAACAGTGGTAAATCCCTTCACGGTCTCAGGGTCTTCGTGTTCCTTGACAAAATGCAATCAGCCCACTAACTTCCGGAGCATCGTAACTTCTCTCTCTCTCTCTCTCTCTCTCTCTCTCTCTCTCTCTCTCTCTCTCTCTCTCTCTCTCTCTCTCTCTCTCTCTCTCTCCTTTATTTGGGCTTCTGAAATTTATACTTGAATTTAGGTCTTTATCACATCGCTTGGCTCGTAAGGTCTGTGTGATCAATGTATCTACGTAAATCGATGCAAAGCTTTCTCGTTGTATATAAAGTATGGGGAGGACTTTAAGAAAATAAATATAGAGAATGTGTGTATTTCATTTGAGTGTGTGTGTTTGTGTGTGTGTGTGTCCATAATGGACCCAGAGCTCTTGTGCTGCCATTAAGGTACTCCATTCCCAAGAGGGTCAATTGTGAAGTGGACCGCCTAAATTCATCCAGAATATACAATGCGAGGTAGACAACATGGCGACAATTGGAAAGGGATTCGGGTGCCCTGGAATCTGCTAGTAGTCTATAGTGTATTGTGTAAGTTCCTTCCACGTCTCGGTCAACCATCCCTCTCTCTACTTTTCTGCCAGATCTGGGTGTTTCTTGATGGGGTATTTTCTTATGTTCAGAACTCACGCCGCACTCAATAACACACACACACACATACACACACACACACACACACACACATGTACAGTAAGTGATTGTGTGTTTGTAGGTACAAAGTCGAATTATGTATGAATTACGAGAACTTTGTTTTCTTTGTTTTGTATGCCTAATTAAAACTATATAGATCAAACTAAACCTAATCTAACACACACACACACACGCTCTCTCGCGCACGCGTATATATGTGCGAGTATATGTGTGAGTGATTGTCTAATTACTGTTTACGGTATTTATCCCGCTATTCTCATTAAAATCTACCGCATTATTAATAGAGATTGAAGATATTGTGGAATTTACTGCAAGTTAAGCTAAGGATCCTTGAATTGTTACGTATTGTGAGCTCTCCTGAATCCTTTATTGTGGAGAGCTGGGGTGTTAAGAACTGGGGATTTTGACTATGAAAGACTGGTTTAAATTATCATTATTATTAACATTATTATTTGTAGTAGTAGTAGTAGTAGTAGTAGTAGTAGTAGTAGTAGTAGTAGTAGTAGTAGTAGTCGTACTAGCAGTAGTAGTAGTACTAGTATATTTGTGGATGGAAATATTATAACAGAGAATTATCTTCCACATTATTAAATAAATATATTTTGTGCATGTTATTACCTATCACTGACATATATAAACAAATAAATAAACCACACAGTTACAGTGCAATGTTATCAAGCTTCACAAAACCTAGACAGAGTATATTTATGATCGCCTACGTTAAAGTTAAATACATTACTGATATTTGCTTCCATTTACTGCTCCATGCCCAATAGTTATATTGGCTTTTCCCAGGTTATTGCCATAAATGTTATATTTATTGTTACCACCAGCTAGTTTAAATTGGCCGTCTTGTATCGATACCATAGGTCATTGCCTCTACGATATAACAATTTTAACCCCTTCAGAATTTTAAGGCATTTTGTTATTCTATTTTGGTTATCACTGACGATTTTATGCAGATTAGGAAGGATATCTGGGAATTAAAGGGGTATATTATTTCTCAATTATCTCCTTAGCTCCTATATGTTCTCCCTAAGTTGAATGCAATCGTCTAATCATAGCGAGCATAAACTGTCAAATGCGTCATGATCCTCAAAGGGTTAAGTTGAAAACAAGTATAATTTTACATTAGCTCAAACAGAACTAATTGTTCCTGTCAGATAAAATAGGTAAAGTAAAGATGTCAATTAGTTTCCCGTACCATTAAATAAATATTTAGAGATTAACATAATTTATTGGTAGCCACAAATAGTAGTAGACGCATCAATATATTAAATATACAATGATATAGTATATATATATATATATATATACTGTATATATATATATACTGTATATCCACATAAACTCATTTCTGTGTTTACCTCTTTTTTTCTCCTCCACCCTTACCCCTCATCTCTTCCTCTCTCTCTCTCTCTCTCTCTCTCTCTCTCTCTCTCTCTCTCTCTCTCTCTCTCTCTCTCTCTGCCACCGTAAGCCTCCTCCAGGGACAGACCAACAGGGAAGGCCATTTCCCTGCAGCGTTTACAAAAGAAGCTGAGATTCCAGAATATATTATATACAGTATTCATTCCTAATATTTAAGGTACTTTTGTTTAAGCCTTTCCGGATACGAAGACGCATCTCATTTTTATTTTCTGGTTATTATTACATTATTTTAATCAGATTAGGAAGGGTATGCGGATGTCATAAGGCTAATGGAGATAGTTAGTATCCTATTAATTCCCACAGATCCTTCCTAAGCTGTATAGAATCGTCTAATGATAACCAGAATATACTGTAAAATTGTGTCATAATCCTAAAGGGGTTAAATAAGATGCAGTTATAAAAATAGCAAACCTTATATACTCAAAGGTAAGAATGATGTTACTCAGTACCTTCTTCCATCAATGTTTTATAATAAAGTTTAAGGGGAGGTATTTCCTTTTTCTGGACCACCTTCTCCTTCATGTGTATCCCCATTAGTTTTAAGACGTTCGGCCCATTAGTTTGTCGATTTTAATACCTTTCGTTCCATTTAATTATGAATATTAAGACCTGTCATGCTATTAAGGTGTCGATTTTTTTCCTGGTGAGCGATAGCGATCCTGAAATTTAAGAGGAACCGACCTTCAGCCGGGACATTTTTTACCGAACAAATTACAAATTTCACTTGAAGGGGTCATTGGGGTGTTTTTTTAAGCTTGATGGAGGTCTAGGGAGCAAACTAAAATCCTCCCTTAAGATGGGGATGAGTAATTGTCTCACTAGCTTAAAATAACGGATATAGGTCCCTTAAAGTAAAAATATAATGGGGTGAAAAACGATGGCGTATTTGTTTTTCATTCTGGCTATATTAGGTGCTTTTATTGACCTTATGCTCATCCATCTCACAGACAACGGTTTATTCAGGATGTTCTATTTAATTAACCCCTTGAGGATCATGGCGCGTTTTAGCAGTTTAATTTAATTATAGGTAGACGATTATATATAACTTAGGAAAGATCTACGAGAGTTGAAAGGGTAAAGACTGGGCATGTCAACCCTCTGACTTACATATACCCTTCCCACACTGAATAAAATCGTCTAATGAGAGCCAGATTATACTGTCAAAGCACGTCATGATTCTCAAGGGGTTAACCTGATAACTTTTCGTTTATTCCAGCTACATGCAAATCAGTATATTCAAGTTAACATGCACATCTCGTGGGGTGGGGAGAGAGCCTTCTTCTTTGCTATCCTTTCCTCCACTTTCCCTTACTCACGGGTTAGCTATCTCTACTAGAATTATGTCCTGACCACCTCGCTGGGATCGTAAGGTCTGTGTGGTCAGTGTATCTATGTAAATATATGGGCTAATAGATGCAAGGTGCTTCCAATACAAATATGAAAGTATTTTTCTAAATTTCTTAAAGGTCATGCTTAAAACTTTCAGCATCACAGCGTGATGCTGTTCATGCTGTCACTAGACGATTTCATAAAGCTAAGTAAGGAACTCCAGCAATCAAATGGTAAAACCTGTATCAATTAACCTTTTAACTTGCACATACCTTGCTAAAGCTTAACACAATCGTCTAATAATAGCCCGAATAAATTGAAAAACTAAGTCATAGTGTGTTGAGAGGGTTAGTGTATAATAACAAGAACAATTATGGCCGTAATATTCAATAATTGCCCTCTCCCATTCCCCAGCTGTCTATAGAAAAATATACCCACCTATTGGTTTTCATTGTAAAGACCCCGTAGTTTCGGCTCATCTTATGGGGGAGGTGTTGGTTTTTCTGGCCCTCTTCTCCCTCATGCTTAGCCCCATTAGTTTTAAGATTTTAAGACGTTATGCCCATTAGTTTGGTGATTGTAAGGCCGTTCAACCCATTTCTTTGTCAATATTAGGACCTTTCTTGCCATTTAGGTGTCGTGTTTTTCCTGGCGAGCGATAGCCAGCCTATAATCATAGGTGGAACCAGTCTTCTGCTGGGACATTTCTACCGAAAAATTTACACATTTATCTAGAAAGGGTGTATGTATTTTATAGCTTGATAAAGGTATAGCGAGGAAACTAATTAATATATAAATACATAAATAGACCCAAAAATAGACCCTACCCCCTTAAGATGAGCTGGCACTGTCGGATCTTACATTAAAAACTGAAACAATACGTGGGTATAGGATTCCAATGTTATTAAGTTCTGTAATGCTGTTCGTAAAGGCAGTATCACGCGAGCGCTTTTTCCGTCAATCTGTACGAGCAATTGTGGTCTGGTGCTTTAATATTTAATATATATCAGAACTAAGCTACCTAGCGTACTTTATTTTCATTATAATTTCCAGTTCCACGTAAAAAGTCTCATAATATCACGAGATAAACTTGCCGGGATAATGATCGTGTAACACTGGCATTACAGATAAATATTCATCCTAATCTTACTCCGACAAACCTTGAGCCAAGCGTTTAACCTTCTCAGTAATATACCGTAATATGGCAAAAGTAATAGCATATTGCGCTCCCCAAAGCTCTGCTGTAAGCCGGCCCAATCCCTTCACTTCTCGCTCCTCTTCTGAAGGGGGGTGGGGGGGGGGGGGGGGGGAGTGAGGTTCTGAACCCTCTTCTCATTCATGTTTAGCCTCATTTGTTTTCAGGTTTTATGATATTTGCCAGATTCCAGTGAATTTGAGTCCATGTGTGCGTCTTGCTCTGTATTCATAGTGTGGTCGTGACGTCAGGTCACGTGACAATAATAAACAAACCAGTACCTGGCCCTTTGGTACGGGGCTGCCGCGCGCTTGTACACAAAGAGACTGGTCAAGTTTGTGTAGTACCAGGCTGTTTTAGCACACACGGACAAGACAATGTGCTTTTGTATTGATTTCAAACATTCAAAGATGTAAGGAAAATACATTAAGGAAACAATAACAAGCTTCAAAGCAGTAACATAAAACAATATGATGAATAGATGATAAGACTGAATATTGAGCTCTCTCCTTTAATATGTGTGGATGTTTGGATTATTATGAACATATCTTAAGTAATTTTACCCACATATATATAGGCCTAGTTCATTCATAAAACTACAGATGTATACAGTACCTATCAGACGGCAACGGTCAATAAGAGTAAAGTTTTGTTATTATTTTGTATATAAAGCGCAAAGCTCTTTATCATCCATCGCCGTCTGGAAACTGTCTAATATCTTCTTGTATAAGGACTAGGCTTAACAATTATCTGTACTGATATTTATTGTCTCATTTTACACAATATATTTGTATACACATTTATGTTTATCGATATATTAGGGAGGTAACCGCAATTCACGGCAAAGCGTATACCATTAGCCTACACTAGATTACCGTATCCTATGCAAAGCCAACTGAAAACAAAAGATTAATAGGACACCAACAATCTATTAACCACATTAATGATGTATATGAAATGTCTGTTATGGTGGATGGGTGAGGGTAGGGGAGATTGTTCATGTGTTTTCGACCATTCCATTCTTACATAAGATATGTTTATATCAATCTATTTTACCTTCCATAATGAGAGACAATACGATTCATCACGAAGTGTAGCCTACCAGCTGATAAATAACAAACGTATATATTATATACTAAATGGAGAGACAAGGAATAATCGTGTGTCTTTAGACCTCTTCATATAGATTAAAATGTATACATATACGGTACAAGTATATCGTTTGCTTCAACAGACAAATTCCATGATAAATAGCATAAGGAACAAAGCACAATGTAAGGCATTGATCTTGGTACAATGGCAAAGCTGCTAGATGTAAAGTAAGTACCGGTTATAAAACGAAACATATGAAAAGAGTTGATTAGGCTATGCCCAACATTACCGGTATCTATTAACTGAAAATATACATATTTTATAATCCATATTTTATTAATTTCACCCCAGCATATGCCAATTTTGTGAATAGATCATTTATATAATATGCTTACGTGTCGGATAAATTGCGTCTATATATGCAGGGAAATTTAGACCAAATTAAGTAGTCTCGTTGGCAATATAAGCAAAATCCATCATAGTTTTACCATTTTAATGCAGCAAAATTATATAAATCTGAACTTGGCTCTTTTACCAACCATTGGCGTGCAACAATATCAAACCCACCAAACCTACCTAAGAATTAACTTAACTAACGGTTTATTTGAGGAGGTTTAAGCAAAGTCCGTTGTATAAATATATGTTACCTTCCATAATAGGAGAATATACGATTTATCATGAAGTTTGTCGGTTGAAGCAAAACTATATACCTGGTACCGGTACCGTTTATGGACATACCTTACCTACATTATGATCCATGTGGATTGGTCTAAAATTCTGGTCTTCTCATATAGTTTATGATATATAAGTGCGTTTCATCTCTGCAGGTAGGCTACACTTCGTGATGAATCATATGTTATCTAACAGTGGAAGGTAAATGGATAAATTGATTGTGCAAAGGATCGATATAAACAGCTTTGTAAGGATGGAATGGTAAAAAACACAAGAACAATTTCCTTTATTTAAACTCATCCACCCAAACAAACACTACCTTGTGTAAAATTCATCAATTTACAGTTAGTATTTTTAAGTCTAGCCCATATACAGGTATAAGGTGATATTTGGTGTAGGTTTTAACTTTTGAACTTGTTTGACATCAAATGTTGATTAAAATCCAAACTCGATCGGTTATATTTTGTCAACTCGGGTATTTCTATGGTTGCGGGATTTTTGCGGGTAGAGGGTATTACAATAAGCTAAATACATCGGAGATTTGACCATATTAATTAACTAAACCTGTATTATGCATCACTGAAATTATAAGTAGGCCTAGCCTATGTACCGGTAGATTGTTTTACGTGCCTTTAACCCCTTCTGTACCGGTGATGTACTTTTCATTATATTCTGGCCAATATTAGACGATTTTGTACAGCTTAGGAAGGACGTCTACTCATTACAAGGCTACAGCCTATCTCAATTAATCCTTTTAGATATCATATATCCTTCCCAAGCTTAAACAAATTCGTCTAAATGTAGCTGAAATCAAATACAAAAAGACGTTACCGGTAAAGAAGGGGTTAATATTCTGTTCTCAAAGATTTCTGTACGGTATTCATGTGCAGTTCTGCTGTTGTAACAAGGCTTATAATCTGTATAGTATCTCTAATTTCCAAAACGTAGACATTATTTGATCTCTCTCTCTCTCTCTCTCTCTCTCTCTCTCTATATATATATATATATATATATATATATATATATATATATATATATATATATATATATATATATATATATATATATATATATATATATATAAACAATAAAAAACATATATTACAGAAAGGAAGTGAGTAATGGAATGTTGGTGTCTTATAACATTCTTTTGTTTTCTGCTTCGCCTTCGCTCGCATAGTAATCATTAACAAAATATACGGAAAACGGATAAACATCAACATACTACTGTATGGTGTAAAATTATAAAATCGACATGTAAATAATGATAATACAGTATTTAAGTTAGCCCAGTATATAAGGAGATATAGTCGGTGTTGTTCACTCTTCATACACCCTGCTTTTATCACAAGGCAGTAATAAGTCTTCATTGTCGTAATTTCCCTCTATTTTACCCTAGGGACCCTCCTCCTTCAGAACACTAAGAATGTATGGCGATAACTCAACTTCCATAGTGTTCATGTTAGACGCGGCATTACGAGCATATAAAGTAGAAACCGATTCAATCGCATAGAGTTCAACGTGTTTATTTACTTGGGAGTAGCGGGCCAATGATGCCCCACGCCGTCTGGTGGAGAAATCGGAACTAACCCCGTGATTGTGTGTGTGTATGCTCCTACAGAGGATAAACTTGGGTGATTGTGTGTGTGTATGCTCCTACAGAGGATAAACTTGTAAGAGAGAAAGAGGAGTTCTGGGTGAATGTGGAGGCATGCCTGGATAAGTTTGACAGGAACGAAAGAATATTTCTGATTGGGGAAATTAATGGTAAGGTGGGTGATAGGAAAGTTGATGGAGTGGTGGGAGGGTGGGGGGTACCGTCAGAGGTGAATGGGAATGGTAGTGCACTTGTGGACGTATGTGTGGGGAGGAGGTTGTGGATAGCCAACACCTTCTTCCGACACAGAATGATACACAGGTACACATGGAAAGTGGTGTGGACGACGAAGGATAAGACAGTGGTGGAACGAAAGTCACTGCTTGATTATAATGTATATGTGTGGATGAAAGAATGAAGACTTCTGTGATGGATGCTAGGGTGTATAGGGGTATTGGAGGGGGTCTGTCTGATCATTATGTAGTAGTAGCTAAGGTTAGGATACAAAAGAAGTGGGTGAGGAGAGCTGGAGGGAGGCGAGAGGAAGGTGGAATGGTGAGGAGGGTGGAGAGGCTACAGGAGGAGGAAATCGGGGAAGAGTACAGGAGAGCAGTAAAAAGACGACTAGGTGGGTTCGACCTAGAAGATATGGAGGAGGTGGAGGAGATAAGCAAGGTGTTTAAGGAAGAGGTCTGTGCAGCATGTGAGGAGGTGTGTGGAGTGAGGAGAAGAGGGAGGGGAGTGAAAGGTACAACATGGTGGACAGAAGAGGTAAAAATAGCTGTGGAAGATAAGAAGAAAGCGTATAGAGAGTGGTTGGGTAGTAGAGGGAATGAATATTTGGAGAGGCAGAAACAAGCGAGGTACGTGGAGAGAAAGAGAGTGGTGAAGAGAGTAGTTACGGAAAGTAAGAGAAGAGTCTATGAGGAATTTGGAAGGAATCTGAGTGTAAAATGGAGGGAGTGTAAGAAACTGTTCTGGAAAGAAGGCAAGAAAGTTAGGGAAGGTAGCAAGGGAAACAATAAGAGTGTGAAAGATAAGAATGGGAGAATGCTAGCCGAAAAGCAAGAGAGAGTCGAAAGATGGAGGGAGTACATCAACGAGTTGCTAAATGTAAGGAATGAAGAGCCAGCAAACATAATTGGATGGGGTATGGGAAGGAGAAGAGGAGAAGTAGTGGAGGAGGAGGTGGGGATCAGGAGGTCAGAAGTGTGGGAAGCCATGAAAACAGTGAAGTTGGGGAAAGCACCAGGAACAGATGGAATGTGTGGGGAAATGTTGAGGTATGGTGGTGAGATAGTGATCGAATGGGTATGGAAAATGTGCAAACTAGCACGGGAGAAGGGGAATGCACCCGATGACTGGAAGACTGACATAATAGTCCCCCTATATAAGGGCAAATGGGAAAGAGGAGTGTGTGGTAACCGCCGAGGAATATGTCTTTTAACCCGTGGAGCCCCGGCTAGTTTTGTAATGTTTGTTCACCAGAACCCGGCCGGTTTCCAAAAAAATTGTTTTATTCCAGAAACAATAGCGAATGGGTTAGGAATGAAGGAAAAACCACGAAAAACCGCTCAAAAAGCTTAAAGAATGGTCCTACAGAGCCCCCGAAAACGTATTTTACAAGAGTAAAAAATTGAAGGCAATTACCCAAAAAAACCAGGTTATTGTGCGCTCATGCGCACGCACGTGGACTTTGAGAGTTTTCAACCATCGGCACGGTTGCGTGGGATACGTACACAGTTCCCATACAAATCTGAGCCCTCTTGAGTGGCTACACCTGAGGTTACGGTCGGCGCAATTAGGGTGACGCGTCAGACGCGTCTCTGGGGCTGTGCGTTACATACATCGCCGACGCGTCAGACGCGTCGCTGGGGCTGTACGGGTTAAGCATAGTAGGGAAGGTGTACAGTAGGGTAGTGATTGAGAGAGTGAGAGTGAGAACGGAGTAATGGATAGGCGACGAGCAGGGAGGTTTTAGGAAGGGAAGAGGATGTGTAGCTCAGATTTTCACCCTGAATTGTGTTGTGGAGAAATATCTGGAGAAGAAACAAAAGGTGTATGTTGCCTTTATGGACTTGGAGAAGGCCTATGACAGAGTGGATAGAGAAGGCATGTGGAAAGTACTTAGAATATACTGAGTAGATGGCAAGTTGCTGAAAGCAGTGAAGAGCATGTATGAGGGTGCAAAGGCGGCAGTACGTGTGGAGAATGAGCAGAGCGAGTTCTTTGACCTGAGTGTTGGGTTGAAACAGGGGTGTGTGATATCCCAGTGGTTGTTTGCTGTATATATGGATGGTGTCATGAAAGAAATACTAGGAAGAGCAGTGGATGTTGGTGTATCGCTGAAAAGGGAGGGAAATGAGTGGAAGCTGCCTATACTGCTTTTTGCGGATGATACAGTTCTGATGAGCGATAATGAATGGGAGTTGCAGGGTCTGGTAAATGAGTTTGGAACAGTGTGCGAAAAACGGAATTTGAAGGTAACTGCGGGGAAGAGCAAGGTTATGGTCTTAGAAAGGGGTGAAGTCACAGAGTGTGAGGTGAAGTTGAACGGTCAGGCTATGGGGATTGTCAGCTCATTGTGGTAATCCCGACACTAACTTACGGAAGCGAAGCATGGACGTTCGGGAAGAGACTCAGACAAAGAGTGAGAGTGGTGGAAATGAGTTACTTGAGAAGTGCGTGCAGAGTTACATGGAGGGATAGACAGACGAATGAGGAAGTAAGAAGGAAGTGTGGTGTGAAGGTAGATGTGCTGGAAAGTGTGAAAAGGAACAACTTGAGATGGTTCGGCCATATGGAACGTATGGAAAGCGAGAAATAGACTAAGAGGGTGGAAGAGAGCGAGGTGGAAGGACAGAGAGGGAGAGGTGCACCGAGGGAGAGGTGCACCGAGGGAGAGGTGCACCGAGGGAGAGGTGGAAGGATGGAGTGAGGAAGTATATGAATGAAGGCGGTGCTGGTTGGGAGGAGGGGCGTCGACTGACTGGGGACAGAGGTGCATGTGGGCGGTTCGTTCGTGGCTACCCCTTCGGGGATCACGGCGTCAAGCAATAGATAGATAGATAGATAGATAGTTTTCTTCAGAGCCCTCTCAGTGTATTGCTACTAATGGATGATGCTGTTATACTTGCGACCTCCAAAGATATGTGCAGAATGAAACTTGATGTCTTACTAGAGTATGGTAGAGCATATGGTATGCTTTTGAATGAAAATTAATCCAAATTGTTCATGATAAACGGTGACGAAAACGACAAAGTTTCCTTCTATACGCATAGTCTGGCAATCAAGTACTGTGACACTGTCCCATATATCTATACCTCGGTCCTTGGTTTACAGATGAAGGGAAACGGATTCTTTACTATCGCTTCATGATGTAGAAATCTCGGCCCTGGCTAATAAATTTGCCATTTTCTGCTCAGTTAATATGGATATGCCATTCGTTTACAAACTTAAAGTGTTCAACGCCGCAGTTTTGATACAGTTCCAAGACCTGGTTTACAGTTACTCCAAAACATATACTCAGTCATTATAATCAATTAGTAAAGTGCCGACTTGGGGAAAGAAAGAATACAAGCACACGCATGTGCTTGGTTGAGTCAGGAATACTCCCAGTGCAATTTATCATGTCTAAAAAGAGGACAATATTTTTGGAAGGAAAGATACAGTCATTAGATATAGATGATCCGTTTTAATTTGTATATAACCAGTGCAGAATAAATAACACACGAGGATTTCGATTTATTCAGAAGGCATTCGATTTCAACCCCTTCTGTACGGACCCGTAATTTAGGCTCTATTCTTGCTACTATTAGACGCTTTTGTTTACCTTAAAAAGGGCCTCCACTATTAACAGGTTTCAAACTATCTCACCTAACTCTTTTTACTACCACATATCCTTCTTAAAATGCATAACATCGTCTAAATATAGCTAAAAGAAAATTAAAAAGTCTTCGTCGGTATAGAAGGGGTTAATATTGCAGTTAGCCCTCTGGAAACTGTAAACAATTCAATAAAGAAATGCACCAGATTCTGCAACTAAATGTGTTACATATAGAACATTGTTAAAGCCTAAGCTTAAAGTGAATGACGTATATTCGAATAAGGATTATATACCAGACCATACACGCATAGCATTTTCAAAATTACGTTTGATGTTTCGTAACTTAAAAATAGAAACAGGAAGATGGAGCAGAACACCGGCGGAGTAAAGACTTTGTGGATGTGGAGAAGGAAGGGTTCAGGATGAGGCTCATCTTTTACTAGAGTGACCTATTTCCGATGATCGCAGAATCAGTTTCAACATGTTATTTTTTTCTTCTATACCTAGATTTCTAAAAGAGAGAGAATACTGTGGTGAACTGTGCAAATATATTTACAGGGTCTTAAGGCTGCATACGTATTGTCATACAGTATGCTGTAAAAAGGCAAATATGTTGGTATCAATAGGCTATTTTTTGCGTGGTAAATGCGTGTTGATTTTGATCTTAATCACTGCATGGAACTGATAAAGCCATCTCTGATATGTGTATTTATTATTGTTGATGGACAAAATTTGCATTGTACTCACATTATGTAAGTCATGTATTACAATGTATTGTAGATTGTATTTTGTCAATAAACTAACTAACTATACCCTCTCCCTTGTGGCGAGGGCGAGTCACCCGTCTTTCAACACAGTCCACTCCTATTCTGTCCAGCTCTCAACCAAAGAATTAGCAAATCTTCTCAGTCTTGGTTCTACTCAACAAGTGAACTCTTGAACTCTCTCTCTCTCAATCAATCTCTCCTTCATCCTATGACTTAGGCTGTTTTAAACTTAGTGTGTCCAGGAATTTTGACCCAAACGTCCCTTGAATTTGACTCTCTGTCACTATTTTGGCTTTTGGGGAAACACTCGTTACAGGCAGCCTGCCTTTTGTTTCCATACACACAAAACAAGTAAATGCATAAAAACCTGCATTTAACCCTTTGAGTATCAGCGACGTGTGTGATATTATATTTTAGTTATATTTAGACGATTTTGTACAGGTTAAGAAGGAGCTGTGGTAGTAAAAGAGGCTAATTGAGATAGTTCGAAGCCTGTTTATTGCTAGAGAACCATTATATATTGAATAAAATCGTCTAATAGTATCCAAAATAAAGTTAAAAGACCGGTACTGGACGGGATAGTAATTGCTAAAGCTCGGGTCACACATACACGATCTAACGTCCCGTCCGTCCCCGACCAAGAAAATAACTTCCGTGTGTGTCCGTGTATGTCCAGTGGGTGTCCCGGCATAACACGTTTTCTGGCAGTTGCCCCGACCCACACGGACCATTTTATGCATGCACAAAAAGGACGCCGCCTAGGCACGGCGAATTAAGAGGTCGGCCGGGGCCGGACGTCCCGGACGTTAGAACGTGTATGTGTGACCCGAGCTTAAGCGAAGGGATTGGGCACAGTTCCCCGTTGAGCAATTCCTCGGACAGCACTCCCATTGTTGACGGTGTGGTGGTCAGGGGGGTAGGGGGGGGGGGGGGGGATTATAGCGGGTTGGCTGGGCGCTCTCTCTCTCTCTCTTTCACTCACTCACTCACACTCTCTCTCTCTCTCACACTCACTTACTCACTCACTCACTCTCTCTCTATCACTCTTACTTATTCACTCCATCTCACTCCCTCACACACTCTCTCTCTCTCTCTCAATCTAGATTTGTTGTCATGTTGGGCCCAAATTTGGCAAATGAGTTTCAATGCGGATAAATGTAGAGTACTACGTATTGGATACCGAAATGAGAAAGCAAACTATTCGATGAAAGGCTCTCAGCTTAAGAGTGTTGACAGAGAAACCGATCTGGGAGTAACAATATCGAGTAACCTAAAGCCGAGTCAAAGGGAGTACAAAGGAAATCAAACAACAACAGATCTAGTGACCCTTCTAGGTTGCTTGTCCTCCAAAACACTGAGGATCAAGTGTCCAAACAGTGGTTTAGAGTGGGTAAGAGAACATTGGAAAGGGAATTACTGCCCTGGAACTAATGTCCGTGGCAGGATTAGGAAGTTAGTAGAGGACAGATGGGTTAGTAACTGAGGGGGGGATAAAATAAAGTTATTCATTTACAAACGCAGTCAGTCGCGGGTTTGATGCGAGATATTTGTCTAGGCGGAGTTTAAATGAATCAACGGTGATGTAGTCTATAACGTTTCGGGGAAGCCCATTCCACAAGTTGATAACTCGATTGAAGAAGAAATTCTTAGATTCGTGCGAGTTAAAAGATTTACCAATAATTTTGCAACCGTTTCCCCGCGTGTAATTAGATTGGTCGATAGTGAAGTACTTACTACAGTTCATATTGTCGATGCCTTTGATGATTTTGAACACTTGAATTAAGTCATCTCTTAATCTGCGCTGGGTTAAAGGAAATATATTTAATTCTCTAAGACGCTCTTCGTATGGTTTGTTCTTTAGGCTAGGTATCATTTTGGTAACTCTACGTTGAACTCGTTCTAGCTTGTTTATATCTTTTTGGTAATAAGGGCACCAAGATTGAACGCAGTATTCCAGAAGAAGGCGGACTAAGGAATTGTAAAGGGTTAGGATAACTTCTTTGGATTTATGCTCAAATGACCTGCCTATAAAGCCAATTATTTTGTTTGCCTTCTTAACAACTTCTGAACATTGTTGACTCGGTTTTAGGTTACTCGATTTTGTTACTCCCAGATCGGTTTCTCTGTTTACATTCTTAAGCTGAGTGCCATTCATCGAATAGTTTGCTTTCTCATTTAGGTATCCGATATGTAGTACTTTACATTTATCCGCATTGAAACTCATTTGCCAAATTTGGGCCCAACATGACAATTTATCTAGATTGTGTTGCATTTCGTCAACATGTTCTTTTGAGAGTACGCTATTTGCAACTTTTGTATCGTCAGCAAATTTTGAGATTGTACAGGTGAGACCCTCATCTATGTTGTTGATGTAAATTATTAGAAAGATAATTGGTCCTAGTACCGATCCCTGGGGTACCCCGCTACTTACATTGGTCCATTTAGATGCCTTACCGTTTATGACTACTCTTTGCTTTCTGTTGCTGAGCCAATTTTCTATCCATTTCAAAACACACCGTCTTGTATTCCATGCGCTTTTAGTTTTAGCAGTAAACGTTTGTGGGAAACTTTGTCAAAGGCCTTTTGAAAATCAAGGTATATAATATCTACAGCTTTACTCTAATCGTAGAGGTTGAGGATGTCGTGGAAGAAGTCTAAGAGGTTTGTAAAACAGGAACGTTTTTTACGAAAGCCGTGTTGAGTATCTTTAAGTATGTTATTTTCCTCTAAGTGATGTACGAGTCTGTCTCGTATGACCGTTTCTAGCATTTTACATACAACTGAGGTTAAGCTAATTGGACGATAGTTACTGGGTAGGGATTTGCTGCCTTTTTTTAATATCGGTGTTACGTTGGCTAGCTTCCACTGATCAGGCATAGTTCCAGACTGCAAGGATTTATTGAATAGTAATGTCAGTGGTTTGGAGAGCTCATCCATAGCTTCCTTTAGAACTCTAGGCGAGATTGTATCAGGTCTAGGCGTTTTATTTACCTTGAGTTTATCTAAACAATTCAATACTTCTCTCACTGTAACGGTGATATTGCTTAGAACATCTAAATTATCAATCTGAATCGGCGATGGTGTAGGGATATCACTGAGGTCTTCTGTTGTAAAAACTGATGCGAAGAAGGTATTGAGGGCATTACTCATTTGTACTTCGTCTTTGGTGTATTCTCCATTGTCATCGACTAACGGTCCAACAGTTGAAGTAACTACTTTTTTCTTTCAGATATAACTATAGAATTCTTTCGGGTTTGTTTTACTTTGATTCGCAATATGTAACTCTAAGGTCTTTTTACTTTGCTTAATTAACTTTTTTACAACAATGTTGAGAAGTTGTTAAGAAGGCAACCAAAATAATGGGTTTATAGGCAGGTCATTTGAGCATAAATCCAAAGAAGTTATCCTAATTCTTTACAATTCCTTAGTTCGCCCTCTTCTGGAATACTGCGTTCAATTCTGGTGCCCTTATTACCAAAAATATATAGACAAGCTGAAATTAGTTCAAGGTAGAGTTACCAAAATTATACCTACCCTAAAGAACAAACCATACGAGGAGCGTCTTAGAAAATTAAATATATTTCCTTTAACCCAGCGCAGATTAAGAGGCGACTTAATTCAAGTATTCAAAATCATCAAAGTCATCAACAATATGAACAGTAGTAAGTACTTCATTATAGACCATTCTAATTACACGCGAGGAAACGGTTGGAAAATGATTGGCAAAGTTTTTAACTCACACTAATCTAAGAATGTCTTCTTCAATCGAGTTGTCAACTTGTGGAATGGGCTTTCCCGAGACGTTATTGACTGCAGCACCGTTGATTTTTTTAAACTTCGCCTAGACAAATAGCTTGCATCAAACCAGCGACTGACGGCGTTTGTAAATGAATAACTTTATTTTATTCCCCCCTCAGATTCATCAAGGATTATTGCAAATATATATTACTAACACGTTACTCTCTTTTTTCCCAGATATACGAAAGATCACTTATAACTGTGTTATGTTACTAACCCATCTGTCCCCTACTAACTTCCTAATCCTGACACGGACATTAGTTCCAGGGCAGTAGTTCCCTTTCCAATTTTACCTTACTTACTCTAAACCACTGTTTAGACACTTGATCCTCAGTGTTTTGGAGGACAAGCAGCCTAGAGGGGTCACTAGACCTTTTGTTGCTTAATTTCCTGTGTGCTCCTTTGTACTCTCTCTCACTGATGGATGGAAGGAGTGATAGAATAGGGTGAGGGAGGAAGGAAGAGAATGACCCTGGGAGGGATGGTCGTCGGGGGAGGGTGAACTATTACACACCTGGCTGGCTGGGTCTACACCGTTAACCCTTTCAAGATACGTAAAACCGTTCCTTCCTTTCAGCTGGCTATTATTAGACGACTATATTTTGTTTAGGAAGAAATTGTGAGAGTCAGAGGGTTAGTTCAGGTAGGTGTGAGTGTCCTAGGTTTGAGTCCTTGGAGTGCCACCTGTATTTGTTGATATCATTAATTGAGTTTAGAAGTGAAGTTGGATGGTGACAAAAACAAATGTATATATATAATACAGAGGGCTTTCCAAACCTGAGTAAAATCGCCTAATCTTTGCCCAAATTATGTGAACGCTCATCAAACACTAAAAGGGTTAAGATTATCCCAAATGTTGCCAATATATTACCGATATTCCAACCATCGATATTAATAGTTAATTTCGGTATTATTGAGGTGAAATACAGCTAAGGAACTGTAATACTGAATATAATTTTGAGAGTAAAAATGTCAACACTGATTGATTGTTTATGATACGGTTATTGTTTACAGTGTGTATGTGTGTGTGTGTGTGTGTGTGCGTGTGTTCGTTTCAGTGAGAGAGAAAGGTTTACATATATTTACATAGATCCACTGGCCACACAGACCTTACGATCCAAACGAGGTGGTCAGGACTTAATTCTAGTAGAAATGCCATATCCAATAGAAAAGGAAAGTTGAAGGAAAGGAGAGAGAGAGAGAGAGAGAGAGAGAGAGAGAGAGAGAGAGAGAGAGAGAGCAAAAGGCCAACACCCCGACAAGGAACCCTTGAATAAATAAAGGCCCACCACCTACACTGACTCCGGACTGCTAGAGAGATGTATACCGTACCCTGGTGTATCTGCATGGTAATGGTCCTATATTACCTCTAACACATCCACACACTCAATTATTCTCTCTCTCTCTCTCTCTCTCTCTCTCTTTCTCTCTCTCTCTCTCTCTCTCTCTCTCTCTCTCTCTCTCTCTCTCTCTCTCTCTCTCTCTCTCTCTCTCTCTCTCTCTCTCCTCACACTTTACAATTCCCTAGTCCGTCATATTCTGGCATATTGCGTTCAATCCTTGTACCCCAACTACCAAACAGATATCGATAAATTTGAACGAGTTCAGCGTATAGTTACCAAAATGATACCTATTCTAAGAAACAAACCATATGAGGAGCATCTTAGAGAATTAAATTTATTTCCTTTAACCCAGCGCAGATTATGAGGTGACCTAATTCAAGTCTTCATAATCATTAAATGCATCGATAATATATGAACTGTAATAAGTACCTGACGATCAACCAATCAAACTACACACGGGGAAATAGTTGCAACATTATTGGTATATCTTTTAATTCCCACGAGTCTAAGAATGTCTTCTTCAATCGAGTTGTGAACTTGTGGAATGGGCTTCCTCGAGATGGTATAGACTGCAGCACCGTTGATTCCTTTAAAAATCACCTAGACGAACACGTTGCCTTAAACCCGCGACTGATTACATTTGTAAATTAATTACCTTTTTCTCAGCTTTCATTAATTTCATTGGAGGTGTTTGGTGGTGTGGTGAAATTAATAAAAAATAGATACATCGTGTTATCTTATTAACCCTAATGTTTTCCTACTAACATCTAACCCTCCCAAGAACATTGGTCTTAAGGTAGTGTTTCCCTTTCCAATTGTCCCTTACTCACTCTGAACCACTGTTGGACACTTTGAACAGCAGTGATTTAGAGGGCAAGCAACCTCGAGGCCTCGCTAAACATTTTTGTTGCTTGACTTTCTTTGTACTCCTTTGTACCTTGTACTCTCTCTCTCTCTCTCTCTCTTTCTGTATATTTTTCTCAGTTCATATACCTGTATGTATCTACCTACCCATTTTATTATAAAATGCGTATATCATCGCTATATACAGTATACTGTATATGCTAGTGACTATAATATAACATTTATGTAAAACTATCTCAGTTAACTCACAAAATCCCTGTTAACTGAATATAATTGTATACTGATAACCAGAGTAAATGAAGCAAATGCGTAATCCTACTGAGAGAGTTAACCCTTTCTGTACCGGCAACGTCTTTATAATTATATGCTAGCTATATTTAGACGATTGTGTGTGTTACGCTGGCCAGCTTGCCAGAATGCACTCGTAACTCGCTAGCGCTCGCCAGGGTAGTGAAATGGGCTACAATAATCGTAGAACGATGTTCTTTCTTTCATAGAGTTCATGTTGTCACAGACAGATCAGTGGTGGTCTTTATTCTTGTCTGTGACACTTGGAAGTTTTTATACCATTGATAGAATATAAGATGCATTGTGTGAAGTTAAGGAGAAAGAGCGAGGTAGGCAGGAGGTGGTAGTATGTGCGTGTGTATGTACGTGTGCCTCTCTCGCTCGGAGGAGTTTCCCACGCCCGTGATTGGCCGGCGGTCCTGACGCGGAATATGACGCCTGCTCCTCATGACGTAGTGGTCTGTGATTGGGTGCCACTGCCTTTGTTAGTGCTGGGGGGGCTCCTGCCCGCGTTTCTCCTGCAAAGCTTGGCACGGCGTGCTTGGTCCTACATGGCCTTTGCAATCTGTCCCCCATATAACCCCCTATACTACTTTCTCTCTCTCTGAACTTCTTCCTTTTCATACTTCTCTCTTTATTCAATTACTTATCCCTTCTGGTTCTGCATACGACTTCCATAGTCGGCCAGTCGTATTACTAGCACCAGCTTTCCATATATGTTTGCACTAGTTTTAGGGATTATTAGAGTCATAGTCATATGGTAGCCTAGTGTTGGGGTGCTTCTAATTAGTGAGCTGTTCTTTCCCATTATTTAATGCTAGACAGTGGAAGGTATCTTTGGTCGTTGTCTGAGTTATGTATGTGGCAAGTCAGAGCCTGTACAACATCGACGAAGCTAGCTAGCCTGTAACCCTTGTGCATATTTTCCTTTGCGAGTGTAGCAGTATACAGGTAAAGGGCTTTTGCCTACTCTTACCTGTATGATTGCTACCTCATTTTGTTGACCTTTGTGGAGCGCCAGGGCAAGACCAGATACTAGAGATCTGGACTTACCAAGAGAGCCTCCAAGTCACTTAACGTAACATAAGGGAAATTTGTTCAAGGGGAGACAGTAGGCTACGAGCATGCTTGCGCTCTGCCTAGTTTCCTGATACCTTTTATGCCACTGCTAGACTTTATTAGTGAGAAAGACAGCATTGTGTTTATTAACTTTCATTGTGTATACTTTAGGAATTATTCACGCCTTATTTTAGCCTAGGTTGATGCATAGTGCACAACCCAGTTTGGCTGTTACGTTGGCTAAGGAAGTACTGTTTCTGAGTGGTTATTATTAGTGCTGTCACAGAGTTGTTGCACTCCCTTGTTATATATATGTATCCTACTTATTTGTGTATTTAAGATACACGCTTTGGTGTCCTGCCCCTGCATTATTTCTGTTCTATATTAACGAGCATCTTAGAGCATCGGACCTTTTCAGAAGATTCCATATATGATTGCTGTAGGACTAGACTTCCAGTGTTTTCATAGAGTATTGAAGAGTTTAGTGTTGAGTACAGACTCACACTAAAGTTAACGTAAGCATATATTCCTTTATTAAATCTTATATAGTTTATTCAAGCATTGTTATTACTTTAGAGCATTTTTATAACGTAAGTACTCCTGTTGTGAGTTGGCTTTGCCGTCATCGGAAAGCCTTTGTAGAAATGCACTAAAACCTAGTTAATTGATACCCCGTTATCCAGTAGATTAACTCTGAAGGGTTTTAAGTGTTTTTGTTCACCGGCGTAATAGTTCGAGGGTTTGGAATTAGCGTACCGTTATTGCAGATATAGCCTATCATCTAGTCCATAATTAAGTGCCCTTGTTTATTTCGTAGTGCCGGTCGTAGCAAATGGCGACCTTGGCCATTTAACAAATGGCGACCTTAGACCAGAATATAGTGAACTGAATATTGCATTTTTTTTTTGGAGAAATCTTATTGCCATTTGGGGTTGAATTTATTTCTCGCATTGTTGGCAGTAGACATTGTTTTGAGGATACATAGAACTTGTTGGAGTTATTGGTGACCTAGTATTGCACTCAAGAACATCTTCAAATATTTTTTGGTGAATAAAGCTACGCAAGAGTTTGGCTACTTTTGTCTTGACTGAGAATTTATTTGTTGACTCCATCATGTCACTGGACGGGTCTGAGCATAGTGAGGGCACAGTGCGAGAGGCAGGTGAGGAGGTGGAGAAGGTGGAGTTGTTAAGCGGCATTCGGGTGGTGAACAATGAGGAGGATGCTCGGATATTTTTGGAGGAGCCTGTGTCAGCGGATCGTGTGTCGGCGCTAGACCGGTACGGACTGCAGTGTGTGGCCACGGTCTTAGGGTTTCCCGGCACTAGCGGTTTGTCAAGAGGTGAGCTGGTTGCCTTTGTGCTGGGTGGGGTGCATGGGGGTTCGGGTGGAGCAGGAGCTGGGGCACCTTCGTCCCAGCCCCCATTCCACTCAACTCCTATTGTGGCGCCCCCTCGGGTTCCGGAGCCGGGCACGTTCCCGCAGGCCGATGCCTGCTGGCGGTTGGGTATGCCTCTAGGTGATTCACGGGGTGGGTCCCCAATAGTAGCACCCCCTCCTCAGGGTTTGTCTTCCGAGATGTTGTTTCAGCTCGAGCTCGCCAAACTTGAGCAGCGAAAGCATGAGGCTGAGCTCAAGTATAAGTATCAGGCTGAGTCTGCAAGGTATTGTGCCGATATTGACCTAGAGAAAACTCGTGTAGAGGTGACGAAGAACCGGGTCGCCCAGGGGGGTCGAGCCCATGACCAGTCCCTGTCGCATCTACTTAAGTTGGTTCCAGTGTTTGATGAGTTAGGAGTTACAGAATTTTTTCTCCGGTTCGAGAAAAAGTGCCAGGAGCACCAATGGCCCGAGGAGAAGTGGGCAGCCCTTGTTTCTTCACGATTGACGGGGAAAGCACTCAAGGCGTACGATGCTTTGCCCCTAGATTCCTGTGTGAATTACGAGTTGTTAAAAGAGGCTGTCCTGAGGGCGTATGAGCTACAGCCAGAGACCTATAGGCTGAAGTTTAGGGCGGTTCCAAAAAGAAAGGAGAGTACTTTCCAGGAACACGCTAGAGAGCTGTCAGATGCATTTTATAATTGGTTAAGGTCGGAGAAGGCAACTACTTTTGATTCAGTAAAACAATTAGTGTTGCTGGAACAATTTTTTAAATGTACTGGCATTGACTTGACTCTTAACCTTAAAGAAAAGCGACCGAAAACTCTACAAGAGGCGGCTGAGCTGGCTGACTTCAGGTTGTCATTGATTCGCGGGTGCGGGTCTGCACAGAGAGCTGAGGCAGGTAACAAGGGGCGTACCATTCCACCCCCCCGAATTAATGACACAAACAATTATCCATTCAAGAGTACTGTTGCCAATTATGATCCCAAGTCGAAACCCTTCCCGTTAAAGAAAGGCCAGGGCCCTTACCCATCTCAGGGGAAGTCCAAGAGTGAAGTAGAATGTTTCAAGTGTCATAAGAAGGGGCATATTGCGAGCTCATGTCCGAGCGCACCGCCTACAGCAGTGGTGTCACTAGTGAGCAACATTGGCGTGTCTTTGAGGTCTTCCGCGTTTGCCCGGGGTAAACAGTCGGTTGCGAAGTCATCGCCGGTGCAGAAGCAGCAGGAGGGCTCGTCACCCGTCCGTGATGTTTTTTGTGGTCATAGGGGGCACGGCACTGTGAGGTGGGCTGGTGTGAAGCATAGGCTTGAATTGTTGCGTGATACGGGCACTTCCCAGACACTTGCTAAGAATTTCACTGGCAAGCCAATTAACGCGGCTCGTGTTGTGGTGGTTCAAGGCATCAATGCTACGCGGTCTTACTCGCTGGTTAGAGTGGAGCTTGAGGTAGATGGTGTGACACGGGAGTTGGATGTGGGTGTGGTGGAGAAATTGCCAGTTGAGGGGGTCGACCTCCTTCTCGGCAACGACTTTGCGGTGCCCATTTCCGAGGTTACACCCTTAGTCGTTGCCGAGAGGGCGGCCGACACGATTAGGGAGGGGCAAGAGTGGCTTGAGAGGTGTCAGATGCCGCAGATGGCTTGTGCTGTCACCAGGTCTCAGTCCGCTCAGGTGTCACAGCCTAGTACCCAAGTTCTAGACCAGCGGAGAAAGTCAAGGCTGGTCGGGTTGAGAGTTTGGATCCAGCGACATTCCTTGGTGACTCGGTACTTGCACCCATTATGAGGTCCGGATTGGCCCCAGAACCTGTCCCCCCTAGTGACATGGTTGGGCGTGATAGCACTCCGCGACAGAAACGTTCCCAGGCGAAGCAGGCAAGGCTTGAGCAGCATAGTATTGGAGGTGACCACAAGTTGCTTCAGGAGCACTTAGATAGGTTGGCACCCTCGGATATATGTCGGTTGCAAGCAGAAGATCCGGGGCTTGAGAGTTGTGGGAATGGGGCGATTGAACTCGACGAGGACGGGGATGCAAAGTCGGGCGATTTTTTTCATGTTGGGGGAATCCTGTACCGCCGTTTTTTGGATCCCAGACGTAGTTGGGATGGAGGGGCAAGAGTGGTTGACCAGTTGGTGGTTCCTGAGAAGTGTCGTGATAGCCTGTTGCGGTTGGCGCATTATGTTCCATTGGCAGGTTACTTGGGTGTGAGAAAAACGTTGGCTTCGTTATCTAGGTTGTTCTGGTGGTCAGGTATTAAAGCCCAAGTTTCGGCATGGGTAGCGATGTGTGGTACCTGCCAGAGGGTGGGAAAGCCCAATCAGAGCATACCTAAGGCTCAGTTGCACCCAGTGCCTGCTATTGGTCCGCCCTTCAGCAAGGTTATCATCGACATAGTAGGCCCTCTGCCTCCCACTAGTGCAGGTAACAGGTTTTTGCTAACCCTCATGGATGTCTCCACTCGCTACCCTGATGCATACCCTATGAGAAATGGCAAGTCTAAAACTGTTGTGCGAAATTTGCTGTTTTATTGCTCGAGGTACGGGTACCCGCAGGAAATTCAGTCGGACCAAGGGTCGAATTTCACGTCCACACTCTTCAAACAGACCATGCAGCAGCATGGGATTCGTACGGTTGTCTCTTCAGCTTATCACCCAGAGAGTCAAGGGGTGTTGGAAAGATGGCATTCCACTTTGAAAAGCATGTTGCGGTGCTACTGTTTGGAGAACGGCAAGGATTGGGACCTGGGGCTACCGTACGTTTTGTTTGCGGCAAGAGAGGTACCTGGGGAGAGCCTTGGGTTTAGCCCCAACGAGCTAGTTTTCGGGCATCAGGTTAGAGGTCCTCTTAGCATGGTTAACACCTAACGAGCGGCCTAGGCGGTAAATAATATGTAGCCACCAGCGGGGTGTTTTTACCCAATATAGGGCTGTTTACGTGATCATTTTCATGCCTAAATAAGACCCAGAGCGTAAAACAAGTATCTATCCCTGAAAGGGCATAAACAGAGATTTCCAATGACACCCGAACGATCCTTGTATGACCGCTAGTTTTCTTGCAACAAGAGTGCAAATACCATGTAATTCGGTACTTTCCCTAAACAATTCACTGTGTAGCGAGTGTGAGAGGGTGGAGGAGGGTGGGATTCATGTTGGTTGGTGGTCTGGAGCAGTCATACGCTCGCTACTCTCCTGCCACCACTTGTCTCTCTCTCTCAGCAACATTACATGCTGAAAATGCCACACGACTTATGTTGTGAGCCGCCACATAGTCCAAATTTCTTTCACTCAACATATGATGCGCGCCGCCAGTTAAGGGTTAAAGAAATCTGGGAAGGGACTGTGCAGCCATGTTCTCTAATTAAGTATGTCCTCGAGAGTAGAGACAGGATGCTGAAAAGCCTGGAGTTGGCAGGGAGAAATTTGGTAGATAATCAGGCCTTGATGAAGGATCGATATGACACTAAGTCAAAGCTCCGGGAGTTTGTGGTTGGACAGGAGGTTTTGATCTTATTGCCCTTAGTAGGCCATCCCCTGTCGGCCAAGTTTGTCGGTCCTTACAAGGTCGTGCGCAAGTTGTCTGACCTAGATTACCTTGTGGCTACTCCGGATAGGCGGAAGAAAAATCAGCTCTGTCATGTGAACCTGTTAAAAGAGTTCGTGAGGTGCCCACCTGAGCAGCCTACTGTCCCTGTGTTGGCTTGCAGCGGCCAAGGTGGAGAAGGAGAGGGGGGCAGTGAGGCACAGGTGGAGGAGAGTTAGGATTGTCATGTCTCGGCGGGTCAGTGGGCGGGGAACACGAACCAGGTGGCTGTTGAGGCGCTAGAGCACCTGCCTGAGCAACAGCGTGCAGCGATCCAGCACCTATTCTGTTCATACCCCACTGTGTTTGCCGAGCACCCAGGCCTCACAACTCATGCGGTGCATGATGTGGACATTGGAGACCACCCCCCCTTTAATCAGTGCTTTATCGTGTACCTCCCATTAAACTTCCGGCTCTCCGAGCGGAGTTAGGCTACATGTTGGAGAGAGGACTGATAGAAAAAGGGGCGGTTAGGTGGACATCTCCCGTCACTCTGCAGCCCAAACCAGACGGCAAGGTCAGGTTTTGCATTGACTTCAGGCGGTTGAACGGTTTAACTCCCACCAATGCCTACCCTCTTCCCCGCGTAGATGACAGTGTTGATAAGATCGGGTGTGCACGTTACCTCACCAAGGTGGATCTTGTCAAGGGTTACTGGCAGGTGCCGTTGTCTGAGCGGGCGAAGCAGGTGTGCGGGTTTGTGGTGGATGGGAATACTTACCGTTGCAACGTTATGCCGTATGGGCTGAAGAATTCACCTGCAACTTTCCAATGCCTGATGAACGAGTTAGTGGCGGAGATCCCTAACTGCACCGTTTATCTTGATGATGTGATAATTTACGACGATGACTTTGAGAGCCATTGCGAGCACATCGGGGCACTGTTCAGGAAGCTAAGTGAGGCACATTTGGTGGTCAATCTGGGCAAATGTGACTTTGTTCGGGCAACTGCAGTATCTGGGGTTTGTGGTAGGGTTAGGACAGGTGAGCCCCCCCCCCCTCCCCCCCCCCCCCCCCCCCCCCCCCCCCCCCCCCCCCCCCCCCTTACCAAGATACAGGCTATTAACCAGTTCCCCAGGCCGACCACCAAAAGACATGAGGTTCTTGGGCATGATTGGGTATTACCGCAGATTCATCCGCGGATACTCCTCGGTGTTGGCTCCTCTGACGGACTTATTGGCAAAGACAAAAAAGTTGGGGTGGACACCTGAGTGTGAGAAGGCTTTTTCACTGGTGAAGCATCTGTTGTGCACTTACCCCATACTCAGGGCCCCCGACTTTTCAGCTAGCGACAGATGCTAGCGGCGTAGGGGCTGGTGCCGTCTTGTTACAGACAGACACAGAAGGTGTGGAACACCCAGTAAGCTTCTTTTCGAAAAAGTTCAACTCAGCACAAAAGAACTATTCAGTAGTAGAGAAGGAGCTTCTGGCTATTGTGCTGGCGCTCAGGCACTTTGAGGTGTATGTTCCAGCTTTTGGCCGAGTCGTGGTGATTTACACTGACCACCACCCTTTGAAGTTTTTGAATCAGTTTCACAACCGGAATATGAGGCTAACTAGATGGTCTTTAATGTTGCAGGAGTATAATCTGGACATTCGCCATATTGCCGGTTGTGACAATGTGATAGCTGACTGTTTGTCCAGGGTGGAGGACCCAGGGTAGATCACCACAGGTGTGTTTGGTGGAGTGGAGGAAAATTATGCTTGCCCCTGTAGTGCAACGCCGCCAAAAACACTATTACAAAATATAAAAACCTCACATAAAAACTCTTTCTTTTTGATAGTATATAAGTGCAGTATATCACAGCAAGCATCTAAGACACTCTGAGTTGTTGTCTTAGTTGGCTAGGCTTGGTGAAGCTTGCTCGTTGAGCGTGATATAATTATTATGATGCAATTATTTTGGGAAGTGTTGTGCAGATTTTTTGTTTTATAATGCAGTGTTTTATGTTTGTGATCGTGCCTTGTTTTCATAACTTGGGAGAATAGCTAGGTGATGCGGGGTTGGTGGGCATTCTGTCTGGTCAGATGTGGAGTTCACCTGAGGCTGAAACGTCCCACATCTTGGGCGGGGTGTTACGCTGGCCAGCTTGCCAGAATGCACTCGTAACTCGCTAGCGCTCGCCAGGGTAGTGAAATGGGCTACAATAATCGTAGAACGATGTTCTTTCTTTCATAGAGTTCATGTTGTCACAGACAGATCAGTTGTGGTCTTTATTCTTGTCTGTGACACTTGGAAGTATTTTATACCATTGATAGAATATAAGATGCATTGTGTGAAGTTAAGGAGAAAGAGCGAGGTAGGCAGGAGGTGGTAGTATGTGCGTGTGTATGTACGTGTGCCTCCCTCGCTCGGAGGAGTTTCCCACGCCCGTGATTGGCTGGCGGGCTTGACGCGGCATATGACGCCTACTCCTCATGACGTAGTGGTCTGTGATTGGGTGCCGCTGCCTTTGTTAGTGCTGAGGGGGCTCCTGCCCGCGTTTCTCCTGCAGAGCTTGGCATGGCGTGCTTGGTCCTACATGTCCTTTGCAATCTGTCCCCCATATAACCCCCTATACTACTTTCTCTCTCTCTTAACTTCTTCTTTTTCATACTTCTCTCTTCATTCAATTACTTATCCCTTCTGGTTCTGCATACGACTTCCATAGTCGGCCAGTCGTATTACCAGCACCAGCTCTCCATATATGTTTGCACTAGTTTTAGGGATTATTAGAGTCATAGTCATATGGTAGCCTAGTGTTGGGGTGCTTCTAATTAGTGAGCTGTTCTTTCCCATTATTTAATGCTAGACAGTGGAAGGTATCTTTGGTCGTTGTCTGAGTTATGTATGTGGCAAGTCAGAGCCTGTACAACATCGACAAAGCTAGCTAGCCTGTAACCCTTGTGCATATTTTCCTTTGCGAGTGTAGCAGTATACAGGTAAAGTGCTTTTGCCTACTCTTACCTGTATGATTGCTACATCATTTTGTTGACCTTTGTGGAGCGCCAGGGCAAGACCAGATACTAGAAATCTGGACTTACCAAGAGAGCCTCCAAGTCACTTAACGTAACATAAGGGAAATCTGTTCAAGGGGAGACAGTAGGCTACGAGCATGCTTGCGCTCTGCTTAGTTTCCAGATACCTTTTATGCCACTGCTAGACTTTATTAGTGAGAAAGACAGCATTGTGTTTATTAACTTTCATTGTGTATGCTTTAGGAATTATTCACGCCTTAGTTTAGCCTAGGTTGATGCATAGTGCACAACCCAGTTTGGCTGTTACGTTGGCTAAGGAAGTACTGTTTCTGAGTGGTTATTATTAGTGCTGTCACAGAGTGGTTGCACTCCCTTGTTATATATATGTATCCTACTTATTTGTGTATTTAAGATACACGCTTTGGTGTCCTGCCCCTGCATTATTTCTGTTCTATATTAACGAGCATCTTAGAGCATCAGACCATTTCAGAAGATTCCATATATGATTGCTGTAGGACTAGACTTCCAGTGTTTTCATAGAGTATTGAAGAGTTTAGTGTTGAGTACAGACTCACACTAAAGTTAACGTAAGCATATATTCCTTTATTAACTCTTATATAGTTTATTCAAGCATTGTTATTACTTTAGAGCATTTTCATAACGTAAGTACTCCTGTTGTGAGTTGGCTTTGCCGTCATCGGAAAGCCTTTGTAGAAATGCACTAAAACCTAGTTAATTGATACCCCGTTATCCAGTAGATTAACTCTGAAGGGTTTTAAGTGTTTTTTTTTTCACCGGCGTAATAGTTCGAGGGTTTGGAATTAGCGTACCGTTGTTGCAGATATAGCCTATCATCTAGTCCATTATTAAGTGCCCTTGTTTATTTCGTAGTGCCGGTCGTAACATGTGTAGCTTACGAAGGGTCTGTGGTACTAAAAAGGGCAAAATAAGCTATTTCGAAGCCTGTTAATTGCTGGAGGCCCTTTCTAAACTGCATAAGCTATTCCAATAGTTGCTATAACATAATTAAAATATGACACCGGTAATGAAGGGGTCAATACTGCAGTAAAATCACCAATAAATCCTGTGTCAAACTAGGGTAAATATCCGATACTAGGCTCGGAGTTACTTTATCCGAGTCAAAATATAATAATGAATTGTTTTCTATTTGGTTAATCTCACTTCATCTGTTTACGATATTTTTAAGTTTGGCGTAATCAGGTTTAAAATCAAAACGAATAAATTATCCAATTACTAAACATACACCATTAACATATTACGGATACTATACTCAGATACAGATTATCAGCTACAAGTGCCCGCGTGACACCAACCCTCTGTTATCAATATGTGTCCATTTATTATTCTGTGCTGACACCAATGAAGCAATCATCATGCGTCATATGAAACATTGATGTTACCTGGAACGGTGGTGTGCTGAGACTTCTTTGTTATTGTTATTGTTATATTGTTGTAGTTGTTGTTGTTGTCTTTTTTTGGTTTTTTCGATGTGAATGAGGGAGACAAAAGGCAGAACTGCCTGCAGCGAGTGCCTCTCCCAGAGTTGAAAGAGTGACAGGGCCAAAATCAAGGGACGTTCGAGCTATAATGCCTGGACACACAGAGTTTGAAGCAATTTAAGTCATAGGAAGAAGGAAAGACTGATTCTGGGAGAGTGTTCCGGAGCTCAGTAGTTGAATAGAAGAAATTCTGAGAATAGCGTTTCACTCTTGGGTTTGAGAGTTGCACAGCATAAGGATGGGATTGTGTTGCAAGACGGATGCTACGTACCCTACATAGAGGAGGTAGTATACACTGGGAAAGCTCCGAGGAACACTGATTATTGTAGTAGCGATAGAATAGCGAGAGAGATGCAACATTGCGGCGAAGAGAGAGAGATTGCAGAGAGTTGGTGAGTGGCTGGGAGTTAATGATACGAAAGGCTTTACCTTTCTACTTTATCTAGGAGTGCGGTGTGAGAGGATCCTCCCCACATATGTGAACAATACTCAATACAAGGACGCACTGTGCCCCTGTACAGAGCAAGAAGCTGTGCAGGGGTGAGGAACCCATTGAGGCGGTTGAGCACACCCAGCTTCTGGGAGGCTGCCTTAGCAAGACGTATTATGGTCCTTCCAATTGAGAGCAGAAGAAAAAGGGACACCGAGAGTATTGAGAGAAGATAAAGGATTGGTTTTTGTATTGTTGAAGAATAAGGGATAGTTCTCTGGAGGTTCCGAACGGGTAGTAAGATGGAGAAATTGGGTCTTGGAAGCATTAAATGCAACAAGGTTTTCTCTACCCCAATTGGAAATAGTAGCTAGATCAGAAGATAAGTGTTCTGTTGCTTCATTACGTTTGTCTTTAAGGGATTGCTGGCTGGGGCCTTCTGGAAATCTAATTGAGTAGTCTAAGGTAGAGTCGTGTATGAATGGATGAGACTGGATGCACAGTTGAAAAGATCATTTATGAAAATTAGAAAGGGAATAGGAGATAGGACAGAACCCTGAGGAACACCGGAGTTGATAGAATGAGGAAGTGAGCGATGGCCATCCACAACCGCAGCTATGGAACTGCCGGAAAGGAAATTTGAGACAAAGGCACAGATGGAGGGATAGAAACCGAAAGAGGGTAGTTTAGAAATTAAAGATTTGTGCCAGACTCTAACGAAGGCCTTCGATAGTCTAGTGTAATAGAAAAAGTCTCACCGAAGTCCTGAAAGGAGGATGACCAAGAGTTAGTAGGATATGAAAGAAGATCACCAGTAGAGCGACCCTTAAGGAAGCCATACTGGCGATCTGAGAGCAGATTATGAGAAGAGAAATGCTTAAGAAATCTGGAAGCAAGAATAGTTTCAAAAACTTTAGAGATACAAGATATGAAAGCAATTGGACGTTAGTTGGAGGGTTGAGAGCAGTCACCCTTCTTTGGGACAGGTTGAATGAGAGCAAACTTCCAGCAAGAAGGAAAGACGTTAGAGGAGAGTTGATTTTTTTTTCTCACTCACTCATAAGAGTCTCCCCGCAGTGCGCCGGGGGAACTCTTATGAGTCTCCCCGCAGCTCCCGGGTTAAGACATTGGCCATTGTTAGTAGGTTTGGTGTACACTGTAGTTTTGAAGCCGTGGTCGTGGAGGGAGACAAGGAGGTCGAGGAAGGGTAGATGACCATCGGTGGTTTCTTCGTATGTGAAGTTGAGTCCGGAGGCGGCCATGAAGCGCTGCTGGAGGTCCCTGAGTTCGTCCAGGTCCTTCACCCGCACGAAGATATCATCGATGTATCTGCAGTAGACAGTGGGCCGGTGGGCAGCCAGGAGTTCCTCTTCGATAGTTCCCATGAAGAAATTGGCGAACAGGACCCCCAGGGGGCTTCCCATCGCTACACCGTCGATTTGCTGGTACATATTCCCGCGGGGGCAGAGGAAAGGGGACTCCTTGGTACATAGTTCCAAGAGCGTCTTCAGGGCTTTCTCCGGGATGTCCAGGGGGGGCGTATTAGGGCAGTGGTAAACGTGCCCTATTCCCTGAAGATGCAAGATGTTTACTTGTGAAACGTTGGATCCACCATGAATTTTGCTAACCTGTTGTACCTCATCTCTGAACCCCAGAGGAAAATTGTTAGAACTATTGAAAGCTGTAACAATAAAATACTGAATGCTGAAACTGCTGTTGCCTTTAACCTCGTCTGTTTAAAAGAGAATATATATATTTATATATATATATATAATATTACCTTTTATATATATGTATATATATATATATATATATATATATATATATATATATATATATATATATATATTTTCTTTAATACATACGAGGTTGAAAGAAATGGCAATTTCTGCGTTGGAAATTTTATTTTTACTATCCCAAGTTTTAGTAAATAACGGATACTCCAACTCCGACATCTCCAGCACCATCAACCACCATCTTGAAAAATGGTACACCCAAAGCCCTCCCAACATTGACCCCCCCAATGAAATTAAGATCTTCTACCGCAATTACATGTCCTCTGAACACAAAAATGACGAGGCCGTCTTAAAAGAAATAATCTCCAAGCATGTCCACCCAACCAACCCGGAAAACAAAATCAAATTAATAATTTATTACAAATCCCCCAAGACCTCCAACCTCGTTCTCCGCAACAAACCAGCCTCCACCAAGATAAAGAGCCTGATGACCGACGATCACGTCATTTACCAACATACCTGTAATTATGAGGACTGTGGACCTCATTCCTATATTGGTATGACGCAGACTCGTCTTTCACGTCGGTTAACTCTTCACCTTCAGGCTGGAGCCATCAAAGACCACTATCTCACCCCTAACCACCCTCACCTCACACGCAACGAGTTAGAGAAACACACCACCATACTCGATAAAGAAAGTGACCCAAGGAGATTACCTATACTCGAAGCTTTATATATCCAAGCCTTACATCCCAACATCAACAACCAAACTCTGGACCTTCAGATCCTTCCTTCTGCCAAAAGGCACTACCTTACAGGACCTAACACCCCTTCTCGCCCCCCGGTGCCCTTGACGCAGCCCCCCGCGCTACCTCCTTCAGCTTCGTCTTCCGCAGGCGCCACACAACTTAGGCCACGTCCCTCGACACGCAGCCAATCAGCTTCGACCCCACCTACCGACCACCATCCAGCATCCAGTGTGCATGCGTGAAGCGGTTCCCCCCTATCTCTCTCCTAGATTACCCTTCCACCAATAGCAGACTTGTGCCCCCTGTCTTTCACCTCCTCTGATCCTCCACCCTCTATATATACCCTTCCTGTTTACCTTTTATATCATTCCTTCCTTACTTGATAATGCTGGTTGTCCAGTGAAACGCGTCGTATATCCTGTATCTTCATGTACTTTAATGGAACCCTGTACCACCATGAATTTTGCTCATCTCCTTCATCTACTTCCTGCCACCCAGCGAAAACTCATCAGAGACCTGGAAACTTTGAATAATAAAATTTCCAACGCAGGAATTGCCATTTCTTTCAACCTCGTATGTATTAAAGAAAATGTATTACCTGGCTTTACCAATATATATATATATATATATATATATATATATATATATATATATATATATATATAATTATAATATATACAGTATATATATATATATATATTATATATATATATATATATATATATATATATATATATATATATATATATATATATATATATATATATATATATATATATATATATATATATATATATATATATATATATGTATATATATATATATATATATATATATATATATATATACAGTTTATATATATATATATATATATATATATATATATATATATATATGTTAGTAAAGCCAGGTAATACATTTTCTTTAATACATACGAGGTTGAAAGAAATGGCAATTTCTGCGTTGGAAATGTTATTATTCAAAGTTTCCAGGTCTCTGATGAGTTTTCGCTGGGTGGCAGGAAGTAGATGAATGAGATGAGGAAAATTCATGGTGGTACAGGGTTACATAAATGTACATGATGATACAGGATATATGACGCATTTCACTGGACATCCAGCATTATCAAGTAAGGGTAGAATGATATAAAAGGTAAACAGGAAGGGTATATATAGAGGGTGGAGGATCAGAGGAGGCGAAAATCAGGGGGCAAAAGTCTCCTATTGGTGGAGGGGTATTCTAGGAGTGCAAAAGGGGGAACCGCTTCACGCAGGCGCACTGGATGCGGGGTGGTGTTGGTCGGGTGGCGGGGTCAAAGCTGATTGGCTGCGTGTCGAGGGGCGTGGCCTAAGTTGTGTGGTCCGTGTGGCGCCGGCAGAAGACGAAGCTGAAGGAGGTAGCGCGGGGGGCTGCGTCAAGGACACCGGGGGGCGAGGAGGGGCGTTAGGTCCTGTAGGGTAGTGCCTTTTGGCAGAAGGAAGGATCTGAAGGTCTAGAGTTTGGTTGTTGATGTTAGGATGTAAGGCTTGGATATATAACGCTTCGAGTATAGGTAATCTCCTTGGGTCACTTTTTCTATCGAGTATAGTGGTGTGTTTCTCTAACTCGTTGCGTGTGAGGTGGTGGTTGGGGGTGAGATAGTGGTCTTTGATGGCTCCAGCCTGAAGGTGAAGAGTTAACCGACGTGAAAGACGAGTCTGCATCATGCCAATATAGGAATGAGGTCCACAGCCCTCATAATTACAGGTATGTTGGTAAATGACGTGATCGTCGGTCATCGGGCTCTTTATCTTGGTGGAAGCTGGTTTGTTGCGGAGAACGAGGTTGGAGGTCTTGGGGGATTTGTAATAAATTATTAATTTGATTTTGTTTACCGGGTTGGTTGGGTGGACATGCTTGGAGATAATTTCTTTTAAGACGGCCTCGTCATTTTTGTGTTCAGAGGACATGTAATTGCGGTAGAAGATCTTAATTTCATTGGGGGGGGTCAATGTTAGGAGGGCTTTGGGTGTACCATTTTTCAAGATGGTGGTTGATGGTGCTGGAGATGTCGGAGTTGGAGTATCCATTATTCACTAAAACTTGGGATAGTCTTTCTAGTTCCTGGTGGGTGTCGGCCCAGGTAGAGCAGTGCGTGAGGGCTCTCCTTACATAGGCGGAGATGGATGATAGAAGATAACGGCGGGGGCATTCACTATCGCCGTTGAGGCATTGTCCTGTGTTAGTTGGTTTAGTGTAGACGGTGGTTTTGAACCCATGGTCGGTCAGAGCTACGAGGAAAAGGAGTTGTCCATTGTTTGATTTTTCAAAGGTGAAGTAAAGTCCGGAGGAGGTCATGAAGCGACGCTGGAGTTCCTGTAGTTCGTGGAGGTCCTTGATTTGCACGAAGATGACATCCACGTATCTACAGTAGACGGCGGGTTGTTGGGCAGCTAGGAGCTCTTCCTCGATGGTACCCATCTCTCTGCTTGTACATGTTGCCCCGGGGGCATAGGAAGGGGGCCTCCTTGGTACACAGCTCCAGTAGTGTTTTCAGGGCCTTCTCCGGGATGTCCAGTGTTGGTGTATCAGGGCAATGGTAAATTCGACGTAGAATCATGTCAATGGTCCTATACACTGGCACGTTGGTGAACAGGCTTTCTACGTCGAGGGAAGCGATTGTGTGGTTGTTGTTCCGGGGGCCGTCTCGTAAAATTTCCAAGAAATCGTGGGCTGAGTTAAGGTTGTATTGGCTGGGCACGTAGGAGGTGAGGAGGTTGTTCAGGGCCTTGGCGATCTGGTAGGTGGCAGTGGGGATCTGTCACCTACTAGATCGCCAAGGCCCTGAACAACCTCCTCACCCCCTACGTGCCCAGCCAATACAACCTTAACTCAGCCCATGATTTCTTGCAAATTTTACGAGACGCCCCCCGGAACAACAACCACACAATCGCCTCCCTGGACGTAGAAAGCCTGTTCACCAACGTGCCAGTGGATAGGACCATTGACATGATTCTACGTCGAATTTACCATTGCCCTGATACACCAACACTGGACATCCCGGAGAAGGCCCTGAAAACACTACTGGAGCTATGTACCAAGGAGGCCCCCTTCCTTTGCCCCCGGGGCAACATGTACCAGCAGATAGACGGTGTGGCGATGGGCAGCCCCCTAGGAGTTCTTTTTGCGATTTTTTTTATGGGTACCATCGAGGAAGAGCTCCTAGCTGCCCAACGACCCACCGTCTACTGTATATACGTGGATGACATCTTCGTGCAAATCAAGGACGTCCATGAACTACAGGAACTCCAGCGTCGCTTCATGACCTCCGGACTTAACTTCACCTTTGAAAAATCAAACAATGGACAACTCCCCTTCCTCGACATCCTCGTAGCTCTGAACGACCATGGGTTCAAAACCAACGTCTACACTAAACCAACTAACACAGGACAATGCCTCAACGGCGATAGTGAATGCCCCCGCCTATATCTTCTATCCTCCATCTCCGCCTATGTAAGGAGAGCCCTCACGCACTGCTCTACCTGGGCCGACACCCACCAGGAACTAGAAAGACTATCCCACGTTTTAGTGAATAATGGATACTCCAACTCCGACATCTCCAGCACCATCAACCACCATCTTGAAAAATGGTACACCCAAAGCCCTCCTACCATTGACCCCCCCCAATGAAATTAAGATCTTCTACCGCAATTACATGTCCTCTGAACACAAAAATTACGAGGCCATCTTAAAAGAAATAATCTCCAAGCATGTCCACCCAACCAACCCGGAAAACAAAATCAAATTAATAATTTATTACAAATCCCCAAGACCTCCAACCTCGTTCTCCGCAACAAACCAGCTTCCACCAAGATAAAGAGCCCGATGACCGACGATCACGTCATTTACCAACATACCTGTAATTATGAGGACTGTGGACCTCATTCCTATATTGGCATGACGCAGACTCGTCTTTCACGTCGGTTAACTCTTCACCTTCAGGCTGGAGCCATCAAAGACCACTATCTCACCCCCAACCACCCCCACCTCACACGCAACGAGTTAGAGAAACACACCACCATACTCGATAAAGAAAGTGACCCAAGGAGATTACCTATACTCGAAGCGTTATATATCCAAGCCTTACATCCTAACATCAACAACCAAACTCTAGACCTTCAGATCCTTCCTTCTGCCAAAAGGCACTACCCTAGAGGATCTAACGCCCCTCCTCGCCCCCCGGTGCCCTTGACGAAGCCCCCCGCGCTACCTCCTACAGCTTCGTCTTCTGCCGGCGCCACACGGACCACACAACTTAGGCCATGCCCCTCGACACGCCGGCAATCAGCTTTGACCCCGCCACCCGACCAACACCATCCCGCATCCAGTGTGCCTGCGTGAAGCGTTCCCCCTTTTGCACTCCTAGAATACCCCTCCACCAATAGGAGACTTTTGCCCCCTGATTTTCGCCTCCTCTGATCCTCCACCCTCTATATATACCCTTCCTGTTTAACTTTTATATCATCAAGGGATAACCACTGTGACTGACTCCTGCCTGCAAACAACTGCCTCTCCACTCTTGACCACCTCTACCATGGCCACCAGCACTACCACAACCATTGATATGGTCAAGTGGTTTAATTTTAAAGCAGGATATGGTTTTGTCACAACACCCAACAGCGAGGATATCTTCTGCCACCATTCAAGTATCATCAACAACAACAAGAGCAGCAAGAGAGCCTCGTTGGGGAATGGTGAAACAGTCGAGTTTTCCATCTACTCCGGGAGTCAGGAAAGAGAAGCCATCAACATCACAGGCCCTGAAGGAGCCCCTGTCAAGGGCTCCTCATTCTCTCCACATAATACTCCACCAAAGGTGCCAACAACAACAACGACTGCAGAAGGGAAAGCTGTATTGAGGGCAAAAATCTACGCCTGTATCCAGTCAGCCATAGCCATCGCTGGTACAGATAAACAACAACTCTGCCAGCTGTTCCCCTATCTGCTGTCAGTCAACAAGCTGCCGACAATCACCATCCCTGAGGAGGCTCTCTCCACGACCTCAGCAATCACCAAGAGGTCGTCGACAAGGAAGAAGAAGCCCTCCAAGAGACAACACCGAGCTCCAGAACCAACACCGCTGGAGGCGAGGAGTGCTCCCAAACAACAGCTGCTTCTGCCAAGACCTCTTAGTCTAAACAGAAGCAAAGTGGAGCACTCCTCTACAACAACAACAACAACAACAACAGCTACCAAGGAAAAGTCGCCTCCAATAACTCCAGGAACAACATCACCTGGATTCTTTGGGGAACCAACCTACCAACCATCCTACATCAACTCTACCAACAAGACACCTAAGAAGAGGAACCCTGCCCCTGCTGAAGATCATCCAACAACTCCAGCAATCTCCCCCGAGCCTTCCTACCAGCCTTGCTACCACCTCTCCAGTCCTAAGCCGAAAAAGCAGAGAAAACAGCCGAAGAAGACCAAGATGCTCAACGTTTACTCCCAACAACCAAAGAAAAAATAGCAAGGTGGTCCAGCCCACCATCTTTCATCTCTACAACTCTTCCTACTCACCACTTTACCTTGCACTTCAACCTCTTCTTTCATCACTAGTGAGACCATCTATCTCACAATGAACTAAACTAAACAAAACTAAAAACTTTATATCATTCTACCCTTACTTGATAATGCTGGTTGTCCAGTGAAACGCGTCTTATATCCTGTATCATCATGTACATTTATGTAACCCTGTACCACCATGAATTTTGCTCATCTCATTCATCTACTTCCTGCCACCCAGCGAAAACTCATCAGAGACCTGGAAACTTTGAATAATAAAATTTCCAACGCAGAAATTGCCATTTCTTTCAACCTCGTATGTATTAAAGAAAAAAAAAAAATATATATATAAACTACTTTTACCCTTACACCCAGGGGGGAGTATGGATATAGATGTATAAGAGAGGGTGCAACAGGTTAAGAGGGTTGTAGGAACGCTGAAAGAAGTATCAAGAAATAGGATGGTCAGCATGGAAGTGAAGAAGTCCTTGCATTACAGTGTGGTAATGCCGACATTGACTTACAGGAGCGAAGCAAGGACGTTGTTGGAGAGACAAACACCATTAGTGAGATGGGTGGAAATGAGTTACTTGAGAAGCGCATGCGGAGTTACACGGAGTGATGGACAGGCGAATGAGGAAGGAGAGCGGTGTGGTGTGGATGTATATGTGCTGGAAAGTGTGAAAAGGAACATCTGGGAAGCGAGAGAATGATTAAGAGAGTGTACGAGAGTGAGGTGGAAGGACAGAGAGGGAGAGGTAGACCGAGAGAGGTGGAAAGATGAAGTTAAGAAGTATATGCGTGAAAGCGGTGCTGGATGGGAGGAGGGGCGTCGACTGACTGGGGACAGAGGTGCATGCGGACGTATCGTTCGTGGCCACCCCTTCGGGGATCACGGCATCCGGCAATAGCTAGATAGATTGATAACAAATGGTGAACATTAATTGGTGATATCTTGTAATGTGACTTAAGTGGCTCAGGAGTATAGCAAATGAATTAGCCAGTGTAGAATAATTGTGCCTCCAGAAAGTGTCCCGATATCAATGACCGTAAACATATGTCTTAAGTCATAGAGATCCCCCAAACACGGACCAAACCACAGTTTACACCCTTAAGAACAGTGGTCGGGGTGCCTTAACGAGAACTAGTGAATTATGTCTACATTGTTTTTCATTTTTGATCCAAAATATTGCCTGATAAAAGTAGAGAGAAGCATGAAGTTAAAGTCGAAAAGTTCCTCCATGTGTCAGTTTCAATAAAGATTTAAGGTGTTTATAGAATTAAACATAGTAATAAGACCCTGAGCATAACATTATGAAAACATTACACACAAAATACAATCCGCCATCCACCACGAAGCAAGGCACAATTTACACTCCAAAGAACAGGTATCGTGGTTGGCATAATGATAGCCTGTGAGTTATGCGCGAGGGGGGACGGACAAATGAACACTCATTTAGATTACTGCTACGGAAATCTCACGAAATGTACAGAACGGAAAAAAATCACTGACACCCTGGAAAATTGGTGTTCAAACGTCAGAAAATGGCTCACATGATTGGGTAATGTTTGGTTTAGATATAGATGTGTATTACGTCCACATTTTTTGCAAATATATCTCCAGCATAATTATGGTTGTGGCTCTTGTCCAACTGTTCATTTACAAGATTAACTACGCCAAAAATGTACCTAACTCTGAGTATATGTACGGTAGCGCTAATAATTCATGTCTTAGCTGGCATTACGTTTGGTTCGTTCTGTGCTGTATTGATGTCTGTCAGATGTGAAAGGGGTGGGTAAGTCTAGGAAAATGTTTGTATATCTCACTCGAAATGAAGAAATCGTGTTTAGATATTCCTGATACAAATTATAGGACAAAATATACTTGGTACCGAGCCATCACTTATTAGGCCGACTGTACCGTATTATCTATTTACCTATCTACATATCTGTCTATCTTTCTATATAACCAGTTAGATAATCACTATATGTATAACTTGAATATAGTTGAGCCAAAAAATAATATATATATACCGGTATATATATATATATATATATTTATATATACAGTATATAATAATACAGGGTGTATTGAAAAACAACGCTTACAGACTTTAACTGCTAAGTACCGAATAAAAAAACAAGTTCACTTTATTCTATAACAAAATGACAAATAATTAATAATTAATGATTTAAAGGATATAAAGTAAAATATTCAGCGTCGTCCAAGCATGGGTTATAATCCGAACACTTAGTCCATGAGCCAAGACCCGAATTTTGGGATATCGGTACCACCCGGGGTGACTAATTCTCTTAGGTGTTTTTAGCTTGCTACATGTCTCTAGTTTATGTTTTGATATGATAGCCCTTGCACATTGGTAGCTTAATGGTCGTTATCACTTCTTGAATAGACATACCCTACCGAAAATTCCGAAATTTTTTAAAATGTCAAATTTGGGGACAGGAATGCCTAAATGTCAACAAAATGCATATAGTAATTGTCACATTTAATACAAGTCCTGTAAATACACACTAAGCATGCCATGGGCTTGTACATACTATTATGGCAAATTACTACTCCTAAATATCATCTACGTCAGACTCGGAATCTGACTGTTGTGCCACCGGCTCTTCTTCAATAGCCTTGTTCTGACATGTCTGTAACCTGCACATGTCCGTGCATTTTAGACCATTGCTGAGGCAAGTACACTTAGGGAGTTCGCATGACCGCACACACTTGCAAGACAGTAGCTGCATAACAGCATCTGGTGCTGGTGAGCCTCGCATCCAGTTGACGGCAAGCTTACCGTCCTCATCTGTCATCCAACCGCAGTCTGTTGGGTTCGCAACAAATGGCTGGCTCTGAAGACTTCTCCCCCAGATCGCAGCCTGGTAGTTTGCACGCAGTGCATGCATGAAGAGGCAGTCCTCACAAGGAGGGAGTTGACTTGACTCTACCTCTCCACGTCTTGCACAGAACAGCTCATACCGAAGCTTGTTTACCTTAGTTGTGTGGGTAGATGGTAGGTACATGTGGCAGGTGATTTCCTGTAGCTTCTCAAAGAGTTCAGGAGACACTTCCCATGAGCGTCCAAGTTCGTGAAAAGCATGCTGGTATGTCTTGTCCATCTTCACCTGCTTGAGTGTCGTCATCTTCCCTCGGCCAGCGAATGCACTGACGGTATCACAGCCTGTAAAGGCATGCATACCAATCAATGAATCACACACGCTGCCTCCCAGTGTGCGGCTCAGTGTGGTGATATCCAGGAATCTTGTCCGGTTCTTCGTCCCGCACTTCTGGAACAGATGGGATGGGATCTTGTGGCACATGCCAAGACACAACACCATGACGTCTGTATCTTCTGCAGTGATGATGACAGACTTGTTCCCAGATTCTGCTGCATGAAGTGCATGGAGAAGAAGGCGTGTGTCTGCTTCTTCTTGAGTTGACTTAAGCTCAGGAGCCTCTTCCCACTGCTCTTTGGTGATCTTGAAGCAGCGCTGCTCACATGTGACATACAGCTCCTTGTCCTTGAGCTTCTCCCTGTGCTGTGGTGCCTTCCATTCTTCTACCAAGAACTTGATAAGACTTGCCTTGTTGGAGGAACTACCGAGTAACTTTCTCCACTGCTGGATGTTGTGCCCAGGTTGAATGTTCTTGAAATGAATTCCTGTGCCTGCACTTCTTTTGGCTCGTTCTGCATCCTTGATGGATGTCTCCTTGTAGATATCAAACACAACATCAATGCGCCTGCTCTTAGCACCTTCATGAACAGCGTGACTCAGTGCTGTACCTGCAAGCTGTGAAAAAGTTTTGTCGTTTCCCTTCAGTTTGTGGACCAGGCTCATCCCATCAATTATGGTAGCAGAGGGCTCGGGTATCACTTCTGCAGGAGAAACATTCCTCTCTAACTCCTTTGCGAGGGCAGCCTTGTTGGTCTTGCGGAGAGACCCATCACCGCTGGCAAGTGCCCAAGGCAAAGGCCCCAGGGGATGAGCCAAGACATCACTCATTTTGAGCTTTCTGTTCTCGGCAACAAGGATCATCTGGCCAAATAGGTTCCTGTCAGCCTTTAAGATAACCTCCTTGGCATGGTCTTGTGAGCGTGGCTTCCTTCTGATGTTAGTGAACGTTCTCAGTTTCGTCTTCGTCATCGTGTCATGAAACTGTATAGTTGGCGTATCGATCTCCAGGCGCTCTTCCTTGAAGGCTTGATATGCATCCTCTCCTATTCTGTAGGCCCCTAGAAGGTCTTTGACAACTTCTGGTGGTGCCATAGTCGCAGTTGACAAACTGACAAGATCTTCTTGCTCTGCGTTGAAGGGGTTCAACCAGCTGGTCTCCATCAGTTGAACTAAAGATTGGACATCGGCCTCATCTCTTCTAATCCTGGGCATCTGTAGGTCTGGGTGGCTGAAGTCAGTATACTTTTGGCCTACTACCATAGTCCTGAGCTGCCTTAAGTACCTGCTGCGATACTCCGATGTCAGGTAGTACCTGGCGACAGCTCCGCCTTTCAGGCTGAAGCCTTTTGTGCCCCCTGGTGTCTGGGTGTCTTTGTTGATCGTCTCTTCGATTGTCTGGTCCACAGGGATCCGTCCAAAGGGATTCTTGCTACCGATCTGGACCGAAAAGCCACCTTGCATGAAGTGTTCATGGACCTCTGGGTGTTCAATGGGCAGTCGAGACATCAAGGCATAGTAGTAGGTTAGGAACCGGGCATAATTCACTTTGTCATAGGCAAAACACCACGGTATCATCTGTCGGATTGCTCCTAGGTGGAGCATCCAGTTGCCTTCTCTGGAGGCTCGAATTAAGTCCATGATCTCAACCATGTCCAGGTATGACATCCAGAATGCTGAGAGGTTGTGTTCATCTCTGAGGGTCTCAAGATAAACTTGGAAAAGCTTCATGATATGTGTGCATGATTCACTCTCCATCAGCTCTTGAAAGAGTCCCTGAGACACATTGCTGTGAAAGCTGTTGATGTCCTTCAGTGTTTCATCTAGATGGTGTATGTCCCTTGAATGGTTTTCTTCTAGCCATGAAAGGAAGCCTTTCCATGCAAGCCTCATCAGTGCTTCATACACGAGCTTGTGTAGTCTCACTGCTCTGTTGTACCTCTTGCCGTTCATCACTCCTGACACTGATCCTTCTGCGATGATACCTGATTCCACACACAGATCTCTAAGATCTGCATCTTGAAACCTCTTTCCTATGGTGGAGATGAGATTACAGATTGTGTGGAAGACGCCCATCCTGATGATAATGTTCTTGAACTTCTCTTGTTTCCAGATAACTTCGGCAGCTTTGGCATAGAGTGCTTGATCAAACACGCACACAATCTTGTTAAGCTGTAAGGACTGCATGATAGCATGCGTTTGTTCCAAGATTTCATTAACGGTGGACATTTCTGTTGCGGGAGCATTGATAGTGGGCAGGTAGCTTACAGTGTCCTGAACCACTGCAATGTCTCTGCGCATTTTGATGTTGAACCCAGTCCAACTGCTGATGGACTGGTCCTCATGGTCTGACATTCGAGTAAGAAGCCAGATATGGTTCTTTGTCTTTGAATCCTGGACTTCCTTGGTAGTGTCGACATACGCAGTCTCAATCCTAGGTGGCCCTGCCCACCGCCCAACATTGTATATTGGCAGCATTGATGATGTCTGAGTGATGCTTCTTATCTTGGACTTGGTAATCTCTGGCAGGACTTTCTCTGGCACAGAGCCTGCAACCTTGGACTGGACAGCAATGCCATTGACTCTATGAGAAGTACCTGCTCCACTTAGGGTCTCTTCAAGTCGGTCAATGTTATCCCAGGCCAGGGTTGTGAACACACCAGGGTAGATGTTTGCTGGCAGTGGAATGTCATCCTTTGAGCATTCCAGCTTCTGGATACAAAGGGCTGTATCGATCTCCTCAAACATTGAGTAAGACACACAGTGACCAAGACGATTCAGAGTTCGGATCAGTTCTGTGTTTCCTGTCAAAGACTTTACAGCATTGGTCAGCAGTACGTGCTTGGGTGGTTTTGTCTTGCCACTGGTAACAGCAAAGACCAAGTCACTGCCAAAGGAAGTGGCAAGACGTTGAGCTCTTTCAGAGGGAGTTTCACACTCACACTCTCCTGTCAGCAGGGTGTGCAGGAATTGAGTGACTGCTGCAGGAATGACATTCTGATCTGTATCGGGAGGCCATGGCTGACTCACATCTTGTTTATTGATCTCATTCCTCAGCTGCATTCCTGCTTTGGTTAAGACATCTTCAGAGTTAGCTGCTCTTGCTTCTTGCAGGTCTTTTGCCATTTTGTGTGCTTGCCGGGCAAGGTCGTCCATTGAGAGGCTGCGTGGATAGATTAGAAGCTTTCCTTTCTCATCTGGGACAAAGCGTAGTGATTCTCCAAACTCGGTTTCAATCTTTCGGCGAACATGTTTCTTTGTCGCTGGTTTCAGTTGGATAATACCACGGGACATCATGGATCTCTCAAGCCTAGATGTGAGGTTTGTCATAGGCAGTACCTCTGGGTTGGGGAATAATTTGGTCCTTATATACAAGCAGAGTTCCTCGAGGGCTTCTGTCTCAACCTCTTCGTAGCGTGCTTCCTCGCTTTCTTCCTGATTTTCACCTGCACCCGACCTGGCGGCCGCTGGGAAATCATCTTTTGTGAAGAGTTTGTAGCACGACTTGTGGTAGTGACCCTCTGCAGCAACAAGGTCTCTGCTAACTAAACCAAGGATTCTCTGGTTGAGTTTCCTTATTGCTGCTCTGCGAATCTTCTCATCTGCTCGTAGCTCAACACACTGTATGAGTGGCTCCCTTGTCTTTGTTGTTTTTATGTACTTGCTTGACTTCTCGCAGAAGATACATACTTTGGCATACACCCTGCTAGTACTAGGGGCATCCCTTGATGCCCTCCTCCTGGGGTCGACGCTTGCTGATTCTATCTTGACACCCTTGGCAAGGATAGAATCCAGTGACTTCTTCATTGTAAAGAGACTACGACATTTACGGTGATAATGTATGTGTGGTATTCCTCCTTCTTCAAGGCCCTTGGCTGCTTCCAGGACTGGATCATGCTGCCTGATTTCTGCAGCCCTGAGCAATGTGTTCCAGGAGTCCAAATCCTGTGGTGACACCAGAGCATCGCTGTCATCATCAGAGCAGTGGATGATACAGTCGATCCGTGCTCTCTTCCTCGCAGATGGTTCCATCCTGCCGTCAAACAGTCGACACACACCTGCAAAAAATATCACCATTAAACCATGAACAAACAAACACATTACATGGAAACCACTCTACATATGTTTGCTCCTTCCAATAATAAATTATCCCCAAAATATAACAAAAAATCCCCAAATATGAAATAAACCCCTAAATATGGAGAAACTTGAAATACACATCGGAATAATTCTTGTAGAGAATCAAATAAGCTACAAGAGCTGTTAGAATATATTTTTCAATGTTCCCCATATTTAAGGATTTATTCTAGATTTAGAGGAAAATACCCAAAATATAGAGTATATTCCGAAATATGAGGAAATTTGAAAAATACCTAGGAACAACTCTGGTAGAGAATATAATTCTACATAGGTGTTCAAAGTTTCGCGATGATTGTGTGATGGATTTTAAAGAAAATGAGGAAAACGCCGAGCGTCACGCTAAAAATCTTTATTTTTGGGTAGCGCCCCTATTGCATCAAAAAAATTAGACTAAGCTACCAGTGCGAGAAGGCTATCATATCTTAATGTACTTACAGTCACTCTATAAACATTTTAGTACCATTCGTGTTTAGTCACCCCAGGTGGTACCGATATCTGGCCTGGCTCATGGACTAACTGGCATTGGTCCCCCCTTTCATGCTCCCCCCCCCCCCCCCCCTCCCTTCCCCCTCCCCTGATCTCCTAGTTTATGCCCAGGAATATTGAATTATAAACATAATTAATTTTCAGAGTGAAGCAATTTAATTAAGTAATATTCCCTTTATACACTGTTGTCAACTCAAATTATTTTATGTTATTTTTTTTTCATCATAGGAAAGACCTAAGGGATCTTGGATAAAACAAATTACGATCCTCAAGTGGTCTGCAGACATTACTGTCATATGTTAGTAAATAAAAAAGCAATGCTGAATGATAAAAATACCCAAACAATGTGGGCATTGCAAAGTTATTGCCTAGATGTTATTTAATTAATTGCTCAATAGTGAATATTAATTCAAATACAAACTTAGTTGAAGCGGTATCGGGTTGAATTGAATTTCCTTACTAATTCTTACTGAGCATTTGCATTTCAGAGATTCGTTTAAAAAGTTCGAGACTTCAAAATCGACCAGAATGAATCACCACTACTGTACATGGTCATTACAGTGTAATACGAGGAGATTAATTGAAGTAATTTTAATTACCACCAACTGATACAATACAGAAATCAATCATGCCCAATATTTTTAATCTATGAATCTTTATACCGAGTCGTAAAACATTTTCGGAATTTCCTTCAGGATAGGGATGATCAGCCTGCAATGAATCTATGAATCAAGAACTATGCTTCATAAACGATTGAACTACCTTCAACTACGTTTGGATACTCGAACCAGACTTGGGCATCAGCATTATAGCCTACCCCTTGATCAGAGTTGCAAATGTTGCATATTTGTTTACGCTAATCTGTTTCAAATAATTAGTATTTTTCTACTAACTACCTAGTATCATCACCATATTCTAAGATACTTTGATTTCGTAATGTTTAATGTGTGAATAGGTAAACCTATACTTTCCCTTTAGTTAAGTTCATAGTAAACATGTTAATCATGTATCAATTATTTAGTGCTTTTTTGTAAACCTGTTTTGCTTGATTTCTATGTAAGCATATATCTCAATAATAACACTTATTTTGGGAAAATGTGATACGACAATATATGTTCATTTTCCATTTTACAATGCGTTCGTCATAGTCTGTAACAGTTATTTCAATACACCCTATATATATATATATATATATATATGTGGTGGAGTGGTCTTGCCACTGGCCTGGTAATCCAAAGGTCCCGGGTTCAAATCCCGATGTATCAATGGGAAGATATTATTGGGATGGAATTTGTGCTGTACCTGGTATCAGTGCATTACCACAAGCCCACCGAAACGTCAATAAAATACCCTCATTGTTCCCTGATTAAATAGCACTGTATGAATATTCCCATATTCAAAATATGCTATAGGGGTGCAATGCCTGGTGAGTTATCTGCTCAACAGGTGGCGTTGTGTGTGTGTAAGTGTGAGAGTCCGAGTGTAGGGGTGAGACAGTGAAGCACGGGAACGAGGTGGCTTCAGAGATGGGGTCGTTTCGGGCCATGAGTGAGCACCGTGCCTCATGTGAAGGCAAGATTGCAGGTGCTCGTTGTACTCTACGTGCTTCACATGTCTCACTCCCTAGACTGGAACAAGACCTCACGGGCTTCACTGTTCATTGTAAAGCGGTGAATGTTAAGGCTCTCAGCCTATGCCCGAGAGAAAGTAAGTTGGAATATAGAAAAAAAAAAAAAAAAAAAAAAAAAATATATAATGTATATATATAGATATCAACTGCACCATTTCGATTTTACTATTATCGCTTGATTGATATTCTTAATGCATCTCAATTAACAAATATCAGGTCTGAAGTCAAAGTTATTAGGGTATTCCACTATTCTTGATTCCGACTGCACATTTGGGGTGTAGCGGGACCTTAGTTAGTTAAAATAGGACTTCAGAGGCTATCAACCCTATTGGATTATTAAGCCAGCACACTGTAAGTCAAACATTACGTCAGGACTGGAGCCTCTCTGCGAGAACTCCAGTCCCTTGAGGAGCGGGACCTGCGTAGTTTTTTTCTTATGTATGTGTACCATAATGTTGGTGTTTACTAAAATGACTGAGTCCCAAGAGCATTTTATACTTTATACTCCATCGTGCGTAATTAGCAACCTGGAGTAAGTAACAAAGTGCCCCAGTCACGAAATAACGAGACGCGTTCCCTGCCTCACCACACTTGAAATGGCTGACTTTAGAAAGAGTAAAAACATTATATTATTAATTCGTTTGGCATAGTCATCAATGTCACTTAAGGGAGGGTAATTTGAGAACCCCCTTCTCCCTTATTTTTAGCCCCATTCATTTTTAGATTTCAAGTGATTTGCCACATTAGTTTGGCGAACTTACGACCATTCGTGCCATGTAGGTGTCGAGATTTTTTCCTGGCAAGCGATAGTGACCCTGCAATTTATTTGGAACCAGCCTTCGGCTGAGACAATTTTCTACCAATAAATGTAGAAATCTAACTCCCTTGATGGATGTCTAGGGAGGAAACTAAACATATAATAATGAATAGATAAACAAATATATAAGTTAATTAGTTAATAGATATATAAAAATAAAAATCTCCCCTTAACGTTTACGCTTTGTGTAGCTTTATCCTGCCTATAATTCTTCTATTGTTATAAATGGAATAAGTAGACTGAATCATACGTAATAAACACCTACCAACACTACAATTAATTATATATAACACAAATAAATATGACAAATAAACACATACAAATATACAGTAAAATAAAAACAAATAGAAAATAATACCACTCCATGCAAACAAATGCAAATAATACAGTGCAGTGAAAAATAAACACATACCAAAATACAATCAAATCAAAAGAAACAGAACAAATACAGCTAGTACATACAAATACAGCTAGTACATACAAATACAGCTAGTACATACAATAAATAACAGTGACATAGAAACAAATACAAAAAACACAGTAAACACAAATAACAAAATAAAAGGGAAAATGGAAAAAACGCCTAGGCCCCCTCAGTTTTTTCTTACACCTATATTCTCTCCATTTTAGAGCCGGTGCACTTTGCAGTAATTGGGAGAGAGCGACACATGAAAAATACAAATGAAAGTAAAGCCCAGGAAACACTCCCGCTTAAGAAAAAAATAAAAATATAAAATAATAAAAACAAAATAAAACTAAAACTGGGAGCCCAAGAAAATGAACATAAAGCCGGTATCACACAAGCGCTTTTCCCCTCATTTATCCTCAACACTGGTCTGGCAGCTTATGAGGTCTACATTTAAGATATTGTTGTCACCTAAATTCATGCATCATCAGTCTAGTTTCCGATACCAGTGCAAAATATTAAAAAAATAAAATTGCCAGAAAAATGTTGATCACCGAATGTTGACCATTCGTGTGATAGCGGCTTAAGTATGAAGTCGACGGAGCGGAGCCTAGGTTAAGATGAGTTGTTTGCTTTTTCTGGACTTCCTTTTTCCTCATGTTTAGCCCCATTCTTTTTTCAGATGCTTAGACGTTCGGCCCATTAGTTTGGCGATTTTAAGACCTTTAGCCTCAATTCTTTGTCAATATTAACACTGTTCGTGTAATTTAGTTGTCGATTTGTTTTTTTCTGGCGAGCGATAGCGAGCTTGTATTTTAAGAGGATCCGGCCTTCGGCCGGGACCTTTTTCTATGGAAAAATGTACAAACTTATCTTGAAGGACGGTCTGGGGCAGGTGTCTTTTTAAGTTTGATCGAGGTCTAGGGAGAAAACTAAAATATATATAAATAAGATACATAAATGACAAAATTAATACGCCCATCCCCCCTTAACCAGAAAAGAAAAACAACAAGTAAAATAAAAATAAATAAATAATACAAATTAATGTAAAGCCCCGGAAACACTATCCCGCTCAAGTAGAAAAAAAAAAAAAAATGTGAGCCGAAGTTGAACGTAAGTATGAAGTCGTCAGAACGGAGCCAAGATTAACCCCATTTGAGCCGAGGGGTGGCTTTTGGGACTTCCCCTGTTTAAATTTTAAGACGGTTCACCCAATTTGTTTGGCGATAGTAAGACGCGTCACCCCATTCATTAGACCATTTTTGGGGGGCGAGCAATAACGAGTTTGTAACGTAGGAGAAATCGGACTTCTGCCTTGAAGGGGTTCTGAGTTTTTGTTTTATTTTCACTTGGAGAAAGTCTGAAAAGGCGATTTTGTAAGCCTAGGAGACCACTTAATTCGCATTGCTCGAACACGGTAAAGCAAGCAAAATCCTCGTTGGAAATTATACAAAAAATAATATAAACCCCCAAGACGTCGGACCATATAGTGTTAAGCGAAGACTAAAACACACACACACACACATATATATATATCTATATATATATATATATATATATATATATATATATAATTATACCGGTATATATATATATATATATATTATATATACTGTATATATATATATATATATATATATATATATATATATATATATATATATAATATAGTATATAAAAATGAGATTAAAAGAAGTTGAACCCAAGTGAAGGCGTCGGAGCAGGTCCAAGGCTAATGGGGAGATGGGGGGGGGGGGTTTGCATTATCACAGGGACATTTTGTTTTTGTTTAGCCTATAACCGATATTGGATATACTTTACCATATATTTTCGGCTAATTTACCTTTCTTAACCTGATGCATGTACGGTCGTCATGAATTCCAAGCACTAACTTAAATATATAGTGACTTACGGGGGTGGTACTCGCTTGTTATGGACCCCCTTCTCCCACACATTTAGCATATTAGTTTTGAGGTCTTAAGACGCTCGTTCCGTTAGTTTGGCGACTTTGAGACCTTTTCCTTCATTTGTTTGCAATATTAAGACCTTTCGTGCCCTTTAGCTTCTTTAGGTGTCGATGTTTTCCTGGCGAGCGAAAGCGAGCCTCTAATTTTAGGAAGAACCAGGCTGGGATTTTCTTCTACCGAAAAATTTAAAAATTTATCTTGAAAGGGGGTCTAGGGTGTGTTTTTCTAAGCTTGATGGAGGTCTAGCGAGGAAACTCAAAAATAAATATATTAATAAATATATAGACCAAAACCCAAGCACTACCCCCTTAACCCATCTGTGTGACTGACTATTGTGTGTTTCAGGACCCCTTCTCATTAATTTTGATATGTTAAGACGTTCGCTCCATTAGTTTGGTGAAAACTAATGGAGATATTGAAAAACTAGAGAGTGTACAATGAAGAGTAACTAAAATGACTCCCCGAAGAAAAAATAAATAATATGGGGAACCACTAAAGATTTAACCTATTCACCTTGACAAACCACAGAGTAGGAGGGGACCTAATCTAAGTTTTTAAAATGATCAAATGCCATGAGAACATGGATGCAAGTAAGTACATCACACGAGCTTACTCAAATTACACAAGAAGTATTGGTTACAAAATTGTCAGAAAGGCGTTACATTCACATGAAGCGAAGCACTTCTTTTTCAACAGAGTAGTCAACTTATGGAATATATTGCCTAAAGTGTTGTAGAGTGCAATACAGTCCAGACATATAAATATCGCCTTGATAAAATATATCTTGCCATGAATCCCCGACTGACTGCGTTTGTGCCCGAGTAATGTGACCATTTCAGTATCATACATAGTACTATCATTTTGAATTCCGACCACAGTCTTTCAGGACCTGAAGCCTTCAGTTGATAGCAGTGACAATGTTTTGTTCAAGCAACTTAGTAAGGACCATTAAGTCTGTTGTTGTTTGGCTTCCTTTGTATTCCTTTGTATTATAAAACCTTGCGCCCTTTTCTTTGTCAATTTTAAGATCTTCCGTTCCATCTAGGTGACGATTTTTTTCCTGGCGAGCGATAGCTAGCCTGCAGCCGAGGGAGGGTCTTGGGGATATTATATAAAGTTTGATAGAGGTCTAGGGAGCATAATTAGAAAACAAATATATAATATGAATTACAAAATATCCTCTGCGGTAACTATTAAAATCACCTGAAAAAGACCCACGTGTCGCTGACTTAATTAAGTAAATAAAAGACAAGGGCTTTTACCATCATTTGTCGACGGCGAATATATTTCCGAGGCCCAAGTACAAATGTTTCCCGTTCCTTTTTTCTCCTGTGTCATTCCTCCCCCTTCCTCCCAACCCCCAACCCTCGCATCCCTCCTGACGTAGGCGCTGCAGGTGCGGGGGAAAGACGGTTCAGGGGGATTTAGGGCGTCTCTAGCACTTTACTCTGCAGGGTACGATGGCGGTGTTAGGAGGCTGTTTTGTGCTTGTATTGTTTGATCTCTGTATCTATAATATATTTATTTATTTTTGAGTTTCCTTGCTAGGCCTCCATCAAGCTTAACAAAAACTACCCCTAGACCCCCTTTCAAGATCAATTTGTAAATTTTTCGGTAGAAAAATTGCCCGGACGATGGCCGGTCAAGAAAGTTAGGGAAGGTAGCAAGGGAAACAGTAAGGGTGTGAAAGATAAGAATGGGAGAATGCTAGCCGAGAAGCAAGAGAGAGTCGAAAGATGGAGGGAGTACTTCAGTGAGTTGCTAAATGAAAGGAATGAAGAGCCAGCAAACATAGCTGGATATGGTATGGGAGGGAGAAGAAGAGAAGTAGTGGAGGAGGAGGTGGGGATCAAGAGGTCAGAAGTGTGGGAAGCCATGAAAAGAGTGAAGTTGGGGAAAGCACCAGGAACAGATGGAGTGTGTGGGGAAATGTTGAGGTATGGTGGTGAGATAGTGATAGAATGGGTATGGAAAATGTGCAAACTAGCATGGGAGAAGGGGAGTGCACCCGATGACTGGAAGACTGGCATAATAGTCCCCCTATATAAGGGCAAAGGGGAAAGAGGAGTGTGTGGTAACCACCGAGGAATATGTCTTCTAAGCGTAGTAGGGAAGGTATACAGTAGGGTAGTGATTGAGAGAGTGAGAGTGAGAACGGAGAAATGGATAGGCGACGAGCAGGGAGGTTTTAGGAAGGGAAGAGGATGTGTAGATCAGATTTTTACCCTGAATTGTGTTGTGGAGAAGTATCTGGAGAAGAAACAAAAGGTGTATGTTGCCTTTATGGACTTGGAGAAGGCCTATGACAGAGTGGATAGAGAAGGTTTGTGGAAAGTACTTAGAATATACGAGTAGAGGGCAAGTTACTGAAAGCAGTGAAGAGCATGTATGAGGGTGCAAAGGCGGCAGTACGTGTGGAGAGTGAGCAGAGCGAGTTCTTTGACCTGAATGTTGGTTTGAAACAGGGGTGTGTGATGTCCCCGTGGTTGTTTACTGTATATATGGATGGAGTTATGAAAGAAACCCTATCAAGAGCAGTGGATGTTGGTGTATCGCTGAAAAGGGAGGGAATTGAGTGGAAGCTACCTATACTGCTGTTTGCGGATGATACAGTTCTGATGAGTGATAATGAATGGGAGTTGCAGAGTCTGGTAAATGAGTTTGGAACAGTGTGCGAAAAACGGAATTTGAAGGTAAATACGGGGAAGAGCAAGGTTATGGTCTTCGAAAGGGGTGAAGTCACAGAGTGTGAGGTGAAGCTGAACGGTCAGGCTATGGAGATCGTCAACTCTTTTAAGTATCTGGGCAGTGTGTTGAGTAAAGATGGGACTATGGATGAAGAGGTGCGGGAGAGGGTACAACAGGGGAAGAGGGTTGTAGGAACGCTAAAAGCAGTAACAAGAAATAGGGTGGTCAGTATGGAAGTGAAGAAGTCCTTGCATGACAGTGTGGTAATCCCGACACTGACTTACGGAAGCGAAGCATGGACGTTGGTTGAGAGACTCAGACCAAGAGTGAGAGCAGTGGAAATGAATTACTTAAGGAGTGCGTGCGGAGTTACATGGAGGGATAGACAGACTAATGAGGAAGTAAGAAGGAGGTGTGGTGTGGAGGTAGATGTGCTGGAAAGTGTGAAAAGGAACAACTTGAGATGGTTCGGCCATATGGAACGTATGGAAAGCGAGAGAATGACTAAGAGGGTGTACGAGAGCGAGGTGGAGGGACGGAGGGGGAGAGGTAGACCGAATATGAGGTGGAAGGATGGAGTGAGGAAGTACATGAACGAAGGCGGTGCTGGTTGGGGGGAGGGGCGTCGACTGA